>JABSTQ010009094.1:0-580401 GCA_013358835.2 Ixodes persulcatus | reverse complement strand
AGAATGTCCTTCGTTTATGTCCTAAAGAGGAATACACAAACACTTTGTGTACGTCATGGCTACTGGGTAGCTAAACTCGTGGAGCACAACTTTGTGCCCGAAAGTTGCGGAACGCGCTAATTGGACTCTCGCGACGCTGACGTCAAGCCGAGCGAGGTGTCAATCATTAGAACGCTCATTTCTTCGAGATCGGCAGAATGTAGCAAAGTTGTCGAGGCGCGCGTGGAGCGCGCGAGGAGCGCGCTGATTGGACGGCTGCGCCGATGACGTAGCGCCCGTTTGTCCCTACATCCCTACGCCAAGCTAAAAGTAATGCTTTTTGATTGTCCCTAGGCGACCTGCTGACGCTCCAAATCCCTCCAAAGTTTGTGTAAAAAAGAAAGTGATTCGAAACCTCGTTTGTCGAAGTTGTCGCTGACGTCAAAGTGACGTTTCCGAACTTTGCGAGAGCCGTGGTTTGAGCCCGAAATCTTCGCTTCGGATCGAGGCGAAGTTAAACTTTGTCAACATGGCGGTGCCGTACGCTGCGGCCGAGCTTATCTTCCGCCACCGTCGGCGTCGCTACCGAGACCACCGGGACGCCTTTCAACTCCCCGACAACGACTTTCGGCGACAGTACCGGCTTTCGAAGAACGTTGTGCGTTGGCTCTGCGACGAGCTTCGTTCGGCGCCCGGACTCCGGAGGCGGCGGACAATCGCGTCCACCATGACCGTGGAACAGCAAGTTCTCTGCGCGCTCCGGTTCTTCGGAACCGGTAGCTTTCAGGGCATGGTGGCGACTGACGAACACCTGTCAGTCTCCCAAATGACTGTGAGCCGGGCTGTTAGAGTTGTTGCTGTTGCCATCGTCGAGTGCCTCGGCAGCCGCTGGATTAACTTCCACGCGGAAAGCAAGGCCGCCACCAAGGAGGGCTTCGCCCGAGCCGACGGCATGCTTGCCGGCGTCGTTGGGTGCGTGGACGGGACTCATGTCGCGATCCTGGGCCCGCGAGACACTCAGACCGTCACCAAGGCGGCCTACTGGTGCCGAAAGCACCACTACGCACTCAATGTTATGGTGGTAAGTAGTGCAGTGCATCTCTTATTTTGCTGTCATGTTTCTTTATGAACTGTGTATACGATGATTCGGCAGTGAATTGAGTAGCAGCCAATGATTCCTCTGCGGACGGCGCGCTCCTCAGTGATACACGCGCCGTCCGACTTCCTTTCGGACGGCACTTGAAGGCGCGAGTGGAATGCAGTCGGACGGCACTTGAAAGCTCTGCAAGAGTGCCGTCGGGCGACACTCTAGACATAGCCTTTTTTATTTTTTATTTTATCTGTCAAGTTGATAGTACAAGCAAATGTTCATCGAGGGACCAATTACTCCATTTAAAAGGTGCAAAATAGACAAAACATACTTTTCATCGAGTCATGATCTCGAAGCGCGACAAAAGTGATGTTTGGCGAGGTCGTCGCCGCCGCAATACCCGTTTGTGAGTAAAAAACGGCCTTGAATGCTTTGCACTGTGTGTCGGATCATGTCCTCCTATCATGAGTATGATCAGTGAACACTGGGGAATAAGCTACGTCACGAAAGCAATGTAATGTAAGTTTGGACAAGCATTTTTCTCTGAACATCTGTGTAATAGGCAAACTTGTGAACGATTTAGTACTGTGCATATTTTGTGTCTTCAGTGACAGTAAAGTATCCCTTAGATTTGGGCTTCTGACTAGTCTAGGTAAGAGTGGTGTGTGGCAGTGATAACATTGAGATAATTCTGTATGTGACAGTTGGAGAAGAACTGTACATTTAAGTTCTTGAATTTGTCTGCCAACCTGTTTCTGATTGTAGTTTTACTAGCATACAAGAAGACTATTCGTTCTTGAGTCTATGCCAAGAGTATTCTATAGCTTGTTGTCTTCTCAAGACTTTGACACACAATGACACGCAGAAGCAGTCTTGTTGAACTCAGATATGCATTTTAGGAGAATGAGTTTGTTCAACAAGTACTGGAAGTGACTTAATGTTTGCAGGGACCTAATATTTGCGAACTTCGCGACTTAATTAATATTAAAAAGAATAGATTCTGTAGACATGTTTCCCTATGTTAACGAATATGTAGAACTGCAATTTGCAAAATTTCCTGCCCACTAACTATTCCTGAGTGCCACAGTTCACCAAATTTGCAAAATATCGAGCCCACGAAAATGAAGTCATTTACAGTAGAGCAAATGAAGTGTGAGGCAGAAACAGGGGGGGGGGGTCGATTCTGTTTGGGGGTGGCGGCCGCCCCCCTCGCCCCCCCCCCCCCCCCTTGGATCCGCCCCTGCATGCAGGTGAATACACCACATGTCATTTAGTGTGAGAGGTAGAATATTAATTTGGACCGACAATGCCTTGCACTAATAAAAATAATGTATGCTTCCTTTCTTCACGTGTAACAAAATTAACCATAGGGAAAAGGCTTGGCCATGGATTGCTGACTCTTTAATAATTACAGCAGTGTGTTGGAATTCCATGTGAGTGATGTGACAAACTTGTGTTGCTGTCTTCTGCAGGTCTGCGACTACAAGGCACGGATCCAGTACATAGACCCAAGTATGCCTGGTGGGGCCCATGACAGCTACGTGTGGAAGCGATCGTCCCTTCGAAGGGCAATGGAAAGCGGCCTCCTTCAGCCTGATGAATTCCTGCTGGGTAGGAAATTAAACTAACATCTCACAACTGTACTTGACAATGGGGTGAATGGTGAGGCCACTGCACTGTTTCTCATTGGTGTCTTCTCTCTTATGCAATAATTACCACAACAACCAACAAGGATGGATGTGGACCAAACTGTACCTTGCACATCAGTACGACTCTTCATATTTCTAATTATCGAAGTAAATGAGCTATTGCAAAAAAACAATGTAATTGATTGTTTTCCTCGTTTTTACAAGACATACTAAAAAAATAAAAATTTTTTTTTTTTTAAAATGGGATTTGCACTGGTATATGACCCCATGCAGGAAAAACATAACATTCCAAGTGGCTCTGCAGATAACATAATTGTGTCAAAAAGTTCTGAAATTTATCATTTGCTAGGAGTCTTCTACAAATCACCGCTGTCAGCTCCTTACAGGCCCGGTGAGAAGGACATTCAGTAAGTTATATGCCATAGAATTGAGGTAAAGACTTTACTTAATATCACAAAATAATTTTTGTCCCATAAATGGACTGCTCCAGTTTATGCAAGTGTTAGCATGGTTCATGTATGGTTCAGGTTGATGGAGGTATCTGGATCTGCGGGCGAAAGAGAAAACATTCTGAAGATTGGTCCTTTTCTCACCCCTGCCTGCAAGATGTGTGTTCTCTCGAGAATATATGCCAGGGGTGGCCAGAGTGACATGAGGTTAGAGCTGCAGACAAAACAACAAAAGTTTAAAGAGCCGCAGGAAAAGGAAAGAGGAGGGGGGAGGCAACTTTTAAAAAGAAACAATGTGGAGGGAACAGTGCTTTCCAAAGGGGACAAGTATAATTGTTGACTACAACAAATAACACCAAGCAGCAGAACGTTACTTAAATCGCTAGGCAAAAATTAATGCTTTGGCTGGTTCGCTAGCCAGCCACTGCCCCTGACACCCGTTACGCATATTCGGTTCGAAATTCTTTCTAGAGCAATAAAGGAAACAGTGTCACTGGACACATCAATGTGTCAAGGAGCAGTCCAGCTGTATGTACGTAGTGTAGCACAAGGCTGCCAAGACTGAGCTTTTTTTTTAACTTTTAGGACTCGTTTCGTCTTTGGAACACAGGAGGGGAAGGGGGGCACGCTCACCCGAAAGCCGCGAGCCGCACTTAAACCCGCGATGAGCCGCATGTGGCAAGCGAGCCGCAGTTTGGCCACCCCTAATATATGCAATTGTGAGTGGTGGCCAAGGTTCATTTGACAATGCTTGATTTATTTTTAGTGTTTGATGTCATGCATGCTTGTTGGGCATGCAGGAGACAGTGGCTATGGCCTTGCCCCGTGGCTGATCACGCCAGTCCCCGGTACGCTCCAGCCAAACTCTCGAGAAGCGAGGTTCAACGTGGCCCACTCCTCCGTGCGGTCTGTGGTGGAGCGCTGCATCGGCCTGTTGAAGAACAGGTTCCGTTGCCTCCACAAGCACCGGACCCTGTACCACCCACCGCAGACCGCTGCCACCATCATTGCAGCCTGTGCAGTTCTGCACAACGTTTGCATCACTGCGGGGGAGCCGGAACCCGAAGCTGAAGAAGGAGACGGCGATTCAAGCAGCGGTGGGCCTGAGCCACAAGAACCGCCTCCTGGGTCACCACGGGTAAAACCACTCAGTGTTCTCAAAACACTGCAGCCTCTAGCACAGTTTGTTTGTTCACTATTCCGCCAGCAACAACATGCCTTTCTGGTGGTAGCCCTGTGGGCAATATGAGCTGAAACATCTGACTTGGTTTTTTTTCTGCGTATGCACTCCCGACAAGCTCTATTATCTCCAGTTTTGTCAAATAGTTGGAAGTATAAGACCTCCACTTTGCGTTCCATTCCTGGTTGGCACCATAATTCTGTCAAAAACAGGCAGGCATGCCAAAGAAGTGTGAAGGACTGTGTCAGCTCGTATTGTCTGTCACAGTACATTGATACAGTACACAGACAGAGAAACATATTTAAGATTCTAACACTACACACATAAATATAATTAACAAATTAAACTTGACATATTTTATGGCAGCTTCAACATACTAAGTTTTTTAAATTATTCAAGGTCATAAACATGTCAGTCACAGTCAATGAAACACTATAAAATGAGTCTCGTTCGCGTGATGGGCAAGAGCTTGAAGCACTTACCAACATAAGACATTTTCACTCACCTTAAGAATGAGGCACAGAAAAGCTCACGGCAAGTTCTTGCCTTGGGCATGTCACTTTGCCATTTAAAAAATTTTGCAAAAATTACAAACCATTAAGTTCTTTTTCTTCCGAAACTGTGTCCGTACCCAGTTCACCTAATAGCCAGGTATGGTTATGCTAACATTTCTTTCTGAGGTATTGGTCATACATAAAACTGATGTAACTTCTCTGGATGTTTTAAACTTGATAAGGTTTCGAAGAATTAACTGAAACCTAGGCAGTAGATGCAAAGTCCAGACCTGACTGGAAATAGCATACAACACGAGCACAGATTGCAATATTTTAAACACTCATGTAGTTCTAGAAACCATGCCAAGCATCCTCGGTGATGAAGCGAGCATAGCATTATTGTGCGAGTCCATCCGAAGTGCGGAGTCCGATAGCATGCCAGGATCAAATATGACTTACATTTTGTTTACTTCGGATATGTTGAGCATGGAACGACATGTATGCACTCTGTTTTAGACTAAATTTGATGACGTTAGTCTTTCTCGAATTCAGCTTAGGCCGTTATTTGAGCGCCACGCATTGACTGCTCCAATATTCCTCTGCAATGCCATGCAGTCTCCTTCAACCTTGCGATATATATTTACATCGTCAGCATACTGTAACAATTGAGGGAACTGAACACAATCAAAATCATCATTAGCAAAAATATTGTGCAAACAAGGACCAACATTAGATCCCCGAAGGACTCCAAAAGTTGGAGGTGTGCGGGGACGACAAGGCTCCCGAAATGTGGGTGACGTTTAAACGCCCTGGCAAGTAACTTCTGGACCGTTTGATGAACCCATCAATAACACCCTATTCAGACATCTTAACTGGAAGCAAATCACACAGTGCACATTCGGCTTCATAGAGTGCATATTGAGAACATTGAAAAGTGCCCATAAATAGAAGCTGCCCATTTTCATGCCACATCTTGATAAATCGCCCCTCTTCATATGGAGACTAGTCACTTTCACTGTTAGTCTCGCCAGTATATTGACATGCTTTGAGCTTTAAGGTGCATGCAGAGGTGCCTGTTGCAGTGATAAGATTGCTGCACCATTTGCACCCAACTGTGCAAAAGTGTTTACCTTGCTACATTCTGCTAACTTTCAGCTTAATGCGAAGAATTTGTGCTAACAATGCTCCAAAAGCTCATTTCATTTTATCAAATTAGAAAGTATCTTAATGCATCACTTCACTGCCAGATTGTTAAGTTACGCATGCGTGAATTTCCATAACTTTTGGGTATCGCTGAAAGTAATGTGTAGTTTGATACGACCTTCGTATCGAACGTGACTTGGTTCTGAAAAATTTCGGGACATTGCTCATTTTTCGTGGTGTGTTTGGGCAGTTTAAATAGCTCCATTGAGTAACCTCTCACCGTTCACTGATGCACTGCAGAGAGGTTACGCCTGCGGAGTGAACATCGCGATTTCGTGAATCTTGCTTCGCTGCAGTGCAGCCTGAAGTTAAGGGGTGAAACACCCCTTCAGGGTGGAATGGTTCTCAACTGCAAGTCAAATGTGGACTTGAAAAAAAAAATATGCCTGGGTGAATGCTGATTGGCAACATATATGTGGCAGTAAAATTTGCTAAATTAAACTGAGGTATTAGTTTATCTGCTAAACCAGAGCATTATGACAAGTTGCGTGTATTGCTGGTTGCAATTATGCTTCTTTCTTTCTTTCAAATTCAAATTTTAGTCGAGGATACTTCACACTTGAGTATCAGGAAAGGGTTGAACATTCACATTCACCAAACTTGGCTGGGCTGCTCTTTAGGTTTAATTGTTATGTTTAGTTAACACCCTTTTTACGTTTAGTTAACACCCACCTTTTTGTGGATGTAGTCGGCAGTGAAATGAATGCTTGGGAATAACACCAACAATATCAGCTGAACTTTTTAAAGGGTTATTTATTTTCCACATGCTTTCTTTGTCCCATAGTGAGTCTCTGCGTGTAAGATATATTTTTGAAATTTATTTATGCTGGGAAGTGGCTCTACAGAAGGGGAAAGGCAAAGAAGTGTAGCAGTTTTAGGTGAGGAAAGACCAGCAGCTTTGAATCTTGGCCGGAACCGAACATGTTTAATCTCACATGCTTGTCATATTTTTCGGCACACGAGCCACAAAAGCATTGTATTTTATTTAGACAGGCCAACACATGATTCTTAACATAGTATTTTGCAGTCGATTGAATAAGAATTAAGGTTATGCTTATGGTCCAAAAGTGTTTTTTCTGCTCCAAACAGTGTTCCAAAATAACCCAAATCATTCCCATCACTGGTGTTTCTTGTGTTCTAGCTCACCTCTCACCCAGGTGAAGGGACGAAGTCGTCATGATACCAATTATTTAAAGCCTGACGTTGGGCTACCTATGTTGTCACGGCGATACGGCACCCTTGCAGGATTACTCTCACCTCCCTGTGAAAGCTCACCTCCCTGTGAACACAACTAAGAAAGGCCTCACTGTGGCCTTTCTTAGTTGTGTTTTTTAATCCCCACAAGGTATTTATGCATCTGAGGCAAGAATACACGTGCAATGGATTGTTTCTTGATGCCATGTCACTCTGTTACCAACATGTCTTCTTGACCATGCAATGTGTGGTTTTAGTACATAGCAATTTTCTTGTGACTTGCAGGACGGAGCTGCTGTGGCTGCACCACACGAGCGTCACATTAACGCCAGCGGCCTGGCTGTGAGGAATGCCCTGATCGCGCAGTTCCCTCAGGCACGACGACGGCAGGCCCGACCAACCCGACAGCGGCCTTCACATCGTGGACAGTAACGACCAAACTGTCTGTGTTACTATTTTTTTAATTATCTTTCTTTGTCTTTCAATTTACCTTTTTGTTTTGTATCATTTACTGCATTTGAGCCCTAGGGATGCAAAGATTGAACATTTTGTGGAAGCACCTTTCCGTGTGTGGTTTAGTATTTTCAATGTAAACTGTAAAAAAAAGAGCCTGTAAAGTGTGCTGCCTTTGTTTTTCTAAGTTCAGTCTTAGGCCGAAAGAAGTCACTAATCAGATCAGCAAGATGCAGGTAGAGAGGCATACCTACTGCTCTATGTCGGGGTTCTCAGAGTTTTCAATGAACCTATTATGTACATCTCGTCTGACAGCTAGTGCCTTGCTGTCTTGTGTCCTTTGGTGTGTTGTGATAGCTCTAGGCCATGGCCATTGTAGTGTTGTGGGCAGTGGTGCAAACGAGAACAATGCAATTACCAATAAGTAATGGTAATGTTCAACTTCATAACTAGTAAACCATGTATTCAAGCATATCAGAGCCTATATCTGCCTGCCCTGAATGACAGCTGAAGAACCCCTCCCGGTCTCGTCACTGATGTGATAAAGCATTGCTGCATTCTACACACCTGGTAAACTATCATGTGCATACAGGGAGTCCTTGGCTTATAGTTATGTATCAGTGAGTAGCTGAGATCTTCTTGAATAGCGCCTTGTTGTGTAATTTTGTATGTAACCTGTGAAACATGCTGCAACTTCAGAGTCACAGAAGTTTAGCGATAAGTGGAATGTCTATAGAGTCGGCGGCGGAATGCCGTTTGGTTTTGTTGTGTCCTGCTCATGCCGTTACTTAGATGTAGAGCAGGGCAATGAACTTGTATACGAAAAGGTTTCCAGAAGTGGTTTAATGTTGCAGCCGCGCAAAAGGCGGCAGCAGGAAGTAGCAACACAAAAGCAACATGGCGCACATACTACTCTCGAACAGGGGGTCGCTCCAAGAGCGGCTCCTTGCTGGTGGGTACATAACAATCTCCCTCCTCCCCCCCCCCCCATTTGCGCTTTAGACGAAGTCTTTCAGATAAACTGGCCATCTTACATGGCGAGAACTATATAAGGGAGGCTGTTCGGCTTGTGTCGGTGTGTAAGTCATGCGGCCTAGAGGAGTCGCTGGCCTGTGGTTGCTCAGTAGGCTCAGAATCCAAATACCGGCACCGCATTTGGTCCGTGTGTCGCCGCAGTTGCCGGCCGTCAGGTGTTTGAATCCGGTATGACAGTGGCCGTACCACTTCAGCAACAACTGCAGGAACCCAGCGTGGTCCCGAAGCCTAGTTCCGCACATACACAGCATCGCCGGACGAAAAACTGCGTGCTGGTTCTTGCTCTTCTTCAGTGTGGACGGTCTGGCCGTTGTCGTCTCTGACCGCCGTCTGGGTGCACTCTGTCCTGGAGTGTCTTGGGACGGGGGTTGAAGAGCAACTCTGCAGGGCTCCTTCCCGTACTTGTGCATGGAGTGACATGCTACTGGAGAAGGAAAATCGTTAGGCGTCCGTCCCAATCGCCTTAGATGATTCGCTTCAAACCATCCTTAGTTGTTCTGACCATGTGCTCCGCCTGCCCATTCGTGGCTGGATGCAATGGGGCAGATGTCACATGGTGAATCAGGCCGCTTGCTAGGAACTGTTTGAACTCCTCAGACGCGAACTGCGTTGCCTTGTCCAATACAATAGTGTCAGGTAGTCCGTGAGTCGCAAAAAGGCGACGCAGGCACTTTATGATCGTGGCACTGGTCATGGAAGACACCAACATCACCTTCAGCCATTTGGAGAAAGAGTCCACAGCAATGAAGAAAACGTGCCCCTGAAAATTGCCTGCAAAGTCTATTCGAAGACGGGACCACGGTGTCCTCGTTCTCTCCCAGTGGTGCACGGGGGCCTGAAGGGGATCTGGTCTCTACGCCTGGCGTGCACCGCACGTGTTCACCTTGTGTTCAATGTCAAATTCCATCTTCGGCCACCACACGTAACTGCGGCCGAGTGCCATCATGCGGACGATCTCTGGATGCGCGCTATGCAGTGCCTCCAGTACCTGAGCTCGACCTTCAGTGGGGATCACAACTCTGTTACCCCACAGAACACACCCCTTGTAAACCGAGATCTCATGCTGTAACTGCTCATAGGCCTGAAACTCGGCGCCCAGACGCTTCGAAGGCCAACCCCTCAGTGCCCAGCTCAAAACGTCAAAACAGCGTCAAAACAGCGATGTCTGTGGCCTGCAGAGGAGGCTTCGTAGACAACTCCAGCATGAAGACCTTTAGTAGCGGTGGTGGTGCACAGACATTCGCGGGCGAAGGCAGTCTGCTGGGTGCATCAGCGTTGGCGTCCTCCTTCCCCGGACGATGGACCAGTGTGTAGCTGCAGACGTTCAAAACAATGGACCATCGGAGCATTCGAGGGGACAGAAGGGGTGGGGTCACCTTGTCAGGCAGAAAGATTCCCAGGAGAGGCTTGTGATCTGTTACAATCACAAACTCACGAGCGTACAGATGGTCATGATATTTCTTCACGCTCGACACTATGGCCAGCGCCTCGCGATCGATCTGCGCATAGTTGTACTCCGCCTCCGATAGAGTACGTGAGTGAAATGCAATGGGCACCTCCCTGGAGTCGTCCAGCCTGTGGCTAAGCGCTGCTCCAATGCCCACAGGGCTAGCATCGCATGCCAGGACCACAGTCTTGGTTGGGTCGTAGTGGGTCAGATCTGTGTTTGAGGAAAGGAGGCTCTTCAGCGCATCAAATGCTGTTTGCTTCCTCATTCCCCAGGTCCACACTGTCTTCTCGTCCAGGAGTCGGTGGAGGGGCTCCGCAATTGTAGCCTTGCCCTTCAAGAAACTGTGGTAAAAATTGAGCAAGCCGAGGAACGCTTGTAACTCTTGCTTGTTTTTTGGAGGAGGTGCCTCGTGGATTGCTGCAACCTTTGCATCTATGGGAAAGATGCCGGCAGCAGTCACACGGAAACCCAGGAAGTCAACCTCAGGCATGTTGATTACGCATTTTTCTCTCTTGACCCGGAGGCCTGCATCCTTGAAACGCTGAAGCACCTTGTGATGTCGAGAGGCCAACTCCCCTTGTGTAGCAGCAGCAATGAGAATGTCATCAAAGTATGGAACTGCTCCGGGAATGTTCTTGAGGAGGCCATCCATTAACATCTGGAAAATTCCAGGGGTACTGCTTACACCGTACTGCAGCCTCTTCACCCGGTATGCCCAACGATGCGTGGTGATTGTCTGAGGATCAGCTGACACTTCATTAACTGATAGTTGTTGATTTCCTGCGCAAGGTCTAACTTTGCAAAGCACTTACCCTCCCCCCCCCCCCCCCCCCGACAACGATAACAGCAAATGACTCACAGTTGGAACCGGATACGGGTGTTGCTTCAGAGCCTTGTTTATTGTGGACTTGTAGTCTCCGCATATCCTAATGTCGCCGTTGCTTTTGAGTACAGTCACTATGGGGGTCTCCCACGTCGGCTGCGTCATAGGCTCCAGCACTCCCTTCCGAACGAGGCAGTCCACCTCCTCCTTCACCTTCGGCTGGGTTGCAAAAGGCAGCCTTCGAGCTTTCAGGCGAACTGGCGGAACGCTGGAATCCAGGTTCAGGAAGACTGGTGGTACCACATAGTTCCCCAAACCGTCCTCAAATACCTCACTGAACTCAGAGAGCACGGTGTCGACTGTCGATTTCTCGACCTGGGAGACAACTGTGATGGCAATGTCTAGTTGTCGAAACCAGTCAACTCCCAGCAGGTTGGTGCAGGTACCCCTTGCTACCAGTACCGTCAGCGGGCCCACAGATTCCTTGTATTCGACGTGCATGCTGCAGGCTCCGACAACGTTCGCTGGGCTCCGCTGGTAATCAACCACCGTCGAAGAAAAGTCAGTCAGCACCAGCTTTCCACCGCACTGCTAGAAACGGTGGAATGTCTCCTCGGTGAGGATCGAGAAATCCGATCCAGAGTCCAAATTCATATCGCAAATCTGGCCCTCAATAGAAATCTATGTTCGTAGCTTGCAAGGCGTCGGTGATCCTCCTGCGCTGACATGGTTGCTGTAGTAGCACTCGTCATGAGGCAAAGCAGTTACCCTGTATGCCGCTCTCGAATTCCGTGGCTGTCGAAGCGGCAGGTTTCGCTGCTGGCCACTCGCGCTGCCGGCACGGCAGACTTGTTCGATGTGGCCGGTTCTTTTGCATGTCCTGCACTGCGTGTTCTTGATTCGGCAGTCGGCCCGGAGGTGTGCCCCTCCACATCCCTAGCACGTGTCGTAAATCGTAGCCTGCGGTTCCGTCTGGCTGAATACGGCCGGTATCTGACATTTCACTTGGTTAGTCGCGGGAATGGTTGCGGCAGGGTCATTCTCCTCAGACTGTTGGACAACCCTCGTGCTTTTCGCGCCCGCTATTGCCGCCAGAGCCTCCTCCTGGGCCACGCAAAAAGTCAACTATTTCTTTGCGAACAGTCGGTTCTGCAGGTGCTCATCGCGGAGTCCGCAGACGGGACAGTACCTGAGCATTTCTTCCAGGTTGGGGAAATTGCAGTGCTGGGCCAGGCATCGGAGCTCGGCGATGTAAGAAGATACTGTCTCCTCCGGGGCTTGGTTCCGCTTGTAAAATGTGTTTCCGCGGACTATTTTCGATGGCTGCGGTGAGAAATGAGCCTTGAGCACCTCGAACACCTCAGCAAGCGTTTTCGACTGCGGCTTGTCTGGGGCTACGAGCGATTGCAGTAAGTCAAATGTGTCCGCGCCGCACACGCTCAAGAACACCGCCAACTGACGCTTGTCTCCCGCCACTGTGTTTGCATCCAGGAAGAAGTTGAAACTCGAGACGTAGGAGTCTCATTTAGCTGGCGTGGACGTATCAAAAGGCTCGACCTGGCCTAGCATGGACGTCATTGTCCCGATGAACTTGTAACTATGCTTGAACGTAAGCACTTAGACGATACCGTGCATCCTCATCGCCACTGTTGTGTCCTGCTCATGCCGTTACTTAGATGTAGAGCAGGGCAATAAACTTGTATGCGAGACGGTTTCCAGAAGTGGTTTAATGTTGCAGCCGCGCAAAAGGCGGCAGCAGGAAGTAGCACCACAAAAGCAACATGGCGCGCATACTACTCTCGAACAGGGGGTCACTCCGAGAGCGGCACCCTCCTGGTGGGTACACAACAGGTTTGGTGGCGCCAACTTGACTTGGTATTCGACTTTGCTTGTCGGCATATGTGTAGGCACCCTTTAGAGATGACAATGCATGTTAGAGGGAGAGAGGAAGAGATGAGGGAGGGTAGCAATGCTGAGAGCGTGGAGTTGAGAAGGGGGGGTCGACTAAGGGATTCGAGAGGAGATGCATCGAGAGTGATGCAGGAGGATTGAAACGGAGTGAGAGTTCAGAGAGATGCGCACGAGTTGAGATCGAAGACCTATCAAGGGCAATGCGGAGGAATCGAGTGGAGAAAGAGCAGAGGTGTCATTTATAAGTAACATGGCAGAGGCCATCAAGTTTTGAGAATGAGTGAACTTTGAAGTATGTTGTAGTTTTTGTTATATTAAACTATGTTATAAATCTTAAAAGTCCACGATCCCGGCCTCACTTAAACCACAGACCCCGAAGAAAACGAGTGACTCCCCGTCACGAGACAACGAGCGACTTCATGACACGTGACAACAAGACGTAAACTTTACACGCCTAAACTGAAAAAAAAAATACTTGGAGGCTATAAGGGTCGAGGAAATTTAATAGCTCCGGGAACCCATGAGTGTATTTCGGGGGAATTTAGGTCAGACGACGTAGTTTTCATCCTCCAGTGGGGTAGTTGAATTCGCCCTTGAGAAGATCACCTAATCACTATTGTTTGCTTCTTGGCTACAGCTGTAGTGGTTGTCCAGTGCTCACAAGAGAACAAGCCAAACAAATTAGGTTGAATGGAGGCATTGTACACAAACAACACTGGAAAAGAATGGTAAACTTTTATATGTATTTCTAAGCACCAATAAGCATGTAATAGATCCTCTCCATGTAAAAAGACAAGTATTATGTCAAATAAAAAAAAAAATAAAAAATTAGTAACCCCAAAACCAACTCTACAAGTTATTTTTATTTTACAGTAGGCTCGCGATAAAAAAGACTCGTTTTTTTTTTTACTCCTGATCGATTCAAACAAATTTTAAAATTCTGGTTGTCCCACGATATTTTTAATATATTCATAAGCCGCTTCATTTCTACGGCATTTGCATGCATATTATACTTTTTGTTCTCACAGCCCTGATGGGTCCGCTTCTTTCCGAGCATTGGTGCACTGCAGAGAGGCAACGCCCACGAAGCTTACTTCCGCGGGTGTTGCTTTTCCGGAGTGCACAAGTAGCTTGGTGAGAAGCGCACTCAATGGTGCTGGAGCGGGCACACATAAGCTATGAAAATGAGCACCACGTAAAAATGTTCATTTCAACTTGCACCGACGTGGCGACGTGGCGGCATGGCATGGGTCCACGTCACAGCGTCCGCGCAAGTTGCTATGAAAACTGCCGCGCGGTGCCCATTCTCATCGTTTGTGTGTCCCTTGCTTAATAGACAACCTCTTGGCCTGATGAACAAACTTAATTTTGTTTCAGTTGTCATCTGCTGTCTAAACCGTCCACGATAAACAACATTTTTAAGGGATGAATGAACTTATGTGCTATTTCGTCTCCTTATCACGTTCTGGAAAGTCAATCCAGACGTTGAAGAGAAGAACGAAGTAGTCGAATACACGAGAGTTTTAAATTCAGCGCGTGTGCTTGTCTTCCTGAGTATCTGGTGTGCGATTGTTTCTCTGCGCTGTCACCGTAAAATATGGTTCACCAACTCGCCCAAGCATCCATTCTATCATTTATCCAACATTAAAATGACTCTGAAAGTGCGAGCACCTACGGGGTGTATTCACGCAAGTCTTGCAATTGTTGAAGTGTAGGTACAGCGCCCTGGTTGTGTCCATGTGCGATATATGACCAAATACCACAGAGAGCGAAATCTCTCCGAAAACTAATGGGCGCGGTGGCAAGCGGCAAGAGTCGCACTGTTCACCACTCTCGCCGTTTGTTTGTGTTTGTGTGTTGTTACTAACAAGCGCACCAATGGGAAGGCTTCAGCCATTATTGGGAACACTAAATAAACAAATACAACACACACAGCAAGACTGGATGCAAGTAGTGACGCACTTCTGTTGGGGTTCTGTGGATATGTCTACAGCATGTAGTTGGTCAGCCATTTCAAAGTTGCGATGCGTCGCTCGCTGTAGATGAGCAATTTAGCCAGTGCAGTACGACTGCTAGCCTGGGGACTTCAACCTGCACCTTGCAGTAGTGATACACGACCGCATGCCGGTACAATGCTCATCGAGATCGAAATGGGCAGGGGTGGGGATTGAACCCAGGGTCCCTGGGTTTTGCAGTGCAAGCTTTGGCTCCACGTGCTCCAAGCTGGTGTGTGCTAGCGCAGTCGGCCGCCGATCCCCCAACGCAAGGCAACGCAACACACTTCTGTTGTAAACTCAGCATTCCGCTTACGAATGAAAGGCGCAATTCCCCTACAGGCTTTCATTCCACGTGCGTGGCATCAGAATCGCTAAAGGCCACCCCATAAATACAGTCTGTGTTAAAAACAATCCTAGCGGCAATAAGTTGCTATTATATTGCTCAATATATAAGCACCTTACCATGAACAGCCTTGGCAGTCTTCCATGAAGCCAGGACTTCAGCAGAGGAGACTGTCATTCTGTGTTGTCTCAGGACACTCACATCAGGATGGCGAAAGTGAATGCCAACGTCTAATTGGGAAAGGCTGCAGTAAGTATAAAGATGAAAACACAGATCAGAACATATCATAAAAATATCATGAACCAACTTGAAAAAAAGTGCACAAAAAGACAAGGACAATAAAAACAGGAACATGTAGCACACAGACTCGTGCACATTCGCAACTCGATCTATTGAACACCAAAGAAAAGAAGTAAGAGGATGAGAGAAATCAGAAAGGCTGTGCTCGGATAATGTGAGCTTAGGAACCGGGGCGTGAGGCAAAGATGTCAGGTAGATTGTTTTGCAGACACTCATCAGCCTTCCCATGCAGTAAGGTGGTGAGTTCATTCTGATTGAACATCTTAAAAAATGGCACTCAAAAAAACAAGGAATAAAGGAGAGGAATACATACACTACATACGAGGGCAGACTCACAACACAGATAAATTAGAAAAGAAAGAAAAGAAAGAATGCGGAAGGAGCTTTAGCAAACGTTTGAACCGGTCCGAGTGGAACGTGCTAATTCACCGATATGCATAAGACTGTAAAACCGATTTCCTCGGCAGCTCAGGTAAAATATGAATGTGCGGACACATTGGTAGCCCATACTACAAATAATAAAGGCCTAAAATAATTCTCTTGTATGTTTTTTATAGTATCTGCTAATTATTCACGTTTTTCCTTAGGATGACATACACGAGCAGTGTAAACAGTGCATAGGTAGGTGACAATCCATTGCAGATTTTAGAGAGAGATTGAGCTGTCTTTATGTATTAGCCATCCATCTGTTACATTAACTGACATGGAAATTATGTTTTTTTAAATCTGCTCTTGCTAACAGGTAAATCAGCGCGTTCCACTTGAGCCTGCGCTCGAGCTCCGTCCGCATTCTTTATTTCTTTCTTCTCTGATTTATGCGAGTTCAGTCTGCGCTTGCATGAGGTCTACGTGTTACTCTCCTTATCTCCTTGACATCATTTTGAAAACTATTTTTCAAAGTGTTCAATTAGTACCAGCTCTCTACCTTACTACAATCACGCAACAACTAAAAACAATTACAACTTACACCATTCGCTAAAGGCAGAACCAAACGAAAAAACAGAGATTGGGTGAGGTATGTCTAACCCTATATACTTGCACTGAACAAAATTTAGATACCAAAAACTGGCCAGACACTACCTTAATTCAGGACATGCTTGTAAATTTCCCCAGAAGCTTCTAAAGCTTCTAAAGAAACACCAGTGGGAAGAGAATAAATGCTTCACCATTTGAAGCAGCCTGAATGTTTCTGGAGGTGTGAAATTCGTTGCACGAGCGTTGGATCATACGAAACACGTGTACAGCAAATGATCTTTAGAGCTCGACATTTCGCGAGGAATAAGTGCCGGCGTCAAAAATTATTTCGCGGGCACAAATATTTCCAATCGGAAGTGGTATGCTATGCACTAATCACCATGGGGTGAATTCATCGCAGCACCAATTTTAGGCCATTTTTTTCTGATTACGAATCGCGAAAATGAAGTCGTTTGCGAACGACTGGGCGGAGGAAGCTACGGGCTTGCTCAATAAATCAATCGCTGCTTTTTGTCGGGTCCAGCTCTCCGCACGCAAGCACGGTGAGTGGCGTCGGCGATGGAGGGGCACCGCGCTCTTCTAGACATTCTAAGTTTACCAATAAACAATACGGCGGAGGGAGGCAATCAATCACCCCCCCCCGTCTCCCTAAGAGTTCTGCGGCTACTGATGGACCTTGAGCAAGTACACAGCTTCTGCATCGGGGAAAAAAGGAAAACAGCCTCGCATAACACCATTCGCGCGCAATTAGTAATACTGGTAAAAGCAAGCGATCTACAGACAATGACAAACCTTTTGAACGCAGGAAATAATCTAGCCCTAACGTAGAAAGAGGTGAACTTACTTCGGATCCCGTGCCATGATCTTGGTTGTTGAGCAGATCTGACGTAGTTCCACGTCTCACAGTCGCTTCTGTCTTTTTCGGACATTTTTGAAACTAAGGTGAACTCCACGCATCACGACTAATCGGGAAACTGGACCGTTAGCCGGTCGTGAACACAGGCATTCAAACGCACACGGCCGGCAAAACGTGCGAAACATAGGCCGTTGATTCGATGATATTGTATCCGTATCTTCAACACGTTTGAAATAAAACGATCAACAAGCCACATTATAAAGCTAATAAAATATACAGTAATAATAAATTATTGCGCACGTCAATATTGGCACAGTATTATAAATAAGTCCTGAATACGTAGCAAAATATTAAATACGAAGCTAAAAGTACAATGGTTCGAAACGAATTCAGCAAACATGCAACCTTCTCGAAAATGAACGAAAATCTGACTGTCTGAACATTTTAACTACTTACTAGGGCTCTTGAGGCCCTGGAAACCGCTGCGGAGAAGGCAGCGATTTTTTAAGTAAGATGAGCTCGAAGGAGAGTAGTATGACGGTCATTGGTGACCGGGTTAATGTTAAGGAATACGAAAACTCCAAGGTGTACAAGGACTACAGGATCATTCTCTCACGTCTACCAACAGGTATTCTGGTTTACAACTCACTCTTCTTGCACGCGGCTATCACCTGAAGACCATACAAGCCGACAGACTTTAAAGAAGCTCTTTTTTCGATAATTGAGCGTGAAGATCTGATCGCACTAGGCCCCTACCAGATGAGCCATGTATGGATGGCGGTCTTCGCCAACGGCGCAGCCAAGTGCAAAACCAAAGCGTGTGAAGAGCTTGTCATCAAGCAAAAAAGGTGCGTCGTCATCGATCCCACCAAGGACGAGATCAATCTTAAACTTCTATGGTTACCACCCCAGCTACCAGACAGCGAAGTTAAGAAGGTCCTAGAGCCGTTTGGAACGGTAAAGGAAATCACAAGAGAGAAGTGGAGATTCTCTGATTTTGAGGAAACAGCCACCTTGACCCGGGTTGTGACTCGTTCTTAAGGACCACCTCTCTGTTGACAGGGTACCCCACATGCTCAACATCTATGGAGTGAATACTCTGGTGGTCATTCCCGGTCGACCTCCCGTCTGCCTACGCTGCAAAGCAGTGGGCCACATCCGTAGGCACTGCTCTACCCCACGTTGCACTCAGTGCTGGCGGTTCGGTCATTCCATTGAGGAATGTGTCGTGACCTACGCCTCAAAGCTTCAGGGTAATGCTTCACCTAGCGTTGATGTAAGCGAACACATCATGGACGTTGAGGAAATGTTTCCCAAAGATCAGGAACAACCAGAAGATTCCCAGGATCCTAAGGGCTCTGTCGTCCAAACAAATTTGAAGTCTCCAGTACATCAGGAGAGTGGACCGACGCCCAGTCTGGACGACGCAGAAATGCAAGGTTCCCAAGGGGACACTCCACCTATAAACGTTAAAGAACCAAGAAAGTCACCCGCCCACACGACTTCACCTGCAACGGCTGAGGATAAAGAAGAGAGGCTGCGCAAGAAAGCGAAGGTGGACAAAACTGAAATCTACCCCCCAGCGGAACCCTGCTGTTCCAAAGACGACATCGCTGTGAGAGATGAACAGCAGCGAAGTCCCGACCTCCAAGAACAACGAGGAAGGTCAAAGTTCAAGGATAGATAGAAAACAAGCCAAGCCCGATCCGGCCCCAACGTTTAAATGACCACAGTCAGCTTTGGCACCACTCAGAGAAGTGATTTCACTATATGCACCCTTAACGTCCGAGGTATTAATTCACGAAAAAGACAATACCAACTCCTTCGTTTTTTGGAACCTCACAATTGCGATATAGTCGCATTACAAGAAACCAAAGTGTCAGGTGACACGGCTTTACTTTCAGCAAACACGGCCTGGGCGAACTTGTATGACATATACCCCTGCCTAGCAAGAGACTATTCTGCTGGATGCACCCTGTTGTTTAAAAAAAGTTTGCAGTACCGCATGTGCAGTTTACTTGAAGGAATGGACGCAGGTAGGCTCCTCGTGGCGAATGTCGTTATACAAGACAACCCCTGGCGCATAGTCGTTGTTTATGCGTACAACAACACCATACAAAGGGAGAGCTTGTTCAACCAAGTGAGGATACATGCAGACACTAGATTCGACGTTATTGTCCTTGGTGATTTCAATTGTGTATTGCATGCAAAGGACAAAATATCAAGCAGGAAATTCGCCGATTCTCGTGTAGACATCCTTCGAGCCCTCGTCCAAGATTGCGACCTGGTCGATGCATCTACTACAACGAACGTTCTTCAATACACGCATTTTCAAGGATCATCTCATGCTCGTTTGGACCGTATATACGTATCTGGCTCATCTGGCAGTAGGCTTCGTGACTACAACGTGATCCCTGCATTCTTTTCAGATCATTGTATGGTCACTGTCAGTGTAGGGCCAAGTCGTAAGCAAACGAAAAAAAAAAAAAAAGCCACAGTCATGGGAATGCTGGAAAATGAACGAAAGCCTGCTTGAAAACAACGACTTTAAGACTGGAGTAGAACGTTTAATTGATGACCTTGGACAAGTTAAAACTGGGTGGTGCCAGAAGTGGGAACTGTTTAAGATAAAAATACGATAGCTTGCGATCGAGACATCTTCAATAAAGAGGTATTACGAAAAAATAGAAGAGAAACGCCTTAACAAAGACCTCTTATACCTTTACAATCTCGAAAGCCAACAACCGGGGCAGTATAAGAAAGAAATAAAAAAAATATAAAGGCACAAATCAAAGAACACGACAAGAAACGTTATGAGGGAGCTGCTGTGAGGACGTGCACCCTACAACTAATTGAGGGAGAAATGTCTACCAAAAGACACCTTTATGCTGAACGTGAATATGTGAAGAAAACGTTGGTGCCACTAATACGGAAAATGACAGAGAATTGACAGCCGACAACGATATTGAGCAGGCATTTGTGTCTCACTACACGGACATCTTTACATCGAGTACCAATGCCCCTGCTCCCCGACTGCGTGAAATATTAACAAGATTGCCATCATTACAGAAAGAAACAACGGAAAACTTGAACGCCCCTTTCGATGTTCTCGAAATTACACAAAATATCACCGAAATGAAAAGCCGTAAAGCTCCCGGACCGGATGGTCTACCTGCAAGTTTTTAGAAGAAATGGAAAGAAAAACTATCCCCTATTCTCTGTCACGTGTTCAAAGACTCTTATACAGAAGGTACACTGCCACTGTCGTTTCGTAAGGCTCACACAATACTCATTCCGAAATCAAAAGATCCTGAGAAGTTACAACAGGTTGAAGGCTATAGACCAATCAGCCTCCTCAACAGCGATTATAAGATACTCGCTCGAATGATAGCGGCTAGACTCTAGACTGTGATAAGTCAAATCGTTGGAGATCACCAAACGTGTTCTATCAAACGCAGAAATATACAGACCAATCTCCATATCGTTCCATCCATATTAGAAATTTGCCAGCGTACGCATGAATCAGCTGCTATATTACAACTGGACCTGGCGAAAGCTTTCGATAGGGTGGACCATTCTTTCCTATTTGCCCTTTTGAAGCACGTAAACATCGGCGACATCCTTGAAAACGGCATCAAGTTATGT
This sequence comes from Ixodes persulcatus, assembly GCA_013358835.2. Taxonomy (NCBI): domain Eukaryota; kingdom Metazoa; phylum Arthropoda; class Arachnida; order Ixodida; family Ixodidae; genus Ixodes; species Ixodes persulcatus. The sequence continues at coordinate 559,375 of JABSTQ010009094.1, read as the reverse complement.
TACAAGGACATATCAACGAAGCTACTCATCAACGGATCTCTTTCTACATCCATCATGGTTAAACGATCGGTACGCCAAGGCTGCCCAATGTCACCGCTACTATTCAATGTTTACCTAGAACCACTTTGCAGGGATATCATCAATGATACTAACGTACAGGGTTTTCGTCTTCATGCCTGTGAAGTAAAGCTCCTGGCGTATGCAATTGACTTGGTCCTCATTTGCACGGACAAACCAAGCATTGCTACAGCAATGTCACGTGTTGCAGACTACTGCTCGGTGTCCGGTGCCTCCGTGAATAAGGAAAAAAGCAGTGGACCTTGGTGCGGGTCGTGGGGAACAACGCCAACCATGTACGAGGACATCCAATGGTCAACGAACAAACCGAAACTCTTAGGCGTTCCAATGAGCGCTATGGACAATCGCAGGTCCATGTGGGACTCTGTAAGAACTAATGTTAAGTCAGCTGCTCACATGTGGAATCTAAGGTACATTTCTATATTTGAGAAAGCCGCTGTCTGTAAGTCTGTAATAGCTTACATACCTGCTCCAAGTCATGCATTGTTCCAGAGTTACTGTTAATGAATTCAACAGAATTTTCGCGACATTTATTTGGAATTCGCCGTATGAACCAATGAGGAGATCTATCCTTTTTCGACGAACTGAAGATGGCGGCCTCGGCCTTGGCCATATCTTTCTGAGGCCACTTATCGCGAGATGGAAATTTTTTTAGAGCCTTACAGCACCCGTTTCTAGAAAGATCCAAAGAGTTTTTCTTTTCGAGGTACAAGGATCCACAGTAGACCAAAAGCTTTCAAGCGATACAATCACTTTACGTAGTTTCTATAAAGAAGTTGCTGACACTATCGATTTCTTGAATGCACGGTTCTCCAGTGCCTATTTAGAGTCATGCTCCAAAAAGAACTTAGTTAGATCTATCATCAACTCTTTGTTTCCCGAACCATTGTATCGCTTAAGTGCGTTTGCGGCTCCTCACAATTGTAAACAGGATGTTCTGAAACGAGTTAAACGTATGCCAATACCACCTAAGTGCAAGACGTTCTTTTTCCGCTTCCATTCTCGAACGATACCTGTGAAGGAATGGCGCGAATCCCGTGGGTTAGACGTATTTTGGAGCACGAACTGTAGACTGTGCAAGACAACTGAAACATTCACTCATGCTTTCGTAATGTGCGTTGATGCTGTATTTTTTTGGGACGTTTTCAAGAGGACACTGAAAAAGGACTTTGAAGTTGAAGAGTGCATTCTTCGTTACTTTCATTTTGGAAGTCAGCTGGATTCAGTTCTTGACACACTCGTTGTGTTAGGTCTATATAGCCTATGGCAAACTCGAAAAGTGGATACGGATGGTGGTGTGGCCAAACCTTCTTGGGTAAACTTCAAAAACATAGCTCAATATTCATAGGCCAAAGCATGCTCGAAAATTATGAAGGATATGATGAATGGAAAGAAGTTGTACATAGCCTCAGTCGTTCACCTGACATCATTTAGGTTATATTCAAAACACCTAGCTGATATAATGACAAAACTCTTTTTATGAGAAAAAGTTAAGTTTTTGTTGAGGCTATATCTGGAATCGGTGTCAATGAAAAATAACTGCTTTGGAAAATAATGCGCCCCAACATCTTGAGTGTAGAGTGTGCAACATGTCTAACCGGTTCTTTGTACAATTTATGTATATATTGTAGAATAGTGTCATAGTGTATATAATCATGTAAATAAAGCTTTTGCAAAAAAAACAAAAAAAAAACGGGCATGTAGCCTAGTGGGTTAACGTGCTGTCCTGCTGAGCCTGTGGTTGTGGGTTCGAATCGCGGTGGGCCCGATTGTTTTTAGCTTATTTTGTTGTTTTAGTTTTTAATATTATAAATATTTTTCTCACCTTTTTGCATTCGTTTTTATTATTTTAAAATTTTTCTCACCTTTTTTAATTAGTTTTTATTGTTTTAAATATTTTCTAGTTTTTGCAGTTGTAGGCACCGTGCTTTAGGGTAACAATCACGCAGAAGGTGAAAATAAGAAGTGCGAGCCCAAGTTTGAATTGTTGCAATGCACAAACCGTGGCCCTATTGTTTTGCCGGGATAATTCACTCCATCCGTGCTAATATGTGGGTCAGTGTAGTAGGCAAACAGCGCAAGTCCTGTCAACGAAGAAAACAATGTAATAATAATAATGAGCATATTGCGAGCAAAATGGGAAAATGTGTAAGTGGTAAAACTGACACAGCGATGCAGCCGAAGTTTTTCTTAAAGCGGTCATCTTCACCCACTATTGAAACAAAAATACCACCAATTTAAAAATGTAATTTAGCTGAGCTCATAGGCTACGTATTAAGCACATCTCTTAATTTTCTGACTTCCGGAAAGTTGTATTTAATTTTTATTCTCGTAGATCAGTGCTATCCCCCGCGTGCCACGTCAGTTTCTTTTTTATTAGGCCTATACACGTTTTTATTCCTGAGATCCAAGTACAGCGCGGATAATTAAACTAGCTTTCAGAAATGGTATCATTCGGCGTTGTAACATTTATTTTTCGTAGCGTCAAGGCCAGTGTGAACATCCACAACGCATTGCTGCTTCTCGCTTTTTGCGTTAAAAAAAAGTTTTTATGTTTGCGTTCCTCTGGTACGGTTTGTCGTATAACATAAGCTTTCAAAGAGACGTATATTGTTTGGCTATGTGAACATTTGAAATATTTCTGTTATATGATCGTAACTATTACAAAAAACAGTCAATTCCTGCCTGAAATAGCACATTTTCACACTATCCTAGCGTCATAAGCAATAAACACATCTCTTACTTTTCTAGTTTCTGGAAAGTAATGTTTATTATTGTATTTGTAACTCAAGGCGCGTGCTCAATCATGCCACGTGTTTTTTTGTTTTTTGTTTTTTTATTTTTAGGCTCCGCTATATCGTTTTTATTTTTATCAGAGCCAAACACGTGCGTATACCGCCGGATTAAACTAGCTTCCTGAAAAAAGTATCGTTCGGCGTTGTAAAAATTATTTTTCGTGGTGTAGGCAGTCAGATTCTCAAATCCTGGACTGCAAATTTTCTTCACCGCATTGTTTTTTCTCGTGTTTTCGCAATAAAACACGTCAGCCTTGCCATGCTGGGATCAAATATGCTAGCGTCGGCAGTCATTTACGAAGGGTTGATCAACGCAAACATTTCCACTCGCTATTCATGAATTGCCGCAGTTCGTCAGAATTTCAATGACTTGACTGCATAGTGAAAAAGGCAAAAAAAAATAAAACGATGCCGGTCAGTAAACGCAACTTCCATGACGGGGCTCGCCAGCCAGAACAGCAAAGTGCCGATGCCGGCCAGTCACTGAACTTCCATGTAAATACTGGCCATCAAAGACATCAAAATACCAATGCCGGCCAGCAGCTTTTTGTTTTTGTTTTAAGAGCATAATTAGGTGCGAGGTCTTTAACAAAAAGGTCGTGTAGCATAATTTGTAAAAGTATTTTATATTGTCACAAAATCCATGACTAGTATTGACTCTACTACAGCAAGTGTGTTGGCGAGGACACTCACATTGCATACCTATATTGATAAAAGCCCTTGAAATTGCGTGCATGTGCACCATAATAAAATGTTGAGCATGAAGGCTTTAACAAGGAGACCGCAGGAAAGCTTTCAAATATAGTGAAATGACACTTTTCGATTGTGCGTACATCTTGCTGTGGCATCGAGTTAGTTTTTGTTTGTTTTATGTGGTGAAAATTATATAAAAAAGGGTATTTGACAGTTATCAAGAATATATTTTACAAAAAAATTAAAAAATAACAAAACGCAGTTTAAGCGTAATAATGAACAAGTATTGCAGAGTGCAAAGAAAAAGCTAGATGGAATTAGATGGTGATGACCTGCGCAAACATTTCTGTGATGTCGCCTTTTTGGCGCCGCGTATCAGCTCGTTGTCTTCTGCGCTCTGAGTTCTAATTGATGCAGCCCGTACGGGATCGGGATGGATTGTTTGCAACTTGATGTTTCAACCGTACGCATGAAAGTCTTCGGCATCAGACGGCTGATCCGATTTTCTTTTGAACAAGATATGGAAAAGTATGATCTGTGCAAAGCGGATATTTTCGGTCTAGACTTCGTCCAATTTGCCTCTGAACCGAATTCGGCAAGGGATGGTTTGCTCGAACCCCTTATTGTGCGTCTGGAATTCCTTCCAGACGCACAATAAGGTTTTGTGTGTCCGGGGTTTGTGTGTCCGGATTTCTTTCACTATGACTTTTAACCAATTAGGAAAATCGCGGTTTGTGTGAACCGGAATTGGTTTGTCTGGAATTCCTCCAATTTGACTTTGAAGCGGATTAGAAAAATCACAGTTTGTGCGAACCGGAACTCGTCTGTCCGAAATTCCTCCATTTTGACTTTGAACCGGATTAGGAAAATCACGGTTTCAGCGAACCGGAATTTGCCTGTCCGGGATTCCTCCAGTTTGACTTTGAACCGGATTCGAAAATTCACGGTTTGTGCAAACCGGAAGCTCCCTTTCTGGTTTGATTTCGGTTTGATTTTAGTCCGGATTTCACTTTCCGGACTGATTTCAAACCATTATTTTTGCTAGGGTTGGAGCACGTAGAGCGGAAGCTCGCGCTGCAGAACCCAGGGATCCTGGCTTCACACCTCACCCCTGCCTGTTTCGATCTGGATGAGCACCGTACCGGCGTGCGATCGTGTATCACTACTGCCTAATGCACGTTAAAGACCCCAGGCTAGCGGTTGTACTGCACTGGCTAAATTGCTCATCTACAGCAAGTGACTCGTCGCAACTTTGAAATGGCTAACCAACTACACGCTGTCCAAATATCGACACAACCCGAATTATTACTCCATAAACTGGCCAAACTCTCCCAATACACGACTCTGACCGCAAGTAGCACCCTCTACCAATACGTGCGTCAAACGTGCCGCGCCACTCGACTCGGTCGTCTGCATCGCCGTCCGCCTTTTAGCCTGTCAAGTATTTCGGCCCTATCCTTTTACAGAAAGGGAGCTACGCCTCGTAATTTTACAAGGTAAAATCCACCTGTGAAATAAACATTTGACAAAAAGTTTGGATGGGTACGTGCCGGCGCCGATTTTAAGGTCCATTTTAAATCGAGCCATGGCATTTTAAACACCCAATAAAAATACCTATTTATATTTTTTCAAGCATTATTCTTAACCGTGGGCCTAAATAATTCTGGCAATGTTGTAAGCGACTATTAAGATAGTAAGTTGATTTGGTCTCGTAGATAGTGCAGAACTTTTAGTCTGCCCATACAAATGTTAGAAATATTCCAGGTCTACCGATAGTTGGCGCTAATGTGAAAGAAGGACAAGCAGTTACAGGGGATTTTGATGCATTCGTTCACAGTCCAATGCAAATGTGTGCACCGGACTTTATTTAGGCAACTTAGGTCGCGTTTTCAAATGTCTGCCTTTATATTATCGGCGGTTTATGCTGCGTCCCCTAGGAAAACCTGCACGCTTGTTGGCTTGGTTAATGCGCATGCAGGGGGCATACCTAGGTTCCGTGTTGTTGTTAGCTCTTGACTGAAACTGGCTGTTTTTCCCCCGGCAGGAAATACAGCCGGTAAACAACGTACCGGGTCATAAAGCTGCGATAGCGGTATACGGTTGCAGCTGTTGCTCAGAGCGTGCCCAGATGGAATGTGATATCTCTCGTTGAACAACTGTGACGCAGGATAGCCGTACACTGCTCGGTGAAAAGTAACTGCTTTCCCTTTTTAGGATATTTTAATGTTGTGATCATCTTGTCCGCAGATTTGAGGCTCTCTCGTGATTTATTGTAGCCCGTGTACTACCATTTAACAACTAAATTAGACTACTTCAGACAGCTTTAAAATAAACCGTTGTGTTGTTAACTGCTTCCTCTTTTAGCATATTTTAATGTTGTGCTCATCTTGTCCGCAGATTTGAGGCTCTCTCGTGATTTATCGTAGCCCATGTACTACCATTTAACAGCTAAATTAGACTACTTCAGACAGCTTTAAAATAAACCGTTGTGTTGTGGCCTGCTGGGTGGCCCCAGAGCCGTTTATAGTAAGAGAGTTTGGCCTTCTTAATGAGATTTTGACAGCCTGGCAACCACAGCAGCGTAATCTGACAACCGGGGGTGACTACTTCCGTCCGCCATTTTGTGGCTCTGACCCATGGGAACTCTACGCAATTTCAATGGAATAAACAAGTCAAAGAAGTAACGCCATTTTGTGTTATGGCGAAATCAACTGGTTCTAGCAGGCAACAAGCTTCGCCCATTGGCCAAACTCTCTCAGTATAAACGGCTCTGGGTGGCCCGAGGTCTAACGCACAAGCTCTTAAGTATTTCTACGAACTATTAAATAAATAAAAACGACGGACAAGAAACGATTTGGAGAACGGAGAAAGTAAAAAGTCGTAGTCTGCTGAAATTAAATCTGTTATTCTGTACCTGAGCAATAAAGATGTCGACACGCCATCCCTACTCATTTTCTTCAAGTGCAAATATGTTTATAGCATGCTTACTGTTAGGTAATTTGCGAGTTGAAGGTACGCTTGCTGCTGAAGCCACGCACGAAAATGGTACAGCCATTATTTTAAAAGAATCTCCACGAAAGGAAACATTTCTGCGGAGGTCTAAAAGTAAGACCTCCCGGTTAAAAACCAGCGCCTAAAAAAAAGAAAAAAGATTCAAAACTAGTTTTAGAACAGCTTTAAGTTTGTTTATGAGAAACATTCTGTGTTCCTGTAGAACTAACAAGGTGGCATTACGCAAATAGTTTATCCTAGAGAGGCAATAGGGTCAATGTGCACGGAAAATACAGAAATCTCATATTTTCTGCGAGCGGTAATACTATCTGGAATGTCCAAGCATTAAAGGCGGTATATGTTTATCAGGCGCTTACTAATAAAAATCGGTAAACCTTTTCGGTACTTGTTCACGAGGGAAATTAGCGGATGTCTTTCAGTGTATAATTTTTTTAAACAGCTTAGTGTATTCTGCCGACCTGCTTCGAATAGACGCTAAAAATGGTAATCATCAGTGAAAAAAATGAGCTGTCCTGTGTATAGTCCTACGCTAATTCAGAGTAATAAAAAAGGGTTGTCACCTTACACCCTTTTCTCCCATATAATGCACCCCAAAAGTTGTGTTCGACGTACAGCGCATTATAGTCGAACAGACTGCCCCAAATTTTACGAGGGGCTTGATAACAGTGCGGTATAACTCATTAAATAGCCAAAATACGTATCAAAGACAGCAGAAAGAACATACTGAAGTTTTGCGTAAGGCCAAAAAAAAAACGATTATTTTTTTTTTGTAGTCAGTATCACGTATATTAGCTATTTTTGATAAATTGTACCACACGGCTATCAAGCCTCTCGTGAAGGTTAGTACCGTTAGATAGACGTCAGTGCGCTGTACGTCGAACTGAAGTTTTGGGGTGTATTATATGGGACAAAGAGTGTTATAATACACCCTTTCTCTGAGAGTGCTGAGAGCACGTGCAGTGGGCATTGGGTACTATACAAAAAAGCCAGTGCACTTACCTGGCAAAGGGGGCTTTGAAAGCCAAGTCAATAAAGAGCTTTAGTAGATCGAATTCTGCGAAATGCGGGCACAGCGGGAACTTGCTCAGTCCATGCTTCGAAGTGACGGCACCTACTCCCGGTAGCGAAGTGAAGCTCTAGTTTGCGGTCTACTGAAAGTCTTTTATCTGACATGCTTGTTTCCGCTTTCGCCGACGAGTCCTCAGCGTGAAATAACCCCTATTCAAATTCCGCTTGAAGTTCTCGCTTTATGGTGTGTCGGCGCACTGTTCTTTCGCGCAACTTTGCATCGTAATTCAGAAGGAGTGAAGACGGTGTGTGCATGGTCTTGATCGGTGCTCAAGATGTACATGTACTCAGCGCAAACAGACAGTTTTAGTATAAAGTTACTGCCTCTTTCGTACGCAGTACGCTATAGAATATAGAGTACGCTAAAATTTACCAGCTCGGACCGATTTTAGTTGTGCGTTTCGTAAACGTTGTCGAGTGAAGATCTTGGGTGACGTTGTTTCAATTTCCCAGAGCCGTAGAACTCAGAATTCCACGGGCTTACAGCGCCACCATGCTCCTCAAAAAAAAATATTGAAAACAAAATTTCAGTAATTTTATTTCAAGTTAAGACAAGCCGCAGCTGCCTGCTCAAGCGTGCTTTTCTGGGGAGTACGGAGGTTACACTAGACGAGTACGTAGCCAAATTCGATCACGGATCCTCCGTCAATCGTACCGTAAAAACAGCACCTTTTAACAATGCAATCGCGGGAAGAAATCTATGAGTGATGCCCAGTGCACGGCGACTGCGATTTTTAGGAGAGTCGTCCATCCGTCGTCGATGAACTGCGTGAGAATGAATGAAATTGGGGTTTTTTGGCGCATCAGCAACAAAGGCCATAGTGCGCCAGAACTATGATAAAAGAAATGCGGAGGGCAAGTTCGTCTGCTTTTTGCGCAGGGGGTAGCGGTGACGTCAGAACGCCGAGCCCTGATTGGCTGATCGCGACCCCCCTATCTGAGCGTCGTCTGCTCCTTTGCAACGTCGTCTGCTCGCAACGACGTCTGCGTCTGTCTTACCTTTCCTGCGACTTTCCGAAGTTCAGAGGCCAGATTCACAAAACCATTTTACGCCAAAAGAGTGCGTAAGCCAAACGTGAGAACAAATTCGTATCCACGAAACGAAATTATCGTAAGTTTTGCTCAGGTTACGACGGAATCCTACGACGATCAACTCAGCATGGCCGACAGCGTCGCTCAGTTACTTGGTCGCGCCGATCAACGGACGTTTATTTTTGTACGTGCTCTTCTCACGCGTCCCGACTGCAAGCAGCAAGAAAAAAAGTAAAAAGTACTTGAAATAAACCACGACGAAGAAGAACGCTGGATCCACAAACACCCGGGAAATGCTCCAACGGCCACGATTCCACCGACCCCGAGTAAGCGAGCTCGGCGGATAGGCCTAGCAGGCACAGCGGTGCTCCGACGGTCCTTGGCCAAGACCGTCTGCCCACGACCGGCTGGCGTGCTGAATGGAATATGCCCGCACGACCCTTGTGAACCCTTCAATCTCTTCCTCTTGTCATCTCCTAGTTTTCCGAGGCAGCGGTGACTCTCTCCGGTGAAAAAGCGGCGGATCTCCGACAGACGCAGGAAAGGTAAAGCAGCCATCGCTTTGACTAGCAGATGTAAAGCAGACGATGTTAACTGCGCCGACCCGCCGACGCCGTTAAAGAGTGAGTCTCGCCCCACACGAAAGGAGGGAAAAAGTATTTGGGAGGGAACTTGCGGACACTAACACGCTCACTCTCGGTTCTTAGCAAACAAACCTCGGCGCCTCGGGACACCTCGCCAGTGAGTCCTTTGACTTCTCTCCTTGATGCGCGTCTGCTAGTTGTTAAAAACAACGTACCGCTCGATTTATTTCGTCTGCCCTCTCTGAAAGGCGAAGTCGAGCTCGCTGGTAAAAACCTGCACTTCCGAAAGTCGCAGGAAAGGTAAGACAGACGCAGACGACGTTGCGAGCAGACGACGTTGCAAAGGAGCAGACGACGCTCAGATAGGGGGCTCGCGATCAGCCAATCAGGGCTCGGCGTTCTGACGTCACCGCTACTTCGTTTCTCATGCGCAGAAGACGAAAATGAGCTCACTTGCGAGGCGTATTAGAAAGGGAACTGCGTGAGGGGGCGTTCAGCAAATCGCAGAGTTTAAGCATATTGCGAGCGGTAAACATTTGCTTTATGCACTCATTCAGCTGCACAGCGATTTGATTCGACTTCGGTAGGTCCCGAAAAGAATTGCCGAGCTGAACACCAGGTAATTTCACGCAACACTGAACTTCGCGAACACCACGTCGCCCAGGCTGCGCCGGCCGAGGTAACCGCCATCTTAAAACTAGTGCTCTCGCCGGCCCCTAGATATCTGGAAAGCTTCCCGCAAAGCCCGCGAGACCGTAGCGCAAAATCCCCTGCGTAGCGTGCGTAGGCAATACATTAGCCCTTCTATTGCGTTCCGCGAATGCCTATTCCCGTCCCGCAAATTCTTTGCGCACGCAAAGCTTTAGCGTACGGTCCACTAAAACTGCCTAATAGCCTGCTTCATTGCCCCATTCTGCTGCTTCATTGCCCCAGCAAAAGTTGTCTCCGAGCTGATTCCCGTTCAGTAAAGGGCTTTAGATCTGTGCCATTTTTAATGGTCTCGAATATGGCGCGATTTTACTTGCTTTCCAAAAAGATGAAAAGTATCGTTCTGGGCTATGGGGATTGGACGCTGGGCTAGGCGATATTAGCCATGCATCGTAACGACTTGCGTTCGTGTTACTAAAAGTAGAAATTATGCTGCACTGATTAAACAGCTCATCTACCACGTAAACTTGTCAACCATATCCCCGTGGCAGGCCGAGCTCACGGCACTTACAAAGGTGCTCGCACATTTAAAATGATTCCTATAAACAAGGTTGTTGTTGTTTTGACTGGGTTAAATTGCTTATGTGGTCGGACCGAGACTTTTAGTTTATTTTTGGGGCACACTACTTTGTCGGTTAAATGATACGGAAGATCTCCAGTAGGGTGGGAGGCTATTTTAAGCAGCTACGTAATGTCGTTTGTAAATTCAGTAAAATGCGGATAAGGGTTCGCATTGACATTGTCCTACGCCCTTGAACGTCTCCCACGGTTCAGGTTTGAAGAAAACAATGAACAACCTGCGGCGATACCTGCCACACTTTTTTTATCCAAGTGCATGTGACTTTAATACAGAAACTACTTGTGGCCACTGTCCCGTCACAAGACACCCCCTTCCCTCCCCCCCCCCCCCCCAATTAGTCGATTGAAAAAACCTTTTATATCTCAACGTGTCTCTTATGATAAACAAAGCTGCGCGACCTGTCAAAATCAGGCTGCGGTGCCCTGGTTCTACCGGATCCGTAGGATTATAAGTCTACAATGAAGGTATTTGTTTTGTTGTTGTTGTTTTACGTGAGAAAATGAGTGCTTTAATATATCCGCAGTGTCGAGATTTCTCAGGAGCTTGAAAACAATACACGAGCGGATTACACTTCCGTAAGAAATTTCGACAAAAGAGTGGAGTAGTGCCGTTAAATCAGGGTTTCCGTTATTATATTTTAAAGATTTTATTGATAGTCAACCTACACAGAATCACACATGAAACTACAAACAAAAAAAATGAATGCGCGTTTGTGCGAATTCAAAACGATGCTAATCGAAGCAGAGTGAATGTTGTTTGTGAAATTATTACATTTTGCCTCACTTGCATGAAGACCTATTTTTGTGACCAATTTATTGGTGATGCGCATAAATCAGGTCTTTACCTAAATTAGAATCTGAAAGGCGGGATAATGGACATGCACGCTCATCAGCACGTCACCGTGAAGCGTCGGGCCAGAATACGTTATAAATTGATTTGTTTTCAAAGTCTGAGGTATCCGCTGAACAAGAATCTTGAATCTGATCACATTTGACAACCTGTGTGTTGGCATCCGAATGAACGAATGTTTTAAATGGATAGAATCTAAACTACTTTCCTGAGAAAAAAAAAAAAAAAACTAAAACACATAGAGTTTCTAAGCAATCACTTACCTTTCTTCTTTGCAGAGGTGACTTTTGCGGCGATTTCTATTTTTGAATCTACTACACTGGCGGGGTTTCAGTGCGAGTTTACGATGAGAACATGTGTTGCCGTTTGGCTGAGGATTAGGTAAACACATGCCAGTGTTTCACGCGTACACGGATGTCGCCTCGATATGAAGATGCCGCTTCTAAAGATTTGCTTGGTGACTTGCTGCCCTATTGGAACCGACGCCATTATCTTCGCGTTGTGCTTTGACACGTGGGATTATTGTCACGCGGCTTCGTTTAAACTGAGCGTCTTTTCAGAACGCCATAAAATGCTGCCCCTGCCTTATCTCTATATTGTGGCTCGGCCGTTTATTTTGACTTTCGGCGGTTTCGTAAACTATTGATTCATTCGATCATGCACGGTTCATTTATCTGCATATTTTCGAATATTTCCTCTTCGGAGTCCACGTACGATGATTAAAAGTGCCCGTGATATATTTAAATCAAACATGGCTCTTTATTCTCGCAGATGATGATGATACTGTGTTTCTAAAGTTCATAAACAAAAAAATAATCCATGTACATGTGACGAGACAAACAGTGAGAGGATTTCTGGAACACAACGAGCACGTACAACGTACCAGCAAGTGTCGTACCGCGTTCTACGTGGCGGCGTGTGCTTACAGAACACCTCTGATTGGATACATTTAGTTTCTTGCGCGTTAATTAGACATATTGCCGCGCGCGCAGCTGACCATGTAGGCAGCGCGCCCGTGACCTAACGGTTATCGCGGTTGCCTTCAGCGCAGAAGGCCAGGGTTCGATTCCTAGCTGTGGCTTCCCATTTTTGTTGACTCTGTAATGTGATGTCCTGGTAAATTTAAGAACCGTCTTGCTGGTTCGAGGTTAGAATGTTCTACGCACCGAACCTTCTACACCGAATGTTCCAGAAGTCCACGCTTGTACAAAAGGGGCTCCGCGTGGCGAGCCGGAGTCGGTCTCGCCCCGGCGTCGGATCCTGCTGCTACGCCGCCATCGACGCCCGCGACGCTCTAGTGTTATTCTCTGTTTTCCTTTTGTTCTGGGCACAAGTTCGCCCCACTAAACGTTTAGTTTGTTTCAGTTTTCGTTGCTTCATTAACTATCATTCCTGACAATATAGGAAACGCCAGAAAGTCAAGGTGTAGTGGTGCAGTGGTTGGAGCAGCGGACCGGACATTGGGAGGCCCAAAGTTTATATCCTCACTCCGCCGTTCATTTTAGCTTTCGGCGGTTTCGTAAAACATTGATTCATTCGATCAAATAAGGTTCAAGATATAAAGAAATACGGGCCTTCACATGTCTTCAAGAAGGCCTTACAAAGGCCAAAACGACTTATTAAAGGCTTTAAAACACCACCAACACTTCGAAGTGCGACTCCATTACTACCTATATATGTCATCAGAATTCACTCACTGAGTCAGTCCTGATGAAGGCCTGATGGAGGCCGAAACGTCGACCATTATCGGATAAAACTCCACTAAAAGCTTCAAAGCCCGTTCACTTTCTTATATATATGTATCTATGTATATTATACTTTATATTTTTTCTGCGTTATTCTTCAACGTTGGCCGAAAATACTTTTGACAATGCTGTGCGCGACAATTGAAAAAGTGGGTGAATTTCGTCTCGTAGATTGTGCAAAGCTTAGTCTAGCGTTACAAATGCTGGAAGTATTGCAGATGTACCGATAGGTGGCGCCAGTCTGAAAGTGCGTTAAAGGAATTGTCCGGTCGAAACCGGAAGTACTAGTCTTTGCGTTCATTACGTCGAAGGAGGCTTCATGTAGAAAGACGTCATTTGTATTGTTATAGTTAATGTCATAATATTAATTAAACCTTTCACGAGCGTGTGTACGAAACTGCACACTGAATTTCGCCAGTGTGCGTGGCTGATATCCGTAGCTGCTGAGTGACGCCACATGACGCAAAATATCGTCAGATGGTCGGGATACCAAGTGTTAGCGATGGATGTGTTATAGTTTGTTTCGAATTACATACTCTCCTAGTACGTACCCCACTGAAATACGTTTCTTGTAATGCAGTTCTCAAGCGTGTGCAAAAAACGTCGCGACGTTTAGCAGAATATTACTCGAAAACAACCGTTAGCTTCGAGCACACGTATGGCGTTTCGCGCATACACAACTGCGATGGCCACCGATCGGACAAGGAGCGCTTGCAAAGAGAAGGACGGAGAGTTTGCCTCTGAAGCGGCATCTGGATCCATGAAGCGGCATCTGCGTCCACATATCGGCGGATCCAGTGGATCGGGGATGCGGCTGCGGGTCGTTCGTTCGGTGGTGAAGCCCGCGGGTCGAAGGCAAACGGCGAATCGTTAAAAATGCACGTAACATTTTTAGACCGTCACTTGACTCGGTCGAGCTTGGTGAATCGTAGCCACCGCCCAATTTCACACGGGGGTCCACTAGAATCGGGCTACAGGCATGCGAAATATAACTTTTGGCATCGTTTCAAGATAGCTCAGCTGCTGGTTTCGATTTCGCTGCATAATCACACCGATTGATCCGATTTGGTCAATAAGTGGGTGGACGTAGTTGAATGTCGTTGGAACAGCATCACACCTCAGCTTACGAGTCTTCTGTTTGCTGAGAGATCAGCTCGTCGCTCTCCTCTGTGAAATGATTTCTGCATAAGTGGGCTCTCGATCTTGACGGGAACCCAGTGGTCCCTACGCACGACGACGATCCATTTTGCTTTTTGTTGCCCGTCTCGCGTTTCGCAGGTGCTCCCCGGTGGTTGTGGCACCCAACCGCGCAACAAATATCTCACCCATCTACGGATCAAGTCGAGCGGAACAAAAATGAAGCACGCTGCGGCATTCTTCACTCGCAGGCAGACGACGAGATGGAAATGCTCGCCTTGCGTTATGTGACGTCACAGCTTAAATATTGCCAACAAAAGCACCATTTATGCTAGGATGCGATTGGAGCAGTTTAAAATTTTAATTACCCTTGCAGAGGGGCATAGAAAATTTAGATATTGCACGGACGATGCGTTACGAGGCAACAACAATAATATTCAATTGTTTTCTCGAACACAAAATTTGACCGGACAATCCGTTTAAGCGGTTACAGGGGATAATAATGCAGTAGTTTACAGTCAAGCGCAAATATGTAAACCAACCCTGTGTTGCCAACTTCAGTCGTGTTTTCACATTTCTGCTTGTTTACTTTCCGAGGTTTATACTGCGCCTCGCACGTGGTTATAAAAACACACTTTGTCTTCCTGAATCAAAACGTGGAACACCCCCCCCCCCCCCCCCCCCGCAGTTAGAGAACTTAGAGAATATGTTGTAAACCTGGATGGGTAAAATGGCAGTGATCTGGCGGTTTGTTTAATATTTCCAGGGTTATTCAATCTTTTTTTCATTTGTGTGTTGTGTGCATATATTATCCACCCGTTTTGTACTTCCGCATGAAGTAGCTTTTTTTTTTTTTATGTACCTCTGCTGTTGTGCCTATGTAGGGGGTCGAGGGTCTTGTGAAGCAGTATTTAAGAGCTTTTTCCCTCGAGCTCCACCATCAATGTAGATGGAAATAAACGAATTATTATTTTAACATCGTCGACCAGGAGCACCTGCAAAGTTGTTGGCCTGGTCAATGCGCGTGCCGGTACAGCCTTACAGCACTAATCACACTTGACTGCAGCATGCAAGTCCCGGGTTTTTTTTTTCGTCATCCCAGCGCCCACATTGCAGGTGTGCTTGCACCCACCACGAATACAGGGTGCAGCGAACTTTTTTTTCCAGACTACGCGGTGTTTCAAGGGCATGTGCAATGTGGGCATTGGGATGATGGAAACTACCCCATTCCGTCTGTTATAGACAAGTGCGATTAATTGTGTACCATACCTAGCCTGCGTGTTTTGACGTTGTTCGCAATTTCGACATATGTAGTCTCAGTTTTTTTTTTTTTTGCTTCGCGGCAGGAAATGTAGCAAGAAAACAACCTGCAGGGTCATAAGCCTGTCAAAGCGGTACGCTTACAGCTGCAGCTTGAAATGTGCCCAGGCGGAATGTGACTTCTCTCGTTGTACAAATGTTACACAGGATAGCCGCGCACTGATCGATGGAAACTGATTCCTGAGTGCAGAATATTTGCAAGCTGAGATTACCATGTCCGCAGATCTGAGGCTACCTCATGTATTCATGTTGCTCATTGCTACTCTACAACAATAAGAGAAGACTTAAAAAAAAAGGTTGTGTTGTGGCCGGTTGCTGGACCTCGATCTAACACACATCATGTAAAATAATTCTATGAACTCTTGAAATCTGCAAAAATGATGGTGAACAAACGACTTAGAGGATACAAAAACTTAGGGCTGTACAATCGATCCATTAACCTACCGATTAATCGAATAATGCTTTAATCGCGATTAATTTTTTTTGTCTGTTAATCTGTAATAGTTTAACGAACCAAAATAAAGTAAAACGTAAGCGGTTTCACCAAGCAGACGTGCACAAGAACACCTGTTTAAAGGGCAAACTTTAGGTCAAAATGTAGCCTAAAGTAAACTGTAAAGCAAGATTTGTAACTCCTGAGAAGTGCAGAAGGTCACACGCATCCCGGCCATTTCAACGCTGCTCGAGTGTCCCTTTAGCGCAGCAGAGACTATATATATAGTGTGAACACTCAAAGAGGCGGCTGTGGCCGGATAATGTCACCGCAACCTCTTCACATCATGCAGCTGAAGTAATAATATGTGAGTGAGAGTGCCTTTGAACTGTTCTTAACTACACATAAATGTAGATTCATAACAATAGTTGCATATTCCGCCCTTTACCTCATATTCAACAAATGCAAAACCAGAAAACAAATATTAATTTTGACTCTCCGAAAAAATTACGCACGGAAATTAAGGAGACCTTTGGTCGACGTTGCACGCACTAAAAAAACTGTCACTCAAGCTTTCACACACGAGAGGAATAAAACTCTCAGACAGCACTCACTAACAACTTTGTATTGCGTGATTAACTCCTGCTTCTATTTCTACTTCAATTTGAGATGATTTTCAAATAGAAAACAATTAAAAATAAAAAGGTAAATGAAATTTTTATAACGCTTAGGCAAACTTGCGGCTAAATAATTAATATCTTTTTGTGACAATGTTACAGAGGGCGTTCTAATAAAATTGCCCTCCAGCCGAGAACATCATATGACTGGAGGACAGATGTGTTAGTACGCCGTCTATAATACTGTCACAAAAAGCGATTGATTATTCAACCGGCAGTTCGCCTAAGCATCAGAAGAAATGTTTTGCCTCTTTGTTTTGATTTCTCGTCATTTTCTATTTAATAATCATCTCAAATTGAAGTAAAAGTAGAAGAAGTTAATCACGCAATACAAAGCTGTTAGTGAGCGCTGTGTAAGAGTTTGGTTGCTTGTTTGTGTGAAAGCTTGAGCGACAGTTTTTTTTAGTGCGTGCAACGTCGACACATGAACGACCAACTCGCCCAATCTGAAGTTATAACAAGACCGATAAATCAATTAACTAATCAATGAAAGGGTGGCAATTAATTGGGTTAAAACTTTTAATCCACACCCAGCCCTAGAGAAAATAATAAAGCGTAATTTGTTCGAATCAAACCCGCTTTTGTTCTACCTGCACAATAACAATGTCGGGACAGCATCCCTTTTTGTTTTCTTTCGAGCGCAAATATTTTTTTTGACTGCTTACTGATAAGGTCCATTCATACACATGCGACATCTTAAGACCGAGTGCAGTGAAAATTCTTGAAATATCTTTCGACTAGAGAGCACACGGCAGCACCTATCGGGTAGCAGTGGAACACTTGGCAATCCCGTATATTTAGTATTTCTTTCGTGCATTATTCTTTTTTTTTCGGCTTGAAACACTTTTGTAAATGGGACAAACGAACACTTCTCATAAGTAGTACGTACACTTGACTTCGCGAAGTCCGCAGAACCTTCACTCTATAGAATGTAGTTCTAGCATCACCCTATAAATGGCGCCAAAGTGCAAGTATGTTCTCTCGACATAAGAGATTTTAAAGGCTGAACTCCATGGAACGAATTATGTGACGAATAACTGGCGAACGCCGCCCGACGGCACGCTCGCTTTGCGCGCGACGTAGCAGCCACTGTGTTGATTCCACGCGCAGAGCAAAAGCCGCCGGGCAAAATTCGTCGGTTATTCACAGCATATTCGTCCCATGGAGTTCAGCCTTAAGAGGTTTTAAAGGCTCGTTCACAGAGCTGCGTTTACTGTGGTGTGGTGCTGCGTTGTGTCGTGCAGCACAGCGCCTCCCCATTGGCTCGTCCTGAGGGTCGCCATAGCAACAGCTCGACGCAAGCAGTCTTAACGCGGCGCAAGTGATTGCAGTCGCACTCCAACACAACTATCTGAAAGAGCTTTAGGGCACTCGTTTGTAAGGAGTTGCAAGTGTGTGAACGGCCCTTTAGGTATGCTTTGCGAATTGAGGGTATGATTGCGGCTGAAATTGCGCACAAAAATGTTTTTGCCCCTTTTTCGCATGAAGCATCATGAAGAAAAAAAACCTTTTGCGGGATAGAGAGTAATACCTCGATGTTCAAAATCAGCACGTAACAAAGAATGGTCGAAATCGTCTCGGAACCGCTTCAAGGTTGTTTATGAGCAACATGCTGTGTCTATGTAGAATTAACACAATGGCATTACAGAAAACATTTTATCCGAGAGAGACAGTGGTAACTATATGCACAGCATTAAAATTTATTTTTCAGCAATGCAGAGCTTTCAAAATTATTTCAGGCAGTTTATATGAATGATATCCTAATTTTAAGGCGTCTTTCAACTTCCTATTCAGTCACGTCGTATAGGCAATTTTCAATTGACTTTTTTTCAACCGATGTGTATAGAGTACAGGTGATGAAAATGCTAGAGAATTTTGAAGACTATGTGTCATTAAACTTTCAGTGATTATAATGTAAACTTTTGCAGTAGTGCGCAGTAGTGTGTGTTAATAATGTAGATGTTTGGCGGGTGTTTGTGTATAATTTACGATATCAAAAGAGGGACTTGGAAGACAAACAGACATCACAGTCTTTCGTTTGTCTGTTCGTCTGTCTTATATGTCCCTCTTTTGTTATCGTAAAAAATTCAGTCACCATATTTTTATAGACTTTCAATAGACTAGACTCGATAGAATAATAAGTGCGGAGAAGCGACATCACACCCAAATGGAACCTCGTTGCGGAGGCTGCCTTTTCCGATTTTGTCTTACAATGCTCCAAGTTGGATATGCAGTTCAACAATCTTATAAACCACATTTCGTGTAAATTGTTGGCGAAGAGAAAGCAACATACTTGTTATCCTTTTATCTTTTAGGATGGTCCTCACTCAAATGATGGCCTTTCAAGTGTAAGGTATATATCGCGGTTGAGCAGTCAACAGAACTGAGTTATTTATGTTATGAGTGCTCTATGGCGTTTGTATACAAATACACGCTTCGGCCCTGATGTACAATGGGATCCTCTCAGCGCTTCAAACCCTTTCAGCCCCTCAAACCCCTTTCGCCCGTCAGATCGTCAAACCCCTTCAGCGCCTCAGACCCCTTAGCCAAAACCCCCTTAGCCCATCAACCCTTTAGACGCCCAAATCACTGTGAAACATAGACAAAAGATTCAGTTTAAAACGTTATTGGAAGTCTATTTCAGACATTGAGGTTTACATGCACGTTGTAACTCAAAACAACAATAAGAATCAACGTTTGCTAAAACCCGAGCGCAAGCAGCTGAAGGCGACAGCGATCAGATCAAATAGGGACAACCGATTTGTTTGTCCCCAAATATATCTTTCAAAGTACTCACAATGCCGCTGGGTATATTCCGGATATGCGGTAGTTCAATTAATAAAATCGAGCAGGTACACCACATGGACACATATACACAGTCCTGAGCACAGTCACGGTGTTGTCCCTGATGCCTTCTTGGCGGCGTTTCCGGTGTCTTTTTCGCTCCCTTGCTGCTTTTGAAGCCGGACGGACGAAGAGGCGCAAGAAAAAGGGCAGGAGAGCAGCCGTCATGTACCGTCTCAGGAACTACAGTGCCATGACCACAGTGCGCAAGCACTACATGCAGTGGGACGCTGACCCCAACTGTCAGGCTTGTGGCGAGTTGGCCGACCCCGGCTGCTACCTCCTCCTGGAATGCGCCAAACACGACGACGCTCGGGCGGTTCTGAAGGCGGACTACGTCGCACCGGAGTTCACTTGCGGAACCAAGGAAGAAACCACACGGATCAAAACAGACCAAGGAGCGAGCTCTCAAAGCCATGCTCACCTTCCTGGAGTTAATTGGTCTGCTCTAGAAATCCACGGCGGTAACAAGTAGCGAACCGCTCACGATCGTTAAAAAAATGGCTATGCCGGCCTCCTCGGCTTCCTTGCACCCCTTTCTCTCGTCGACCGCTAAAGAAGGGCCTGGCTGGCCCTTGTTACGACTGCCTTCTTTGGCTCCGTCCTGGAGTTGGCCTTCACCTGTCGCCAACGGCGGTAAAGCCTCTTGTCGCGTTGCACCCCGGATGGGGCAACGAAGCTAAACAGTCACGCTCAGATTCACGAGACCAACCCTTGAGACATCGGGGCGGTGGTGGCCTTCGATGAGGGCTCTAAACACAAAAAGAACGTCTTGCGGAGGCCGCGAGACCACCTGGTACCGCCAGTCCTCGCATGGAGAAAAGCAGGCGTGCGTGCGTGCGTGCGTGCGTGCGTGCGTGTATCTCTGTGTGTGTGTTAGTTGTGTGTGTGTGTCGGTGTTGTGATTCATTTCGAGCGGCAAGGGCGTCGACTCCTTGCATCAGCCACCGGAGCGCGGCAAGAACGTCGAGGAATAGCGTCATCTGCCCCTCGCTGAAAAAAACACCCGGAAATTTCATCAGCCGCCCCCGCACTTCGAACACCACGTGAACACTCGAACTCCGGGGAAGGTTCCTCTCTCTCAGAGGACCTTTTCCCCCTCGGAGGGCTATATAACACGGAGTCAGGGAGCCGGAAGTCGCCGATTGCCGATTAACCAGTCGACAATGCTACCTATATATTCACTGTACATAATTGGGGTTGTGTGGATATTTATACAGCGTGCAGTTGGTCAGCCATTTCAAAGTTGCGACGAGTCACTCGCTGAAGATGAGCAATTTAGCCAGTGCAGTACAACCGCTTGCCTGGGGCCTTTAACGTGCATCACGCAGTAGTGATTACACGACCGCACGCCGGTACGATGCTCATCCAGACCGAAATGGGCAGGGGTTGGAATTAAACTTCACTGTACATATTTTTTTTCACGTTACGATCAATTTTATACTTTAGTAATCCCACTGTAACGCTGTTTCCTCGGGGCTATGCATTCAGCGAGCCACAGCCCCAACTTCCGCTTCCGCACCTGAGATTACTTCCCCATCCTCCCCCCCCCCCCTCCCCACCTAAACAGTAAAACACCCTGCACCCCCTCCCCACCTCCGGGCGGAGGGAAGCGCAGCCTTCCTTTGCCGTCGTGCCAAGGTTGACGGCGGGACGCGGGGATCTTCTCGCGGACGGATCTCGCCACGACTGCTGCGTTCGTCTCTCAACGCCGCTCGGCCGGCGCCTCGTCAATTTTCCACAAGGGGCGGTCGCGCCCAGTCGCCTTCTTGGCGACCGGACGCCCAGACAGTGACGGAGGGGACTATGAGGGCACACCCAGGATTGCTTCTCTTTCCTTTTCCTATTACATCACCTACAGACACACACAAACGTCTCCTCAGTTTTCAAAACTCGTCGTGGCCGCCCGATCCAAAAATGGCAAAGGGGTCTTTCAATTTCATAAACATGCACAAAAAAGCAGAAAAACACAGGCGTTTCGAGCGAATACTGTATCTCAAGTGACGGAACCAATGAAGCAGAGCAGTGGGGGACAACAAGTGGGTGACGGGAGGTAAGGCCGGTAATTGGGTCACAACAAAAGGGAAGGGAGAACAAATGGGCCTGAAGTAGAGACCACGCAAGAGTGCACCTTGAGATGGACGATTCAAATTAGAGGAGAAGGAAACGTATGCTTGGCGGCAAAAAGACAAGCATCATTGAAAGAAAACCTGAGACTGGGTGGTGGTTGTGTAAAACATCTTTATTGGAAACCTTCTAGACCAACAGGTCCATAGCCTAGGGCCGGGGTCCCGCTGGTCGAGGGATGGAGGTTTGGGTTTGGGAAGGGGAAATGTGGATGATAATGGGCGTTGGTCTTGGGGTCTTCTTCCGTGTATCTTGAACTTGGCTTGGGTCTGTGCCGACTTGGCGCTCGAGGAGCTCCGTCGCCAACCTGATGACCTGTAGTTGGGTTTCGTAGTCTTTCGAGACGATTGCCGCCTGGATCTCCGGAGGTAGCTCTTTGGATTCTCTGGCTTCCTTGGGTCGTTTAGTGCAGTCCCACATTATGTGGTATAACGTAGTTCTTTCCTCCCTGCATAATTTGCAGGTGTCGTCTTTGTAGAGTTGGGGGAAGACGTGTTTCCCTATAACGGGGGTCCACATCTGCTCTGTCTGGAGTTGACGGAGAGTGGTGGCTTCTCTCCTTAAAAGTTTGGGATCTGGAGCTGGGAACTTCTTCCTCTCTAGTCTTCGGAGTCTGAGTATCTCCCTATATTCCACGGGGTCGGGGGGTTGGTGTTGCTGGCGGAGAGGGCCCGGTTGAGTAAGCCTCGGGCTACCTCGTCCGCGAGCATGTTCCCGTCCTCGTGGGCTGGGGTCCACGTTAGATTGATCTTCTGCCTGGGTCTGAAGATCCTGGCTGCTTCTCGGCTTATGGAGTTCTTGCCAAAGTTCCTGATGGCACTCATGGAGTCGCTGAGGATGTCCGTAACTCCTGGGACTGTGGTCGCCAGGGCTATCGCTACTTCCTCCGCTGTCATGGTCTTTCCGGTCTTGACGCTGTCCGTTTTAAGGACGCTGCCCGTCTCTGCATAAACTACCGCCACCACACTGTGGCTGTCACCGCAGGCGGCGTCCACGTAGACTGCAGCTGGGTTGCGTCCATGTATTCTGTATAGGGCTTGAGCTCGCGCCTCCCTCCTTCCCCGGTCATGCACAGGGTGCATGTGTCTTGGTATGGGGCGTACGTTTATGAGTTCCCTTGCTTCCTGGGGTATCTCCCTTGGGGGAGCTGTGTCCTCATGTAGTGCGTGATCTCCTACTACACGTTTTAAGATTTCTCTGCCCGATCTGGTAGCTTTAAGACGTTCCTGATGGGCTTTGCCTTGAGCTTCAATTATCACCTCAAACGTGTTGTGGACTCCGAGATCCAGTAGTTTCTCTACGCTGGTTGTTCGGAGTGTTCCGAGGGCCTGGGCGTACGCCTTTCTGATGAGGGCGTTCATTTTCCTTCCCTCTGCCTTTGTCCAGTCCAGGAACGAGGCCACGTAGACTATATGGCTTATCGCAAAGGCCTGGACCATGCGGCATATACTTTGCTCTTTCATGCCTCTTCTCCTGCTTGAGATTCTTCTGATTAGTCTGATCGATGCCGTGATCTTCTCTTCTAGCTTGTGTATTGTTCCTGAGTTCCTCTTGGTTTCTTCGATAGTGAGGCCTAGGATCCTGCTCTTTCCGACCCTGGGTATAGGGCCGTCCTTTGTTTGAAGCTTGTGGGGTTCTTTCCCATTCCCGGCCGCCTGTCTCCGAATGGACCACGCAACGCAACTCTCGGTGCAACTGTTTATTTGCGTCTCACGTCCATGCGGGGGATGCTGTCAATCGCCGAGCTGAGGCCGCCGTTATCTTGCCCCGATGTCGTCGCACCCGGGCTGGTCCATAGGGCCGCTGGTGGTGGTCCGCGCCGCCGATGCCCACGCGGCCGGCCATGCTCCACCATGGCTCCGGTGATCCGTCCGCCCAGGAGAGGCGTCGTTCCGTCGTCCCCGTGGCCTCTCACCAGATCCGAGACGTCGGGAGCCGGGCCCCAAGAGCCCGGCCGGCAGCGCCGGCGTCAGCGGGGCCGCCCGTTGGCCAGTCCTTCCCGAGTCCCCGCACTTTTCCGAATCACGAATCCCCCGAAACCTGCCCCGTCCGCGCTTTGTTCTGACCCTCCTCTCCCCCCAGCGCCACCGTCGCCAACTCGGGCGTCCCCTTGCAACTTGCCCCAAGGCCGTGTCGCCGTGTCGTGGCAGCGAGGGGGATTCCGCGCGGCGGGGGAGGGAGGACGGGAGAGGGCCGTGGGGAACGCGGAGCGGTTCCCACAAGCTGAGGGTGTCCCATCCTCTTTTCCTGTGCTTGATGCAGAGGAGCTCAGACTTGTTGGGGGCACACTTGAGGCCCGTGCCTTGTAATGCTTCTTCAATGACATTTACGGCCGTTTGGAGGACACCTTTGGCCGAACCTTCAGTCTTGCAGTTGGTCCAGATAGTAATGTCGTCTGCGTACAGGGTGTACTCGGCTTCTGTTCTGGCCAGCGCCTTTGCTATCTTCAGCATTGCTATGTTGAATAGCAGGGGCGAGATGACCAAGCCCTGTGGAGTCCCCTGGCTTCCAAGGTTCCGAGCGGCTGTCTTGATATCTGCGGCCTGGATCGAGGCTTGTCTCCCGGATAGGAAGTCCCTGATAAAGTTGTAGCTTCTTTGGCCAAAGTTGAGCTTGTTCACTTCTTCCAGTATTGTGGCATGTCTGACGTTGTGAAAGGCTCCCTGCATATCTAGGCTGAGAATAGCCGAGCATCCCTTGACGTCTACGATCTCCTTCTTGATTAGGAGCATAGCGTCGTGGGTGCCCAGCTTATTCCTGAAGCCAATCATGGGAGTCGGGTAGAGATTGTTGCTTTCCATGTATCTCTGCCAGCGGTTGAGTAGGACGTGCTCCAGCACCTTCCCCACACACGAGGTGAGGGAGATGGGTCTGAGGTTCCTAATGTCGGGTGGTTTGCCTGGCTTCGGTATCAGGATGACTTTGGCGGTCTTCCAGTCTGTCGGTAGGGATCCTGTTTCCCATGCTTTATTGAAGATGTTAGTGAGTGCCTCGCCCCGTCTTCTAGGTTCTTGAGCGCTTTGTTGCTGATGCCATCCGGGCCTGCCGCAGATTTTCCTTTGACCTTGGCGAGGGCGGCCTTGACCTCCCATCTCTCGATGTTCTTGTCGAGATCCCCATTGGGGGTGCCCGTGTATTCAGGGTGAGTTTCCGCAGGTGTGTTTGGAAGATACTTATCCAGGAGGATTCGCTCTGTGGCTTGTTCCCCTATGTCTCTAATGGAGCGGGCTATTATTTCATTGAGTCTGCCGTGCTGGTGCGTCTTTGTGTTCTCGCTGTCTAGGAGGTGTCTGAGAAGATTCCAAGTTGACCCCTTATGCATCTGCGCGTCAGCTTGGTTGCAGATGTCCTCCCATCTTTGCGCTCTTAGTTGTCTGCAGTGGTCTTCTATCTTGCGATTGAGTTCCGCTACGCTCTTTCTTAGCCTTCTGTTGAGGCGCTGCCTTCTCCATCTGGCGGTTATGGATTGCTTGGCCTCTATCAGGCGCGCTAGGAGACTGTCCATTTCCATGTCAATGTCCTCGTCTGTCGAGATCGTCCTTGTGGCCATGTCACTAGCTTGCCTGATGGACTGGGTCCAGGCTTCTAGCGAGGCTACACTCGCGTCCGGATTGTGTTCCCGAAATCGATTCCAGTCTACATAGGTGAATTGTCTGGGCGCCTTTCTCCTGCCTTGAAGGGGGACTGTGACTTCCACAACTTTGTGGTCGCTGCCATAGTCCTTCCCGGTATTGCGCCAGGTGGCCTCTGCATTATTGGTGAAGGTCAGGTCCGGAGTAGTGTCCCTATGGGTGGACCGTCTGGCGGGAAGGGTGGGTTGCGTAGGGTCTGTAATGAGGTGGAGATCCAACTCTGCGGCATATTGAAGGAGATTTCTTGCTTTGAACGTTGTGCGCTCGTGGCCAAAGTCCATGTGCGGAGCGTTAAAGTCCCCTGCGATGACCAAAGATCTTCCCTGCGCCTTCTGACAGACTATGTGGAGGAGTTGGTGGAAGCGTTGCTTGTTTTGCCTGGGGTTGCTGTATACGTTGGTCATAAATATGCTTTCCTTTCCCATGATGACTTCGACTGTCTGTGTCTCTATCGGGCTGTTCAGAGGCACTTCGGTGGTCAGGGCTGTGATGCGCTTCTTGACCGGTGTAGCAGTCCCTCGTGAGATCCTGCCGTTAGAGATCGTTGATGACACGGTCTTGTACCCCTGGACTGCTGGTGCTGTAGGGGTGTTGGTTTCCTGTAGCATGATGACGTCTGGTTTATCCGGTCCCTTAAGTTGAAGGAAGTGCTGCAACGTCGCCAGCTTGCTTTGGAGTCCGTTGCAGTTCCATACCCATGCTGTTAGTTTGTCCTGCATTGTGAGAGCTGTTGCAATGCGGCCGTGATTTGGTTGTTTATCCGCTCGTTGAGTAGAGCGAGCTGCCTGTTAAGCTGTTCCTGGAGTTGTTCGTCGTTTCTTTGCTGGAGTTTCTGAAGGAGGGCATCCTCGTCTACCACAGGGAGTCTGGGAATCTTTCTCCTGACCGGGGCTGGTTCTGCCGTGGGGGAGGGTTGGTCGGAGGGATTGGGGGTCCTTGTGACGTCCTGTTGTTGGACTGATATGTCCTTGAGGCCTTTCATGAGGTCGTCTATTCTTTTCATGAGGTGCTTCTCTGTTTCTTCGTGGCGCCTCTTGTCCTCGTCCATCTTCCTGAGAAGTTGGTCAATGGCTCGGTCCTTGTCTTTGACTGTTCTTCTAAGGTCTTCCAGCTCCGATGTTTCGGTTGGTTGGGACTTTGATTTCTTCCCCGACGCCGCCTCGGCCCAGGTTACATTTCTGTCGGGGCTTGGGTCATGGACTCACCCTCTGCTTCTCGATCTCGAGCGAGAGTTGCTCCGGGATCGGCCAGGTCGGCTTCCCGATGTGGACCTGCTCCTCGATCTTCCCGTCGAGCTTCCTCTCTTCGACCGGCGGCTGGGGCGATCGAGTTCGGGGAAGTTGACTTGGTTCTTCTCCGGCGCTGGCTCCTTGTCCGGTAGCTGTTGTTTTTCCCACTTGCGCTTAGTGATTATATAGGGCGTCTTATGCCTATTGCGACATGTCTTGCCTCCTGTCGGGTGAGGCCCCCCGCAGAGCTTGCACTCGGGCGAGCACTGATGTTCTTCCCTGCCCAGCTTCCCGCAGCTGGGGCATTTCGTAGGTGTAGGGGTTGGGCATACGTCAGCTCTATGCCCAACTTCACCGCAGTTCCAGCATGTGTCGTAGGTCTTCCGATATAGTGAGCATTTGACCATGAATCCCCAGAAGCACACCGTGTGGGGACCTGTCTCCTTCGAACAAGATGGCGACGGCTCTGGAGTTTCCGATTCTTTTGACTCCTCTGGCCATAGGATTGCGGTGCCCGATGATCGCTTCTTCCAGGTCCTCTTGTGTATACTTGGTTGGGATTTATGTTCTTTATGACGCCCTTGCACGAGTTATGCGGGGCTGCCGCATACGCGCTGACGTCATGATTCTTGACGTTGATGGCGAGTGACGTGATCCTGCCGTAGGCCTTGGCCCTGTCCACGTTGCTCGTCCCTATAATTAGTATGTTTTGCTCGCCGTTGACGCAAAAGCTATCCGCCATTACGGACCCTCTCGGCATGCCCGTTGCTGGCGCCGCGGCGTTCGCTAGGTCTCCTGGACACTCTCGTCTTAGATTTATACCCCCCCGGATCCGGAGGATCACTTTGATATCTTCCTTAGGTAGCGGCATGCGCAACATAGCTGAGGTCTTGATCTTTTTCGCCATGCGTCGCATAACGTGCTTGTTCGGCTTAGCTATTCTCGGCTCTTCAGGCTTGCTAAAACCGACGAAAGTCCACCCCAAAGTATCTCTGGGGTCGAGATCCATGCCGGTAACGGTAACCGTGGTGTTTCCGGAGTGCGTACTCACTTCTAGCGAAGAGTCCTGGGCAGGGCTGGCCATCCCGACGGCGTGGTCGGGCGTTAGTCCTAGCAGCCCTCCGCCGCTTCGGGGGAGAAAAGTCCCTCTAAATCGCTGAAATTCATGTCCTTGATCATAATCTTGGTATCCACGGACGTCGGACGACGGGATCTATCGAACGACACCACTTTTATAGTAATCCGATGCGATTAGCAGCTTCAAATTAGCGGAAAAGCCGGAGCGCTCCAAAAACGTGGCCTCTCCCTCCGGCCGCCACTCGCTAACCCACCCCTGAGACTGGGAAAAATAAAATACGGACAGCACACAGTTTTCTTTCAATTATGTTTTCTAATTAGTTTGCTTGCGTACTTTCCTTGCAAAGAGACAAGGTTCGGAAAATCGTTTCTTTCGTAAGCCTGCGGGCGTTTGAGGCGACAATGACAAAAAAATTTCCTCCGCGGAAAACACTTGCTCCCTCCACCGTACGAAGAAAAGAGAAACGCTTTAGAGACGCCGCGCTTTGTTACATATGCGTCATGCTGTAGGCGATGCACCAAACGCGGCGGGTACGGACACAAACGTCCCCATCCTCCCATTTGGCTGGACCTGGCTGGACCTGCTTGGCCTAGCAGAGTCACCCTAAGTTTTGTCACTTTTTTTTTTGCATTTTTTTATTCGTGCTCCAGACGCTCAGTGTGTGTATAAATAAGGTATCCCTGTGCCTTGTTTCTTCGCCTATTGATTCGTCCGGCTTCAGAAGCTCGTCCAGCGAGCAAAAACGTCGCCAGGGTTGCCGCCGCGACGGCACCAGGGATGACACCGAGATCGTGCTCTGAATTTCGTCAACGGCGGCGGATTTTGGCATCGCGTTCGTGGTTTTCACTCAAAGTGTTTCTGATAGGTGTATTTCAGACTTTGTGAAGTTAATAAAATAAGTAACTCTTGGCTAAATAGTAACTAATTAGAGTTACAATTACACTTCCATAAAAGTAAGGGACCGTTAAATAAAAAAAAATAATCCGTTAGTTCCGCGATTTTACTTTCAACATTACTGCCCTAGGGTAATATGCAAACCACAACTGGTATGGATGATATGGATGGGTTTATTGTTTCCGGCACCCACACTTTTGTGACCTTGAGCACATCTGATTCTTAAAAGTTTTATCGGACATCTTTCTTCGTTTCTATGTCAAGATTTCGTCCGCCGCGCTGAACACCTTTCAATCCACCATTTTCCAAATGCGAGGAGCGTTCATAAAGTTTGTATTATCGGCACCCAAAATTATAAAAGGGAGAACAAAGCAGGCACCAACACGAGCGCGCGCTTTTTCAGTTTCGGCAAAGTAAAGACACCACGTGCTATAGTACCATGAAACGACGCTAAGGCATTGAAACTAAAATGGCACCGCTCGTCGTGAGAGTAAAAGCACGTGCAGTGATCCGTTTTCTCCACTTGAAAGGAGATTCGTTCTGAGTTGGTGGCTGAGTTTGGGACAAACGACCCAGTTTATGACACTGTTGCTAATTGGCGCAGCCGCTTCTGGTGTGGCCAGTCAAGCCGAAAAGCATTTCAAGAACGACGACCAAGTTATTGCTGAATTGAAGCGATTTCTGAACACTCACCATAAAAAGTTCTCTACCAATGGCTTTTGTGCAGGACTACGCGTGGGGTATATGTAGAGAAATACTAAACTCCTTGCGCGTTTTCTGGGCTGAATGTCTATCTCTCCATGACAATTTCATGAACTTTATGGGCGCCCCTAGTGGGCGCATTCACCGGGACGCGCGACAGGTTCCGAGAATAGGTGGCTAGAAAACAAAGCGCTCGGAAGTCCTCTCCTACTTGTTCAACAGCCAAAACGTCAGCTGGATCCTGTCGGCCCATTGAGACGTTGGGACCGAGATACGGCTCCTTCAATTTGTTTTGATAGAATCGCCGAAGGACAGAAATAAAGCGAAGAAAGTGACGACAACACGTAGCGCACTCGCACCTGAAAGTTGATTAAAACTCAGTGACCTAAATACCTTAATAGAACCGCGTCACTTCCGGCCCCCCCACTCTCTCATTAAAAATAACAATTCCTTATCTAACAGGGCCACAGACGGCTCACTGATGCACTTATTGGCACCTATTGTTTTGATAAAAAAGGGTTCGTGAATTTCTCTAGTTGTTTTTCCGCAATGCCATCCCAGAATGGTTCTGTTTGACAACAAGGGGGTGCACGGGCATCGATCGCAAGGTACTGCCAAATGTTCAGACAGCGTCTGTTTGTTAGATGCACCGTATTCTCTCGCACGGTCATTTAAGCAGCGGCCTGTTTGTTCTACGTTGGTGCGCCCGCAGGATAATGAAATGTCGTAGACAGCAGAGGTTGTACATTCCAAAAAAAAATTATTTGGTGTTTCTTTTTGAATTCATCACCATCCCTCTCTGCAATAATAACTATTTTGCCCAATTTCGAAAGCTTATGGATGCGGCGGATGGTCTGAAAGGGAAATATAGATGTGCTCCACACAAAGCTTATGAACGACAAAAAAGAAATAGGACCCGGCCTCATTCCTTACCTTCTTGCTATCCCCCACAACTTGAAAAACGTTGCGAGGCGTTACAACGTTCCGGTTTTGTTTTGTTTTCGGCCCGGAATAAACTTTCGTCACTGTTCAAAAGAACCTATGCTCCAGAAAGGAATAATGACGGAAGCAAAAGGAACTCCAAGATAAGTTTTTGGAAAGTACAACCTCTGTCGTCTACGAGATTCCACTATCTTGCGGGCGCACCCACGTGGGGCAAACAAGCCTCTGAGAAAATGAGCACGCGAGTGGACACGCACCGGCCATCAAACAGGCGCCGTCTGGGCATTTGGCAGTACATTGCGATTGATGCCCGTGCATTGCCTTGTTGTCAAGCATAACTATCCTGGGACGGCACAACAGAAATAGAACTAGGGAAATTCACGACGCGTTTGTCATCAAAACAATGAAGCGCCGATAAGTGAATTAGTGAGCCGCCTGCGGCCCTGTTATTCAAGGAAATGTTATTTTTAGAAAGTGGAGAAGTTGGAAGTGACGTCGTTTTGATGGGTATTTAAGTCAGTGTGGGTTCTAATAAACGTTCAGCCACGACTGCGCTACATGTTTTCATTACCTTCTTCCCTTTGTCCCTGTCCTTCGATGCTTGCATCCAGTCATGGACCAGATAGCACAACTGAATGTTTTGTTTTAATTCACTTCTTGTACAACGCGACCTTTTTTTTTTGCTCCCCTAACAATTTCCACTCCACTCCAACTCTTGTAAACTAAAACGCCATTTCATGCTGACGTGCTAGAGTGTGCGCCTATGCCATCCGCATTGGATACCTACCACCAGAACTGTTGACGCTCGTTGGGGGCTGTACTTGTCTGCCGGCCATGCCAAACATCACTGCAAGCTCATCAGGTTTGAGACTCGAAAACAAGTGGAACGATACCGTGACTTCCTCAAGGTGCTGTGCTTCGCGAGGGCTCCAGATCAATATGTGGTTAATCGACGTGTCTTCGCTTATTTACGGAGTGCTGAGCAGATGACGGAGTTTCTGTGGCGGCGGAAGCTAGCCGGTTTGCCGGAAAAGCGACTGACCAGCAAGATGAAACAAGGAGGGGTTACCTTCCTCGGTGTAGCGACGTTGCCTGAAAACATCAAGGCGACCCTTGAAAAGAACCCAAGTTCGCCGTGAAGCCATAAAATGCAGCCCCCGGCAAAGCTTTTAATCGTCAGAGGCATATCAGATAGGGAGCTGCTCCAGGATAGAGAAAGGTACATCTCGGACATAGTTGACGTGCTCGGCCTTACCGCGGGCCAACGCCCAAAAAGCTTGAAGATGAGAGCTGTTGTTGGCCCCTTCAAACGCGATAACTTCAAGCTACTAGCGTCCGACAAGGGAGGAGGTTTCGTCGTCCTGCCTCATAATTTGTACGCCGCTAAAGCCAGGTTAACGGTCGTCAAGAACTTCAAGACGATGAAGTCTGGATCTCTGAACAAGACGAAGCAGTCGAGGACCAAAGAAAGATACTGTGTTTATACCTTCCTCTTCTGCGAAAGAAGGTAAACACAAGTAAGGGACTTTCCCTGGAAATCGGTTCCTTGGCAAAAACAATTAAAAACGAACATTCCTTTTATGGTGATACTGACGGAAAGATTCGGGGCATTTCCAGATTTCTGCCTTTCTCAGAGCCCACCTGTAGTGTCTGAAATTGGGTAATGTGGTTTTGGTCCGTAGCTCAGAGCAGGTGATAGAATTTTGCAAAATGGGACTAGAGGGGAGTATGATGCCGTCTCAATTGACGTTGAAGATCTTTTTCACTCTGTTGCACATCAGGATTTCTTTAGTGCAATAACACTTGTATCGAGAGCCATGGAGAAACGGCTCTCGGGCGTGCCAGCGGATTGAGTGTAAAAGGATTAATTAAATTCCTGTTTTTTAATCTTGAGCAAACATTTGTGTCTTTTGATGGTGAGGTGTACGTACACAAGCAGGGACTTTGTATTTAGTCGAGAGTAGCCCCATGCACTGTGTGATAGTTTGAGGGGCATTGTGACAGAGCTATTTGAAAGGCACGGAAATAAAGGCGTGTTTAGGACCTTTAGATATAACGATGATTATTTGGTCGTTGTCCACCAACCTAATGAGCTCACTGATAAAGGTGTCGTACACTTGATGGGTGTTTTCGCGGCGTGCTCCAATGGTTCGAGGTTTACGCATGAGGGAGCTTTGGGTGGGTTTTTTGCAATTTCTAGAGGGTCACACCAGTCAGGCTCATGGGCCCCTCTACCAAGAAAAGAAGTGTGCTACTTTACGACTCCGCTTATTCAAAACTAGTCAAAGAGCGTTTCGCTACATCCTGCCTCGGAGCTGCGTTGAAAAGACCATGCCACAAAGAAATGAGCAGCAGCATATCCTGTTACAGGTCAATCGCCTATTAAGTGAGGGTTTTCCGCTGAAGTCCCTGACTGATGCGGCGGATGATTCAAAAAGGATATGTAGAGGTGTTCAGCAAAAAGTTCGTGAACCGCAAAAAATAAGACCGGCCGTGATTCTTTACCTTTATGCCATCTCCCACAACTTAGACAAAAGTTGGGGGGGGGGGGGGTTTGAATGTTTCCGTTTTGTTTGTTTTTTATCCCCAATAAGCTTCCGGCATTCTGCAAAATAATCAGCACTCCAGAAAGGGATAATAACGAATGTAAAAAGAAACACCCAAAAAAGTTTCTTTGTAATGTAAAACGTTTGCCGTCTACGACATTCCACTATCTAGGGGGCGCACCTTCGTGGGGCAAACAGGCCGCTGCGTAAATGACCGTGCGAGAGAACACGCAGTAACTATCAGACAGACGTCGTGTGGGTATTTTGCAGTACAGTCAACACCTCATAGATAAGAAAGCCTAAGTGCTGAATTTTTCTGCGTCACTAAAGGAGGCCCTCGTAGGCCACAGATTGTACACGAGCGCTGTTCAGCGTTCTGCCGGAACACGTGTCCAATCAGTGAGTACACGACTCCTAGCCGAACGCTGACGCCGTAGTCGTGTTCAATCTGTGGCCTACAATGTCCTTCTTTAGTGACACAGAAAAATTCAGCACTTAGGCTTTCTTATCTACGATGTGTTGGTACAGTGCGACTGAGGTCCGTGCACCCCTTTCTTGCCAAACACAACCATCCTGGGACGACACAGCGGAAAAACAACTAGGGAAATGCACGAAACGTCTGTCATCAACGCAAGGGGCGCCGATAAGCGTGTCAGTGAACCGTTTGTGGCCCGGTTAGATAAGGAAATATTGTTTTTAAAAAGAGAGTGGGGTACTGGAAGTGACGTGGTTTTATGAAGGTAATTTAGTTAATGTGTTTTCTTATGGATTTTCAGTTGCGTGTGCGCTACGTGTGTTCGTTAGCTTCTTTCTTTTGTCACATACCATCGGCGTTTCTATTCAGACTAGAACCAACTAGCCCAACTGAACTTTTCACTTTTGTCCCCAGTGGGGGTCATTTTCGTACCTGGAGTTGATACAAAGAAGTTATCTACTTCCTCTCTTGGGCAGGTTTGGACAGGAGGAAACAAGGAAAGAGTGGAGGGACAAAAACAGAAGGCGCGCACAGATCCGCTACACCCCTCGTGCGCACTTTAATTTTTTTTTTAAAAAAAATCAGTTTGATATCAGGAATTATCCTAATATTTTTCGCACAGAGAGTCCGCTTTATTGTATCCGTGTGCTTCCCCCTTCGTTGCGATTTTCAAACAACCAAACCAGAAAACAAAAAAAAAAAAAATTGAGTCGAGATTTTAAGGAAGGCTGAGAAAGGCTTTGAGCATCCGGAGAATGCAATGCCTTGCATTTCGCAAGTGCCTGTGACAGTGTCATTCCGGTAGAGCTTAACCTTACCGAAAAAAGTTATTTTTTAACAATTTTTTGTCAATATTAAAAATTCACGCTTTCTTCTCGCTGAATAAAAAAACGTAACTGATTGCATTGAGTTCCTTGCGCAAAAAGTAACGGAATTACTTTACAATTACCTTCTAAAATATGTAATTATTCTCTTACTTTATTACATATAAATGTAAGGCATTACAAGTACTTTTGTTAGTTGTAAGAAATTATCTACACGTCTGGGAGTGTATTTGTGTGTGTGTGCGTCTGTGAGTATGTGAATGTG
Source organism: Ixodes persulcatus (assembly GCA_013358835.2). Taxonomy (NCBI): domain Eukaryota; kingdom Metazoa; phylum Arthropoda; class Arachnida; order Ixodida; family Ixodidae; genus Ixodes; species Ixodes persulcatus. The sequence continues at coordinate 525,106 of JABSTQ010009094.1, read as the reverse complement.
TGCGTAGGTGTGTGTGCACCCGCTAGGTTATAAGAGCTGAACTACCGCACATCTCGGTAATTTACCAAGCGGCATTGTGAGTAGGTATCTGGGAAGATATATTTGGCGACAAAGTTCTCGGTTGCCGCTAAGTAAGCTGACCGCTTGTTACTATAGTCGGTTGCAACCTAAGAACGAAGGCCGAGGGTAAGACGGGCTGGGGAGGAGGAAGCAGACGGAACGCTAAAGAGAGAAGGAGGTTTCCCCCTCTCTTCTCTAGCGTTCCATCTGCTTCCTCCTCCCTGGCCTGTCTTACCCTCGCCCTTCGTTCTTAGGTTGCAACGGACTATAGAACTGCTTGCGCCCGGCTAGGTTCTTATCGTATTTTTGAGTTTCAACATCTCAATGTCTAAGATCAACTTCCATTGACATTTTGTAGAACTGAATTTCTGGTCTTTGCTTCACAGTCATTTGGGGGTCTAAACAGTTGAAAGGCTGAGCATGTCTGAACAGCTGAAGGTTTTGAAGGGCTGAATAGGATTTGAAGGGTTGAGGAGTCTGACAGGCTGAGCGGGTTTGAAGGCCTGAGAGGGTCTTAAACGCATCAGAACTGAAGGATTATTTTCCATAGAGCTACGGCATAAAAATAGCCCTCTATTTCTTTTTTTCTTACTCGAAACACATCGTTCTTTTGTGTACTAATTTTTGAACATATATTGCTCTAGCTTTGCTTTATGAATAAAATATTTTCAAGATATTGTTTAGATGATAGAGCTTCTCGCGAGCAGAAGTGGTGTAGAGTCCACTGAACACTTAGAAACCGGCATCTACCCTGAGTAGTACTTTGTTATGACGCAAAAAAAAATATCATAATCACAAAAAATTAAAACTCGTGCTGCAGCTGCGAGGAGGACACCAGCATCGACAACTACGTGATTCTCAAAGGAACAATCGTGTTGCCACATCTGTGGGCAGTGCACATGGATCCCGCACTGTGGAAAGATCCGGAGGCCTTCGACCCATCCAGATTCCTGAAAGGTGACGGCTGGGGTCTGATCACTAAGCCTGAGCGTTTAGTGCCCTTTTCTGTCGATAAGCTAAACTTATAAATAATTTCCTGCAGTATCACTAATGACATTTGTAGACGGACTCGAGCTATTCAACTGGTACACCAGTAAAACGTGGCCAACAGACGCTTGAGATGCGTCACAAGCTCCGTCATGGTGACCAAATAATAATGTTAGGCAGCACTGACCTCCACTAGGGTACTGGACGGCGCATTGAGCAAACGGCTATAAAGACACCTGAAGTAGGCGGCTTGTCCTGGAAGTAAGTGCTTCATAGGCTTTTCAAGTCTTCCGAGTGCTGGTTCAAACAGCCTCCAGGACGATGCATTTTTTCTTGCCATCTCAAAAGAGCATGCTTCTTGCGCAGAAACAGCGAGTGCAGACCCGAGAAATCCCCTGGAAGCCATTCAACTGTGAAAAGTTTCAGAATCTAGTTGACCAAGTGTGTTTATGTCCTACTTTCAAATTTCTTATTCTCTGAATTTAATTTAAATGGGGTTATCAAGGCCCACTCAAAGTCGCAAGAAACTTGAACCAAAACATCGACTGACTGCGATACGAAGCCCAGCAGAGCCCGATTTCTGGAACAAGCATCGAGCTACCGGTGACTTCACTTGACTTAGGCTCGGAAGGCACCTATGTGCCAGTCCAGCCCCCATAGTTATTTATTTATTACTTTTGCGGTGCCCCTCAACAGCCCAAGAGCCTACAAGAGGGTGAACCAAAGTGCGTACATGCAAGAACACAAAACATAAAAATAAAGAATCCAAAAATATGCCTAGGAAAAAAAAAGATTACATGGTTGATAACAGCACTGATGCAAAAACATGCCTAGTTAAAGTTTAAATGTGTAATAACAAAAAAATGTGATCTTCGACATTGCAAAAACTGATGTGTAGAAGGTTGTCTCCCTAGCTATATTGTTTCAAAAGTACAAACAAAGGAAACATTTCATCAAAAAAGCCTGGTCAGTGCTCGCATGCAAACATTTTCACGCTCAAAAATATCTGCCTCCGGCGTGTTTACTGCATTCCACATGTTAAAAGCGTACTGAATACGTTCCTGGGGCCGCATCCTCTTTGGCTCAGAGCAGCCGAATACACTATGAGAGCGAAGCGCCCTGCTTGGCACGGCAATAAAAACAGAAGAGGTTAGTTCGGGACAATCAATAAAACCGTGAAGACATTTGTGTAGAAACACAAAATCCCGTGTCTGCCTCCTTGTGGACAGGTAATGAAGATGTGAAATATTTAATAAGCGCTCATGGCTGAAGTAAATCCGCCTGTTAAAATAACAATCATAGAGAACTCGAACAAACTTTTTCTGTACATTTTCCAGTTCCATTGCGTTTGTCTTGTTTAAACAATTCCATATAATGCTAGCGAAGTCTAACTTAGATAAGATGAGCGACTGATAAAGGTATAAAAAGCAAGAATAAGTCTTAAAGTTGCGAGTCATTCTCGTGATTGCTCCCAAGGTGCGGTAACCTGCATTGGTTAAAAATGTCACATGTTCAGAGAACTTCAGTTCACTATCTAAGAATACGCCCAAATCTCGCACCACTAAAACGCACTCAACCAAGCATTTTTCCAAGGTATAATTGAATGTGATACGGGAATGCTTTCTTGTAAAAGATATCAGTTTTCTTTTAATCGGGTTGAGTACCAGACTGTTTTGTTTGCACCAGCCTGCCAGTGCCGCAATATCTTGTTGCAGCTTGTCGCAATCAGAAATATCAGAAATAGCTCGGAAAAGCTTAACATCGTCGGCGAATTGTAAAATGTCTGAATGACTAATGCACGCGCTGATGTCATTCACGAATATGTTGAAAAGCAAAGGTGATAAATTTGAACCCTGCGGGACGCCCGTTGTTGAACAGTACGCAGTTGACTTTACACCACCGTAAGTAACCGAGTTCCATCGATCAGATAGATAACTGTTAAACCAGTCGCAAAGTGGAATAAAGAGACCATAGATTGCAAGTTTCTTGCAATCTATGGTCTCTTTATTCTTGCAACCAGGTCAAACGCTTCTTTAAAATCAAAGTAGATGGCATCAACTCGTTGTTTCGACCCACAAAATCGGTGAATGCGGCCAAATTTGTTTCTACAGAGCGATTGGGCATAAAGCCATGTTGTTGTATGCTTATGCGCCGAGAAACAAAACTGCATAAGATGACAGTGCATGGCTTTTTCGAATACCTTAGCTAAAGAACATAGCAATGAGATCAGACGATAGTTACCGACAGACAAAGGCGACCCACTTTTTAAAATTGGCGCAACGAGCGAAAGCTTCCAAGAAGTTTGAAATACCCTGTCTTTTGGAGACCGATTAAAAATCAAGGTTAAAACCGGAGTCAAAATGTCGCCGCACCCTTTCAGTATAAAAGAAGGAATTCCGTCGGCTCCAGCCGATTTTTTTGGCGATAACGCCCGAATCGCTGCCAAAACGTCGTCATTGCTAAGCGAGGAAATTGATAAGTACTCGTTTTCATGATCACGCGTTGTGCTCAACTGAGACTTCCTTGCTGCGGAATTAAAAACGGAGGAGACGAAATCTGCAAAAACTTCACAGATATCACTCGGATTGTTGACATGTTCCGACCCACAAGAAAGTGTTATAGCTTGTGTCGTTTTAGTTTTGTTCGAGAAATTTCTTGTGTATTTCCAGAAGCTTTGCGGGTTTTTCTTTAGGCCTGATTCAGCGTTTTGAGTGTGGTTTTCGTGGTCGCGACGATATAGGCATTTCGTCACATCGCGCTCCGATTTTAACTTATTCTCGTACCACAACGGATTATTTGTATTTCTGTATCGCCTATGATAGCGTAGTTTTTTCCTCGTGGCGCGTTTCAGTTCGTGTGAAAACCAGTGCGGATAGTGATTAGTAACGCCATATCTGAAAACCGGAATAAACATTTTCATTGCTGTTGTCACTATGTCTGTAAGTAATGAAACTTGCGAGTCTACATCTTTACATGCAGCTATAACTGACCAGTCTACATTTGCAAGCTATTAGTAAAATACGAGGTAATTTCCCTTTGAGTAGAAAAAAGAAGACGGTCGCGGACACGCTGGACCACGGTTGTAACACATCGACCAAGTTACTTCAAAAAGAACATGCCAGGTGTCTTTCGGAACCAGTGGGACGCTAGCTTTTTGGAGTCTGCACTCATTGTCATTTGTAACAAACAGGTCTAACGAATTGCCTTTGCAGTTCACAAAACTATTTTTCTGTAATAGTTCAAAATAGTTTAATAGTTGGGACAGATCGTTCGCTTTCGGCGCACGTCCGAGTTACTTGAGTTTACGATATCTGTGTTCCAGTTGATATCAGGCAGGTTAAAATCGCCAGTAGTAAAAACACGGTACTTTGTGAAGTCTATCATGTTTAAAGCATGGTGGATACTTGAACTAGAAGTGGTATAGTCACATTGGGGAGGGAAACAGTAATTGCCCGAGAGAATATTGGGGTGTCCGTTAATATTAATTTCGATCCACACGGCACTCTTGGTAATTTTCTAAATCTGGTCTGCGAAAAGATTTCAAATCGCTTTGGATCGCTTTCAGCACGCCACCCCCGAGAATTTGGTTGCAACTTTTGTAATCTCTGTCACCACGGTAAACTACGTACTGGGATGGAAAATAATACTCGGCACTGGAAATATCCTTCCGCAGCCACGTCTCAGTAATACAGTATACGTCATACTCTGAAGCAAGGCAATTCTCCATGAATATCGCAGCCTTTCCACGTATGCTACGGACATTTTGGTAGTACAGTGATAAGTTGCGTCCACTATTCATCGCCATTGTCGAGTTGATTATTCATTTGACCAAAACGCATACTGTCCCTTAGTGGACCGTAGAAAGGTCGAAAAAGACAGCCCTCGGGCCACAACTCGGGGTACAGACGACGTCCAGCTTATCATCGTCTACCGGAATGTGGAAATATGTATGCGTGTCGAACTTACTTCGTAGCCTGGTGCACTCAAAACAGGTTGCCTTCATAACTGAAACCAGGAGTTCACAAACACTTTCCGATGTTGTGTCCGGGTGAAGGCCAGTCACGAACAAAGACTTTCGGGGGCGAAGAGCGCTCGTAATGACCGAAGACTTCCGTTTGCCAGCTCTCATTGTACTTTTCTTCCGTGTAACGACTGTGAAACCGTTGTCGGGTTCATCTGTCGTCGTTTGGTTGGTATCGCTCCGCTGATCTTTCTTGACGTGGAATGTCGTAGCTTTGAGGTTCACAGCTGTCCTCGCACCGTTTCGTGACGATTCAATCTGTTGGACGGCGCTGGTTGACCTAGCTACTCTTGAAGGTTCCTGCACAACGCTGGCGAAAGTAGACTGCTCGTTTCCTTGAGGCATGTGGGAGGTTTTTTTCAATGGCAGCCCTCAGTTGGTTTACGGCGTCTAGCGCTATGCTCGCATCGGCTCGAAGTTCTTCATTTTGTTCACGTTCCCACTTGCCCCTGAGATGACACCGTCGCTGTTAGCGTGTCCACTTTTGCGAGTAGCAGTTCCATAATGCTGAGAAGCTTGCTTTTATTATCAACGTCGAAAACCCTCGATGTTTCATTGGCTCCGTCGGTTTCTTCCGAAGAGAAGGCGTTTCGGTTATCGAATTTCGCCGTCGGGCGCAAGATGTGCATTTGTATTTACTTCGCCCGCTAGCCATGAGCAGGTCGTATTCGTCTGCGGTTACATTTATATATTTGCAATGAAACCGCTGGCCACAATCACCACAACATTTATGAAAATGCTGCCTTAAGATTAGTGTTCGTCAAGAAGTAAAGTGGTATTCATCATTTTGTCATATTATCACAAATCTCGGTTGCAGACGTGTATGGAGAAATGGCAGACTACAATTGTTTGTATATATTGTCACGAATGACAAGGTGAAACAAAGAAAAGCTTGGAAAACTGACACGTTTATTGGGGCGAACTTGTGCCCAAAACTAAAAAAAGGGAACAGAGGAAAGCAGAGCGTCGCAGGCGTCGAAGTCGGCGTGAGAGCAGAGTCGAACGCTGGGGCGAAACTAACTGCCCCTTATGTACTGTACACGCCTGGGTTTCTGGAATAATCCGCGTAGAAGGTTCGACGTGGAGAACATTCGCACCCCGAACAAGCGACACGGTTCTCGAATTTACCAGAACATTACGTTAGAGTCAACAAAAATGCGTCCCCGCGGTCAGGAATCGAACCCTGACTTTCTGCGTGGAAGGCACGCGCGATAACCGTTAGGCCACGAGCGCGCGGCCTGCTTGGTCAGCTGCGCTCGCGGCATTATTCCCTCCTTTAAAAAGTGCATCATCCCGATGCAGCACAAAACAAAAACACAGATCCGCAGCAAAAAGATACAATACAATACAATACAATACAAAAACCATCTTTATTTACTTCCTTTGAAAAAATACAATATAAAGCCCACATAAGCCAATAATGGCTTGTGTGTGGGACGCGACAGGAGCCTCTGCTTTTTATTGCACAGATAACGAAAAACAACAAATCATATCAATAAAAGTATAAATTACTGCAGTTTCACCTACTTTTACAGCTTATACTAGTTCCTCTAATTTGATGAGTACATATGTAAAACTCGTCCAATCATATTGAATTAGCATTTACATATCGTAAGGGAAAATAGAATTCGCGACCTACAAGATAATAATAGAACAGAAAATATAACCTTTCATATCCTGCGTTTTCGGGGATACTCATCAGTTATACCCATTACCTTTTAAGGATCTTTTTTTGCCTGTTCAAGTATCCACCTTTTTGCTATTTTTTTCATTCTAGGGGATTTTATTTTTAGTAGCTCATCCGGTAATGTATTATAAAGCTTAGGTATGTAATAGTTCCTTGTGGCCTCTCCATATCTTGTTCTTATAAATGGTTCAACAAATTTTTTATTGGGTCTTAATGTCCTTTCTTTTTCATTTTCGTGCCTATATTTATTGTTGAAAAAATGTTTTATAATAATATCATACTTCATTTGATCTCTGAAACGTAACATTCCTAATTCTTTATGCATATAATCTGAAAGATTAGATTCTTCGCTTCGGTAACCAATATTCCTAACTATCCTTTTTTGAATCGATTCAATCTTTAGTTGTAAATACTTGGCACAGTGCCCGTAAACTGTTATTCCATACTGAAGTACGGATTTACCCAGTGCATTGTATATCATTTTAAGTATGGATCGCGGTACTAGTTCTTGGATATGGTACATATGTGCCATTAATACCCTTAGTTTTTTACAAACCTGGTCTATGTGAATATCCCATTTAACATGTTTGTCTATGTGCATACCCAGGTATTTTACAGTATCAGCGTATTTTAGTGGGATGCACAAGCAGTTGCCGCAGTTCTTATCATGCATTTTTATAGGAAATTCGTTTACGATTTTTTTTCTTGGATCTCTAAAGCATATTACTTGCGTTTTAGGAACGTTTACGATTATTTGGTTTTTACGGTACCATTGAATAATGTTATGTATATCATCTTGTATAGTCATTGCCGCTACTTCGTAATTTTTATGTGCGTATACAATTACAGTGTCATCTGCGAATTGAAGGAGCTTACTTTTTAAACTAACCAGTGCTACCTCGTTAACATATATATTAAAAAGTAGTGGACCGAGGACTGTACCTTGTGGTACTCCTTGTTTTACCTTAATTTCCTTGCTATATTTTGAGCCTAAACGTACTACCTGAAACCGATCATTAAGATAATTTCGGAATAAATCATATGTCTTCCCTCGAATTCCAATACTATATAGTTTATCCATCAAGATATCATGATTTATTGTTTTGAAAGCCCTGGTAAAATCTATGAATAAAGCCATAACATAATTACCGGCGTCCATGTTTTCATTTACATAGTCAAAAAAGTCTTCTAGAAGGTCACTGGTTCCTATGTGTTCCCTGAATCCATATTGCGTATTAGTTAATAGCTTATATTTAGCGATATAGCACCTAAGTACTTTATTAATATATTTTTCCATTATATAATTTATCACAGAAAGGATGCAAACTGGTCTATAATTTAGGAATTTATTTTTCTCACCTTTCTTGTATATAGGCCGAACAATGGACGTTTTAAGATTTTTCGGGATGATACCGCTAGAAAATATACGATTATACAACTGTAATAATGCAGGTTTCATTATAGTGATATGGTATTTAATATCTCTAGCCCTAATTTGATCAAACCCTGTTGCTTTATTAGTCTTTAATTGTTTTACAATTTCGATTAGATCATTGTCATCCATATCGGGGAAAAATATTGAATCATTATTTCTTATTTGATTTGGTTGTCTTTCCGTTGTCGTACAGCATAAAGTTTCAATTGACTGCACATATTCTGTATTAAAATTATTTGCTAGTACCTCTAAGTCGTGTTCAGGACCGAAGTTTGTTTGAATAGTGTCTTCAATCGTTTTTTTCTTTTTTCGTTGTAACAGTTGGTTTACCAAGGACCAGCATTTTGCTGAATCTTTTGTCTCAGAGAATTTATTCCAGTAATAATTTCTTTTTGTTAATCTTATTAATGCTGTAACTTTATTCCTAATTATTCTGTTATTTTCTTTGTACTTCTTATTATTAGGGAATCTTTTCAGTAGTTGCCAAGCTTTCTTTTTTTCTTTGATGAGGTCATCAATTTCTTTAGTTATCCATTGATTCTGTTGTTTACGTTTTTTCGTACTGCATCTTTGAGTTGAATTTGTATAAATATCATTGAATATTTTAACAATGTTATCGTATAATTTTTCTGGGTTCTGTTCTTTGGCGACAACGTTCCAGTCAATTTCTTGGATATATTTATCGACTATCTTATTACTTATAAATGAGCCTTCAATAATTTTATTATTGTTTTGAATGAGATCTGCAATAGTTACTGCAACAAAATAATGGTCAGCCACTTTTTCAGAAATTATTTGTCCTTCGGGTTTCCCTTCCTTAGACCGCACGTGTATATGATCTATACATGACTGTGTTAGTTTCTCGCCTAATATCTCTTCTCTTGTGAATTCATATATCATTGACTCCAGTCCTGCTTGTGCCATATCATCTAGGTAATTATTTATCAATAAACTAGGTTTTGTGATGTCTAGATTAATATCCCCTGCAACTATTAAGTCTGTGTCTTTGTTGTCGTTTAGCCATTTATTAATATCATCTAAAAATGTGTTTACATTTCCCTGAGGTGCTCGATATAATCCCAATATAGAAGTTTTCTTTCTGTGGTATTCAATTTCAATGTGTAGTGCCTCCGTTGAGCAAAAGTTTACTTTCTCGTGTTTGGTGATTTTCCATTTTTGATTTATCATGATCATGACACCTCCTCCTCTCTTCCCGTCTCTATTATGCGAAAACGTTTCAAAATTATCTAGAGAGAACAAGGTATCTTCATCAGATGTAATATTTGTTTCTGATAATACAATTACGTCTATATTGTCCAGATAAGGGTTTATCAAAGTGCTTATTTCATTAAAATGTTTTTTAAGACTGCGTACATTGGTGTGTAGCAGAGCCGCGAGCCACAGTTCACAGTTCACTCTTTGACGAGAGACCAAAGTTCTATCGTTCGTAATACGGCTTGAGCCGGACGACGTGCACCACCTCGGGTCGTGGCTGGCGTCTTGCAGATGGGCGCGTTCAGTCGAGTAGAATTTCGTAGTTCAGATCGCCGAGGCGTCGGATGATTTTGTAGGTTCCGAATCTGCGTTTGAGAAGCTTCTGGCTGAGACCGCGGCGCCGTATCGGTGTTCACAGTCATACCCGGTCTCCGGGTCGAAAGCGGACGTCCCGACGGCGAAGGTTATACCGGCGCGCGTCAACTCGCTGTTGGTCATGAATCTTGACTCTTGCCAGTTGGCGAGCTTCTTCCGCGCGTTGCGAGATCAGTTGAGCGTCGTCGTTCCCATCGTCGGCCGGCACGTGAGGCAGCATGGCGTCGAGCATCGTGGTAAACGTCCGGCCGTGTACCAGTTGGAACGGTGTCATTCCCGTGGTTTCTTGAACCGCTGTGTTGTACGCAAACGTGACGTACGGCAACACCTCGTCCCACGTCTTGTGCTCTACGTCGACGTAGATGGAGATCATGTCGGCGATCGTTTTGTTGAGCCGCTCCGTTAGCCCGTTGGTCTGTGGATGATAGGCGGTGGTTCGTCGATGGCTGGTGTGATTGAGCCGAAGAACGTTTTGAGTCAGCTGTGCCATGAAAGATGACCCGCGATCTGTGATCAGCACTTCAGGTGCGCTGTGACGAAGGAGATGGACTTGACGAAAAACATCGTGACTTCAACCGCTGTTCCCAATGCAAGGGCTTTCGTCTAGGCGTACCGTGTGAGATAATTTGGGGCGACGATTATCCAGCGGTTTCCCGACGTTGACGGCGGAAAACGGCATGGTAAATCCATTCCAACCTGCTGGAAGGGCGTAGTTGGGGCAGGTATCGGCTGCAGAAGTCCTGGTGGCTTCGTCGGAGGCTTTTTACGTCGTTGGCACTCATGGCAGGACCATGTGTACATATGGACGGTTTTTGTGAGTCTCTGCCAGTAGTACTTGTCACGAATCCGGGCGAGCGTCCTGCTGTAGCCGAGGTGTCCAGCTGTCGGGTCGTCGTGGCATGCTTGAAAGATTTCTTCTCGAAGGCCAGCAGGAACCACCAGCAGCCAGTCAAGGTTGCTGGTTCTGAAGTTCTTCTTGAAAAGCACATAAAGGGGTTACGATCCTTCAAATAGTTTATTTTACAATATTTACATAATTAGAAATCTGAGGCGTTTGTAACTGCACCATCGGGTGCTGGAGTCCGTCGAACCAGCAGCTGGAACCACGAGCGGCCTTTCACGCGCCTCTCTGTCGTTTTCTTCGGCGCCTTGTTGCCAGTCGCTACACACACCTCGCCGCAGAACGAAGCTTGACATGTCTCGGGCCAAGACTCGCGGAACTGAACTTCCTTGACCTTCGAGGTGGCCGATCACAGCGCGACGTTCCGGGTCGTCTTGTTGAAGTGCTCCCATATCGGTATCTGTAACTGCGCCGAGAAAACGGTCGTCATCGTCGCCGTCGGTGCTGTCGGAAGGAGATTCGACTGGGGCCCTAGACAAACAGTCGGCGTCGTTATGCTTGCGGCCTGAGTTATGTACAATGGTTACGTCGAATTCTTGCAGTCGGAGACTCCAGCGAGCGAGGCGTCCTGACGGGTCCTTGAGGTTAATGTGCCAACAGAGAGCGTGGTGGTCCTTGACAACGCGGAACAGGATCCCGTACAGATACGGGCGGAACTTGGTTAACGCCCAGACACCAGTAAGACATTCCTTGTCGGTCGTCGAGTAATTTTGCTCTGCCTTAGACAGTGCCCGGCTTGCGTAAGCGATCACCCTCTCTGCTCCGTGTTGTTTTTGGACGAGTACCGCGCCGAGTCCGGCGTTGCTGGCGTCCGTGTGAACTTCCGTTTCCGCTGATGGATCGAAGTGTATGAGGATATGGGGCGACTGGAGTCTTTCCTTCAGTTCGTTGAACGCTTGTTCTTGCTCCTCCCCCCACTGGAAGTTCACGTCGTCCTTCGTCAGATGCGTAAGCGGTGCAGAAATCTTGGCGAAATCGCGAACGAAACGTCTGTAGTAAGCGCACAGCCCAAGAAATCTTCGTGTGGCTTTCTTGTCTGATGGCTTCAGGAATTCGGCGACAGCGGATGTCCTTGCAGGGTCAGGACTTACACCTTGAGCACTCACGACATTGCCCAGGAATTTGAGCTCGCCGTAAGCGAACCGACATTTTGACGGCTTGAGTGTCAGTCCAGCATTCTGGATAGCCTGTAGCACGGCTCGCAGACGCCTCAGGTGCTCTCCGAAGTCGCTTGCGAATACCACGACGTCGTCGAGGTAGACGAGACAGCTTTGCCATTTCAAGCCTGAAAGGACGGTATCCATTACGCGCTGGAAGGTCGCCGGTGCTGTGCACAGTCCAAACGGCATCACTTTAAATTCGTACAGTCCGTCAGGCGTGACAAAGGCAGTCTTCTCACGATCCCGTTTGTTGACCTCGATCTGCCAGTACCCACTCTTCAGGCCCATCGACGAAAAGTATCGGGCGTGGCGCAGCCGGTCCAGGGTGTCGTCGATGCGTGGCAGCGGGTAGACGACCTTTTTTGTTACGGCGTTCAGTCGACGATAGTCCATGCAGAACCGAAGAGTCCCGTCTTTCATTTTCACCAGGACTACCGGTGAAGCCCACGGACTGTTTGAGGGCCTGGATGATGTCGTCGTCGAGCATTTCTTCAACTTGCTTCTGAATGTCTTCTCTCTTTTCACCGAAACACGGTACGGCGACCGATGAACGGGAAGCGCGTCGTCATCAGTAACAATTCGATGTTTCGCAACCGTCGTTTGGCGTACCTTTCACGACGTGGAGAAACACTTACAGAACTCGGCGAGAAGGTCACTCAGTTGTCGCCGTTGTGGGGTAGGCAGGGTTGGATCGATGTCGAAGTGCGAAGGCGGCGTTGTCTCGTCTGGCCACAAAGAGAGGTCTTTTGATACTCCGGCAATAGCGGCTGAGTCGGGGAGTTCCTCGGCGTGACCCACGGCGGTGCCTTTCGTAAGGTGCTGAGCGTCGTGTCGGAAGTTCGTTACGAGTGCTGCAGTGCGTCCGTGTTGGAGCTCCGCGATGCCTCTTGCGACGCCGATCCCTCTTCCTAGGAGTAGTTGGATGCTACCTTCCAGCAAATCTTCTCCGCAGATGCCTTTTTCGGTCGCGACAGGCACAAGTACACTCAAGAGTGGTGGTAAATTCACGTGGTCGGAGAGTACACGCACTGTAGCTAACATGGCTGCCGTAGTTTTGTGATCCTCGGGCATTACGACAGGATTCCGCAGCCTCAATTCGTTGGCTTCCAGGTCGATGACGGCGCCGTATTCGCACAAGAAGTCCATCCCGAGTATAACGCCTCTCGCACAGTCTCGTAGAACGACGAACTTTACCGGACACGGCTCGCCGTGAATCTCGACGCGAGCAGTGCATCTTCCGACTGGCGTGATGAGATGTCTCCCTGCGGTCCGTATCTGTGGGAAATCACACGGCGTCGTCACTTTCCGAAGACGTTGGGAGAGCCTCCCACTGAGGACGGAGTAGTCTGCTCCGGTGTCGACGAGAGCCGACGCGTCGTGACCGTCGATAACGATGTTTAGGTTATTCTTTACTGTTGCAGGAGCGTCGTTTCGGTCTCTGGTGGCGTTTGAGTGGGGGCCCTCCGACGTTCGTGGAGGATCTTGGCGTCGGTCGTCTTCGGCAACTCCACCTCCAGGGGTTGCCACGCCTAGTTTCCCCGGCGAGGAGCGAGGGATGACAGGCTTTCACGTCGGGGTCGGTGCATCGGCGAAGCTGGACGTCGTGGTGACGGCGACCGGGACTCTCGGTGGCACGCAGGCTGGGGGGACTGAGGTCGTCGCAGGTACTCGTCAATCTCCCGAGGGCGTTCACCATAACGGGGGCGCGGGTCGTTCGGGTGGAACCCGTGCAGCCCGAGTCGACGGTATTGGCATCGGCGGTAGGTGTGGTTTGCTTACCCGCAGTGGAAGCACAGAGGGCGTCAGTCGGGCGTTTGCCACACGTCGGTCTTCCGGGGTGCGCGGGTCTCCTGGCAGGCGTACTGGACCTGGTGGTCGAGGCGTCGGTCGTGCTGCAGCGCAGGAGACTGACGTCGGGGCGGCGCGACATAGGCACGAGGTGGAGGTGGTGATCGTCGGGCCACTGCGTCGTAAGTTAGCGTGCTTCGGGGTCTGCTACGCTGATAGGAGCCTTTGGTTGAATGGCTATCTGCTCCTCTTTCCGCACGACCTCGGCGATGGGGAGCAAAGCTGGTCGGTCAGCGGCAGGTATCAGTTTTCGGAGCTCCTCCCGGACGACATCGCGAATGATCTCGCAAATGCCTGCGGTGCTGGAGCCAGGGTCGCCACTAGACGGCCGGAGGGCAGCGAGGCCGGGTAGTCGCTGATAGTGACTGGATCGGGCTTGCAGGGCACGCTCGATGTTCGTTGCCTCGATGACAAAATCTTGGACTGTTGTCGGAGGGCTACGGACCAGGCCGCCGAAGATGTCGTCTCTGACGCCCCGCATGAGGATTCGCAGCTTCTTTTCTTCTGTGGCCCGAGAGTCGGCGCGGGCGCACAGGCGCAGAACGTCCTCCACGAAGCCGGTGATGGTCTCGTTGGGGCCCTGGGTTCTGGTTCGCAGTAGATCCTCGGCTCTCTCTCGGCGGTTGTGGTTGATTAATGAGCTCGCTCTTGAGAATGTCCCACGATGTCAAAGAGGATTCATGATTTTCGAACCAGTGCTTGGCGGTCCCTTCAAGTGAAAAATAGATGTTGTGCAGGCTCTGCTCATCTGTCCAGCCATTGTGGCGGGCAACGCGTTCATACTGGTCGATCCAGTCTTCCACATCTTCGCACTGCTCGCCGTAGAACGAAGCAGCCGTCCGCGGTTCGACGGGTAGGTAAATGATGGTAGAAGCGGCCGGGTTCTGCGACTGCTCGTTGTCTATTGTCGGCCTCGTTGGCTGCTTGGTCCTGGGTGGCAGAAGTCCGTGTTCCGGGTGTAGATCTTGGATGCGGCGACCTGATCGGGTCTCGATCTGGTCTTCGTCGCGTCCTCTGGAGCTTGGGTTCGGACTTGTACTGCGGGAACTCGGAGGGCTGAGCTGCACGGACATGCGGTACCCCGCAACTCCACCAGAATGTCACGAATGACAAGTTGAAACAAAAATAACTGGGAAAACTGAAACGTTTATTCGGGCGAACTTGTGCCCAAAATTAAAAAAAAAAGGGAACAGAGGAAAGCAGAGCGTCGCGGGCGTCGAAGTCGGCGTAACAGCAGAGTCGAACGCTGGGGCGAAAAACTAACCGCGGCTCGCCACGCGGAGCCCCTTATGTACACGCGTGGGCGTATGGAATAATCGGCGTAGAAGGTTCGGCGTGGAGATTATTCTCACCCCGAACAAGCAACACGGTTCTCGAATTTACCAGAACATTACGTTAGAGTCAACAAAAATGCGTCCCCGCGGCCAGGAATCAAACCCTGGCTTCCTGCGTGGAAGGCACGCGCGATAACCGTTAAGGCTCTGTTATACTCCGACGTAACGCATCCGCGCGTGCGAGCGCGTCACAGCGACGTCACGTCGGCGAAAACCCAATCGAAAGCGTCGCTGTGCTCGGCCCATCACAATAGACCCTTTCACAAATTCAGTGCCATCTAGTGTCTGAAATAGCAGTTCAAACTGCTTTATGCTAATGGCGGATAAAATCTGGTGCCTTTTCATCAACGGCAGGCGTACGAAAGTTAGGGTGTTTTCTGTTGAACGGTTATTTCTCTATCTGCTTCAGTTTTGATGGTGTCAAGAAACTACCGCTCTGCACAAGGCGCTTATAGTTGAGTAAGCCTCTCACTAAAACTAACATTTCATTGTCATGAGCTGTCATGGGGCGTGCTGAAGCCGAGCATTCCAAGGACTTGCATGACAGCCTCAAATGCGTAATGCATATAAGCTTAAAAGTCTAGATGCTTAGGCTCTGCATCGGTTTCTGTCTTCAAATTCTTCCTTCACCAGCCATAGAAAGGCCGCCATTCGCATGTACAGATGATACACAATTTTAGGTGATGATAGCTATCGAGGTGGCCAGACTGAATTTCTGGAAGGGTCTATTGACCGAAAGCTGACTATGACATCAGCAAAGGTTCTCTCATCGACGGAAATAAGAGGAATGCAAGAACTTAAATTTTGACGGTGTTGGCAGTGTTGCTTTGAGAGCGCTATGATTTCAGGCTTCCACCAGCTCATTACAAACATCATTGAACTTGTTGTTCACAAGGTAATGAGGTCACGAAAGGGAACCAAACGAGGGCACCACCGAAACATCTCGCCGCTAATACTCCGGCGTCGTCCGTAACCGGCGCGACCGGCGGCGTTCGACGCCGCCTGACCGCCTCGACGCCGAAATGGAGCATGCCGTATTCCGCGCCGGCCGCGCCAGCGACGCCGGACCAGGATGCATCACGCGCTGGCTCCTGGCAGCCCTTGCGCGGGAAGCGCGGCGAATACGAGCAATAGCAGACGACGGGAGCACCACTCCGTGTGGCGTCATGTTTGAAGAATAGGACTCGGTCGTCGAGAAGCTGATCGAGGGAATTCGTCCTCACCCATGTGTCTACGACACGAGGAAGCTTGAGTACCGTAGACCATGCGCTTGTCAAAGATGTACCGTATGTGCATTGACCGCCTACGCTTGCGGCGCAGGCGGTGCACCAACAGTGCAAGCGCGAGTTTTCGTCGTGCAAGGTACATCCACGCCATCGCTCGAACGTGGCGCTCAAGAAGCGCGAAAATTTTTGTCTGCTATTCGAAACGAAAAGGAACCGGAAGTGGCGCACTCTCGCAGGAAACGTGCCCTCGTAGCAACACCTTCTAGAAGACAAGTCTGTAGAGCTCTTCTCGTGAAGTTGCGAAGGAAGGTCATCGGGGGCGTGCGTCGAAGTGAAAGCAACGCGCGTGGATCAACCGTCGTAACGCGCTTTTAATCACATACGCGTGTCTTATTAGCTAAAATTAAAGCTGCACATATATCAAGGGGTCTCGAAAATATTTTATTACACGGGCAAAATATTACACCGCTAAATAATCGGTATGAAATGTTACCAGGTAGGCGTATAAAAGAAAACATTGAGTCACGCAATTATTGCTGTAGGAATGCATATTTAACACAAAAATACTTCAACAAAAAGGCGAGACACGCAGTGATTGGACACAGCAAAACAGATCCCAGTTAAAAATCAGGTAGACGTAGTCAACGCGGACACGGCTAGACAAAAGTCACTTACGATCATGTAAGCGATGTTATCGCGTGCAGTCACTGAATAGACCATTTGCTATAGACCTTTCCAATGTTTACAAAATCACAGTCCAGCGTGCGATCTTCACAGCCCAGCACGTGCATGTTCGTCGCTTCGGAAAGCGAGCAAAGCACGCGCCATACGCACGAACGCTCAAAATGGCACCGGCCACAAGCTCGTTTTTGGAAAGGTCTATATTACCCAAGCATCAAGGAGAATGCAGGGATTGGTGTTCCACGCGCCACACGCGCATGCCTTCCCCGTATAAAAGATTCAAAGTAAATAACCAAAATAAAGCGTTGGCGAACGCGTAAGCAAGATGCCATTTGTTTTACGTATTTGCTTTAGAAAAGTTACTACTGCTGAGGCCAGCACGTGCGGCGCTTGGAGCACCAATCCCTGCATTCTCCTTGATGCTTGGGTAATATAGCAATAGGTCTATTCTTGCGTCATACCTCGGCCACATGGCAAAAGTAATGTAATTTCGATCAAATGACATTATGGGGTCGACAAATCACCTTGCGACGATCGTATAATCCCTCAAACCGCGAGCTGATTAAGTCCCATATCATTTAATGAAAATATACGAACTTTTCCGTGTGGCAGGGGTACTAAATTTACTATTTACAGTCAACTAATTTACTTCTCCCTATGGGCTCGAGCTCCCTTAGAACAAAATATCTTATTTTGTATACAATAATACTATTACCTTAATACAGTTAAGATTCTAGTATCAAAGCGGTAAAGGCAATAAAATAACATTAGTTTAAATAAACACATAAGCACAAACAACGCACTTTTTATAATCACACAAACTTGTTATCCACCTTCCAGTGAAAACTAGAATATTACCACAGAGATTTACAAATGTTGACGAAACCGCACAAGGATAACGATCGAACAAGATGCCATTCTATCACAAAAAAAAAAAAACAACCCGACTGCAGCACTTTACTCGTGTCCCACATGACCAAGAAAACCCGTAAATAAGTTGTTTCTCACCTGTCGATCGTATCCATACGTCCCACAATATCCGGGACGAAAACATTTGAACACGAACTTTAAGTCTCTCTCTGTCGAGAGGTCTATCGATAATCGACCAGTGTCATCGTTGGCTAGTTGCCACATGTCACTCAAACCGTAGCAGGACTTGTTCCGCGAACACAAAAAAAAAAAAAAACTACCCGAGACTGCGGTGACGACGAAAAGACGACGGGTAGAAGGATAATAAAAACCACACACACACGCACACGAGAGCAGCGGCCGCAGTGTGGGAGGCTTAACGTCGTCGACCCATCTCTTGCTCGCGTGCGCTCCCTGCGACGATTACTGGATTTTTTTCGGTTCCCTTCTCTTCTGAAAGTCTCAGCGTTCCTTTTTAGACAGTCAGCAGCTCACACACAACGTAAATCTACCAGAATCGAAGCCCGTACGAGGGAAGAAAACGTCCCAGCGGACCGGTTCATTCGAAAAGTGCGGGGATCTGTGGGATTGCACGTAGTCCCGCGGTTACGGGGATAATCATAAATATAAAAAATTGGTACCTTCAATCTTGGTAGCGCGTTGTATATTATGTTTATATTATATATATAATACATTGTACAATACTACGCTTTTAAAACATATATTACTGTCGGATAAAAGCTCACGAACACCCCGCGCCGCTCGACAAGAAACGTTTCTTTCACGTCGATGCCCAGAAATTTTTCTCACGTAGTTGCGCAATGGACTTCCTTCTCCGACATTGTGACGTAACGACTCGAAGCGCTACGGCCTTCTCTTCTAGGAGGTGTTGCGAATTTTTGACGCGCGCGGCGTGACTGACGTGACGTAGCCGACTTCGGCCAGCGTTCGCTTGGGCGCGCGTTACGTCAGAGTATAACGGAGCCTTTAGGCCACGAGCGCGCTGCCTGCCTGGTCAGCTGCGCTCGCGGCAATATTATAGCGTTAGGTTACGGCCTTGGAACCGTATCGCAGTGGCGGTAGGCATTTTTCTGGGAAGTACAGGCGGCTCTGGGGAAAGGTCAGTGAGGCAAACATAAACGCTGCCTTCTCTTATGAGCGCGAGGGAGTAGGAATGACGATACTTTCCGCTTAAAATAGTTTTTAAGCAGAGTCGAACAATTGACAGACGTTCTGTGTTTCAGCGCAACGACGACGGCTTATGGTTGTGGCACAAGAAGCCCTGTTGTCGGCGGAGCGAAGAATCATGGATCAGGGAGCAGGATGATCATTGACAGGGTCGTGCCAATTTCATTTTATTTCAGTGAATATACAGAGTATGAATGCGTCAGTGGGTGTCGGGACGTTCCTCCCCAAACTATTGTCAGCAACGTAGTTTGACAGTACTAGAAACACGGCGATGTAGGGCGTGACTGCAAGGAGCACAGATATGCTAAAACATCCTATAGCTGCTGCACAGACGAATTAACCGTTGCCCATGCGAAATAAGGGCCCATAGGCTGAAGTAGTTACTATAGTTAAGTGGCGGCACGTATTGTTTAATGCTGGATTTTGCAGCACCTCTGTCAAAAAAGTCGATGAATTAGTGCTCTGCTATACTGACATTTACAGATGCCGGTCCAACAAAAGCAGGTTATGTGGCGGCTTGTGGTATTTCAGCATGACTTACTGTTACGGAGCACGCTGTTCTTGCTCGATTTAAGACGATAGTGGCGTGTTTGAATACAGAAAACCGGAAGCACTTACGCAACATGTAAGGTGAAACACAGCGACAGCTGAGGTGTGACGTCGGAGCCTCTAAATTCTTATTTCGGAGCAGATGGACTGAATGAACGGTTAAGGTGCGCTAGCGCACTATCGAGTCCGCATACGCGTTTTGTATTAACCAGAGTAGCACACCGGACAAATCATTTATAGCGTTTTCGAACAAATGAGTGTGTATTAAGTAGAGAGCTTTTCAGTTGTCTGCGTAATAGGGGAGCGCGTTTTCGTACGTCGCTTTGGTACAAATAGTCACACGTTCTAAACGAAACGCGCCGAATAAACAAAGACACGGAAGTAAACAAGGCGGAATGCACTCTCAAATGAAGATTATTTAAACACACTATTAATACCATCTTTCTGGCCATTCGGGTAGAAACAAAAAAAAAAAAAAACTCTATGACTGTCAGGTGCAATGAGGGGGCACTAACTCACTTGCTTTCAATTGCTTTCTGATACAGAATGCATCGTAAATTTCTAAGGTCGTTTTACCTGCGTATTTCCCGAGAATTGTTGTTTGTGCACAAATCCCAGTTGAAGTCCCTTGATACTTACTTTACAAGTAACGACAACCAATACAAAAGACAAAGACCATTCCGCTGGAACAAATTGGCTGTATTCAGTTTAAACTTCTTCTTTGCGCCGCCCTTTGCTTTCTAAAACCTGCACCGTCACGCAGTAAGTGTTTCAACGAATGTCGCTACTTGTAGGAAGCTCTTACCTAGGGACTTCAATCCCAGTGCTCTGCCAGATTACCCCGTGGGGACTGTTTTACTACCATACAAGTTATCTTGCTACCATGCATGACCACGCATGCTTTCTTGCTTGCTTCTTGTTTTGTCATCGACGGCCCGTGGAATGTTTTGGCAGAGTGTCGAAAATGGCCTGCGTTGATATGGAGCACGGTCGACGGCGCAAAACACCGAAGTGTCTCACTAACAGCCATCGCTGTAATATCGCTGTAAAACTGAGCGACCACGTCCTTGAAACGGAGAGGGCAATCGGTAATGGCAGTCCTCAAGTGCCAAGAGGTCAGAAGCATTTCCAGAAAGGTGGCCGTCGGAGGAGCGGATTTCTTAAAAATATATCAAACTGCGAAAGAAATTTGTAGGGTGTACAATAGTAATCGGTGTCATCGATTTGTCGGCTGCAAGAACAGGCAATGTAACCAACCCCCTGTGGGACAGCGAAACATTCCAGATACCTGTCTTCTGTTCTAAAAATGTCAGTATTCTACCATTGCTCGTAAATGTGAGGCGGTGGTTGTCCATGAGTTAGAAATATCATCTGTTAGCGTGGATGGGTGTCGTGCAGTGTAAGCCAAAGGGCCGTAGAGACTTGAGGGGCTGCTGCGTACATATATTAGAAACTGGTGTGAGTGTTCAGGAAACCGCGCGTAGTTAGTCCTCTACAACCTTGTTTATGTGTTCCGTGTAAATCGACAGCTGTGCAATAAAGTCGGTGAACGTAGGGAGCTGCAATTTCTGGGGGATAATCTGGAGAATTAAATGGGAATTAAATGCCGTTGTGGTGTGTGAGAACGTCCCGTGAAGACGCTTGGGCGGTCCCTTCATTATGCGGGCATCCTACAGGTATTCACACGCTCTGCACTCGCCAATATTGTGCTGCGGGTTTGGGGCCATTCTGGGGGCCAGGACTGTAAAGAGCTCGTATGATGGCCGCTTGAACAAGTACCGGATCTTCGCGTTTTTGACTTGTGACTGCTGAATCGTCGGCTATAGGCGAAGAATGTCTTGAACATAGGCTACAGTGAGGTGCGTTGCGGCGTAGTACATCTAGCCAATTTGCCTTTTGCTTGCTGTCTTTTGCGTTCGGGGCACTGAAGAAGAGACTGGCGCCCCGGCTGGACGTGCTTCGTATGGGCTCCGCTTCCACCTAATTACAGCTTTGTACCATCGCAACCAAACCAATCGAACTGATACCAAAGTGTTCCTAACGTCACCAGGACCAGATCGGTGCCGAAATCTTCGCCCATCAATACCGGGTACGTGAATTACTACCGAATTATGACCGACCACTCCGGCACTCCTCGCTAAGCCTTACGTCGCCTTCGCCTGGCGAGGCGGCCGCCGGCTTGACGTCAGCCCTTAGCGACAGAGGCAGCAACCACCTGCGCACGTGCGGTTCGCTCCACTCAACGCACCAACATGAGCGTCTCGCAACCAGCCGCCGAAGCGGGAACTTCAAACTCTACGCCGCCGCCTGCCACCAACTCGCCGCCGCAGCAGCTCCCAACTTCTCCGGCTAACACCTCCATTCTAATCACGCCAACGCGTGTCGAATACATGGTTGAAGGGGACGAAGTCGATCCCGACATCCTGCGTGAACCTGGATGGAAGACAATCCGCTCCCGCATCGCAGCAACAACCGCTACTTCAGCCACCACTACACCCACTGCTGACCCCACCAAGCCCCAACAAAAGCGCCGACAGAATCGAAAGAAACCTACCACCCCGCCAAAAGACCCGCTCCCCCTGATGACTTCAAGGTTGTCATTCGTCCTCAGGGCGTTCTGGACCTCAGGAAAACTAATGCAGCTCTGCTCCCAACTCCCCCAATTCACCCACCCCCACCCCCGCCCTCCACATGGCAGGACGAAATGCGCCAAATGCGCCAGGAAATGCAGCAATTGCGTAACACTATCACCCTCCTTCGCGCAGACAATGAACGCCTGAGAGCGGAAAACCGTCTCCTTAAACAGCAACTCTAAACCTCCCACAACCCTCCAGCCCCGACACCCGATCAGCTAACCACCTTCCCTCCCCTCCCCCCCCCCCCCCCCCCCGAATAAGAAACGAGCCCTGCCCCCCAGTACTGATTCTCACCCCACATCCTCAGGCAACGCAGAAATAGCCACCCTACGCGCCGAAATCGAAACGGCTTTCGATAACCACCGCCAACACACCTCTGCCCAAATCAATGCAATCCAGGAATCGGTACACTCCCTACATCAAGAAGTCCTACAATGGATGCACCTTGCCGCCCCAACTACCACACCCCTACCTATAACTCCCGAAAACGACCCGGACCTCTAACCCACAATACATCTGGCAATGGAACTGCCGCGGTTTTCGACCTAAAGAGCCAACCTCCAAGCACACATTGCATCCATACCCAACCGCCCCCATCATCATAGCACTACAGGAAATATACCACTCACCCAAATTCAAAGACTATGCATCTCACTCCCCATTGAAGTTCCCCCAGATAGCCACCCTTGTACATCGCAATATTGCCACACAGCACCAAATGCTCGCCTCACCGATCCCACACATACTCACCACACTCCACTTTCCCAAATCCCCTGCCACACGCCTGCACGTTCTTAATATCTATAGCCCCCTAAATCCAAACACATATCCTCCAAATGCATCTTTCAGCAGGCACTTGCTCTCACTAAACGCGACCCTCTCCTAATTGTAGGTGACTTCAACGCCCCTAACATAGAGTGGGGCTACTCTTTTACCACTGGTAAAGGCCGCCTACTCTCTGAGCTTACCCACTCCCTGCAGCTCACCCTCCACACCGACCCTTCCTCCTCCACACGCATTGGCAACCGTGCCCAGCGCGATACCACTCCCGACCTCACCTTAAGCACCGGACGACTCACCCTTCACACCTCCACAACATCACACACACTTGGCAGCGATCACTACATCATCAGCACGTGTCTTACCCTCAAAGGCATCTCCACAACCCCCCCACTTCCACCACCAACACACACAGAATGGGATCTTTTCCGTACCGAATGCCCACTCCCACCTACCACCACCTGTGACTCCGACCTGGAACAATGGACGACCCAACTGAACAGATTGCAACCAAAACTATCGACCCTCCTCCCCCAGCGGAATATGTAGATACCCACCTCCGTAACCTCTGGGAGGCCTACACCAGCCTAGAGCAGCGCTGGCGGAAACATAGACACCGACGCAACCTTCGCCTCAAACTACAAACCCTCCGCACAAAGATCGAGACGCACGCACTCACATTAGCCTGGAAAAACTGGAACAACACTTGCGACGAAATGCGAGGCCAGCTCTCCACTAAGAAGGTTTGGCACATCCTCCGCGCCCTACTCGACCCGCGCACTACTAAGACCCAATCCCGCCACCAAACCACACAAATTATAGCGGACACCCAACTTTCACCCATCGCCCTATGCGACACCCTCCGCTCCATATACATCCCACCTCCCTCATCACACCCTGTTGGTCCTCCACAATACACTGGCAACCCCAACCCACAGCTCGACGCCCCATCACCATTGCAGAACTACAAGCGGCGGTGCAAGCCCTCAAACGCAACACCGCACCAGGACATGACATCACAAACACCCTCTTACGTCACCTCAATGAGGAGGTCCTAGAACACCTTGTACAACTCTTCAACCAACATTGGCTTAACCACACCCTTCCCTCCACCCGGAAAAACTCCAACATCACCCTCATCCCCAAACCTGAAAAAAAAAACTGCATACACAACCTTCGCTCCATCTCCCTTACCTCCTGTCTCGGCAAACTTCTCGAACACGTCCTGCAGAATCGTATCAATGCGCACCTTGAACACACACAAACCTACCCACCCAACATGATCGGCTTTCGACCCAACTTATCCACGCAAGACGCCCTTATACAGTATTACCATGATTTCCACCAACACCCCCGCAACGAGATCACACCTCTACACTCTCACTGGACCTCCAAAAAGGCTTTGACAATATCTCACACCATAGCATCCTTCAGGCAATCTCATCCCAAAACCTAGTCCTACACTTCTACCACTACATCTATAATTTTCTCGCACAACGTACCGCTACCATCCATTTGGGCCATGTCCAGTCTGATCCTTTCCACATGCCAGACCGCGGAACGCCACAAGGAGCGGTCCTCTCGCCGATGCTCTTTAACCTCACCCTAATCCCACTTGCCCGCACTCTCCTCACTATCCCCACGCTACGCACCACACTGTACGCAGATGACATTGCCCTTTGGGTCCACCCTGGCTCCGACCAACACATTGAAGCAACACTTCAACACGGCCTCAACCAAGTCCTACATCACATCGAACGTGTGGAGCTCCAATGCTCCCCACACAAATCTGCTCTCCTCACCTTTACGCCCCCTCACCACAAACCCCCCCAAAACCCCCCTCATCCAACTTTTTATACACTCTGACCCAATACCACCCACACGACAGATTCGACTTTTAGGCCTCACCCTCACACACAACAGATCACCCGCACCCACCCTCCAATACGTAAAGAAATATGTTACCCAAACCACGCACCTCATTAGAAGGATCGCCACTAAACACCACGGCATTAAGGAACAGGACCGCCTCCGACTCGTCCACAGTTTTCTACTCAACCGTATCCTATACCACCTACCCCACCTTAACCTTACACCCACCCAACTCGACTCCCTTGACACCTCAGGAAGACATATAGACATGCACTCCTTCTCCCCCCTCACGCCCCAACACACCGCCTGCTCGACCTTGGCATACACAACACAATACGCGGACATCTAGACGCCCGCCACATGTCCCAACTCACCCACCTCGCATCCTCGCCCACAGGGCACTACATTCTTAACACTATAAACATACTCCCCCCACCATTCCAATCTCCTCACTCTCCATTCCACCGCACATACGTAACCGCATCCGAGTCCACCCAATCTCTCGCCACATGCACCCAACTTTCCATAAAGCCCGGCGACTAGCACGAGCCAACATCCACGCCAAACTATACCCACCATCACCATGCACACTATACACTGATGCCACACCCTACCCTCACAAACCTGCACACTGTGTAACTGTTCTGGGCCAACATCCACCACCAAACGTCACGGCGGCCACCATCCTCACTACGAACAGAACCACGGCGGAGGAAGCGGCCATTGCCCGTGCGCTCGCCCAGAGCCCCACCCCCCAATTCGTCCTATCTGACACTCAGCAGGCCATCCGCAACTTTATTCGCGGCAATATTCCCCCCATGGCCTTCTGAATTCTCCCCAACAACCCTTCATCCGACACCGTGACCCTGCTCTGGACACCAGCCCACACAGGCGTAGGCGCTAATGAGATGGAGCACGATCGTGCTCACGAACTTATCGACCGAGCCGCCATTTCAACTATGCCTACACGCGATGCCCTGCAGGCAAGCCTACCTCCCTCCTGCGTTACCGGAATATTACCCTGCACTAGCGCCTTCTCCGCCGCCAGTACCACCCCCGCATCCACACCTCTCCCAAGAGGCAGCACACATGCTGCGCCTCCTACTAACACACACTCTCCCCTACCGAACACAACTAATACACACTCACCCACACCTCTTTACCACCCCGCCTGTTCTGCCTGCGGGGCACTCGACACTCACTACCATTCCCTTTGCGAATGCCCCGCAGACCCATACCCCCCTCTTCCCTCCCCTCACCTCTGGGAGCAGATGTTGCGCGACCCGGAGGAGTCAGGCCAAGTCCTGACCACCTCCCGGGTCCTGGC
Source organism: Ixodes persulcatus (assembly GCA_013358835.2). Taxonomy (NCBI): domain Eukaryota; kingdom Metazoa; phylum Arthropoda; class Arachnida; order Ixodida; family Ixodidae; genus Ixodes; species Ixodes persulcatus. Next base: position 498,915 of record JABSTQ010009094.1, on the reverse strand, counting down.
GGTCGCGGCGGTCCTCTGGGCCTCCACCACCCCCAATACCTGATCCCGGAAGACTAATAAAGTTTCCTCCTCCTCCTTGCGTTCGGGCTTGCCAAAACGCTTTTTTATCGCTGTCGGGAATCCTTCTCAGGAGCTTGTGTTTCAAAAGGCGTGTTATCGCACGTAACTAGTTTAATGCTTGCTGAATGGTTACAATTTGGACGGCATCTGCGTCCGCCATGCTCGCTGGTTTCTTCGTCTCGGAGAGTCGTGGGGGGCCGGGACGCCACCGCATTCTTTGGGTGGTGGCGCCATCTGTCGGTTTATCTTATAACATCCTCCTTTGTTTAAGCAGCGACTTCCCCACATTAATGTATTGAAACTTCTTTGGTAGAGCTGCTGTTTTTTTTGGGCGCGTAGGGTTACGGACTGGGGCGAGTTGGTGGCCAGCCTCGTGAGTCTCAGGTACTGGTGTCGTGTCTGGTTCGCGCTGAGGGGAATTTTTGACCTGGGGTGTTCTGTGGTGCTCACGATCGTCCTGAGAAGTTGAAACATCTGCTTCTGCTTGTTGACAACTGGGTGCATCTCGAATGAGCACTTTGTTGCGGCGTAGCACGCCGTCACTGACCTGTATTTTGTAGGACCTGTCAGCACATTGTTCCTTGATGGTTCCCCTTGCATAATGCTCCTTTGGTAGGGAGAACCATCACATCTTGTCCCATGCTAAGATGATGAAGGTCTTTGGCCCGTTTTTCGTGGTAGAAAACCATCCTTCATTTCTTCTGCTCCAACTGGTTTCTGGCACTGACAGTTTTTGGCAGCAGCTGCTTGGTTGTCATTGGTACACATGTGCTTGTGCGTCGACCCATGAGGACCTGTGCGGCGCTTGCATGCATGTGTTGCAACGGCGTGTTACGATGGTCAAGGAATGCCATCTGAGGATCGCCATTGCTTTCGTCTGCTTTCTTTAAGAGCATTTTGACAGTCTTCACGGCAGACTCAGCCATACCGTTCGATTTTGGGTATTTTGGCCTGGACGTGTCATGTTCGGAGTTCCAATCGATCGAGAATTTGTTGAACGCTTCACAAGCAAACTTTGAACCGTTGTCCGTGATTAGAACACCTGGGATGCCGTGTCTTGCGAAGTGTGCTTTCAGTCTGCGTATCACATGGCTAAATGTCAACGAGTTGAGTTGGCTGATCTCACAGAAGTTGCTCTAATAGTCCACTGTGACTAGAAAGTGCATGCTTGCTCTTGTGTTACAGTATATCGCATGCGACACATTCCCACGGAAAGTCTGGTCTTGGGTGTGGTTTCAGCGTCTCGTGGTTGCGCAGGTGCATGTTTCCGACACACATTACAGGCTGATATGTTGTCCTTGATTTCAGCATTCATGCTCGGCCAGAAAATACTGTCACGTGCACGTCGTAGAGTGCTTTCGATACCCATGTGTGATGAATGTAGCTTTTCTTTCATCTCTCCACGGAATGTTTTGGGATCACCAGTCGTTGTCCCTTGTATACGATGCCATCTTCCACGACAAGCTCGTCTCGGAAAGGGAAGTACATCCTGATTTCTGGTGCAACATTGTGCCTTTCCTGTGGCCATCCTGTTAGGATCACTACTGTCAGATTTTGCAAGGTGTCCTTCTTCAGGGCTGCGTTGCGGATCTTCTCTGCAGTATCCTTTCGCACAGGTGGGTGGTTCACCACATTGATGTTTTCGAGCTGTTGTTCGCATCGGTCATCTGGCAACAATGCTCGTGACATTGTATCAGCAAGTAGATGTTCCTTTCCTGGTCGATTCTACAGGTCGATGTTGTAGCGTTGAGTCTGTAGGATCATCCCTTGCAGTCTTCTTGGAACTTGGTCCAGCTGCTTCTTCATGATGGCTTGTAGTGGCTTATGGTCCGTCATTACAGTCGTCAGTCTTCGGAAAGTGTACTGGTGAAACTTGTTCAACGAGAAAACTGTGGCAAGTATCTCCTCCTCTATCTGCGCATACCGCACTTCAGTAGGCGTAATAGCTCTGCTCGCAAAGGACAATGGCTGTCCATCTTAATGGAGTGCAGCTCTTAAGCCACGTTCGCTGGCATCGCATTGCACCACCAGCGGTTTCTGTGGGTTGTAATATGCCAACACTGGGGCTCTTGCTACCAAGTTCTTTGTGTCTTGAAACGCGTTGTCTTGTTCATTTCTCCATGCCCATGGTTCACTGTTGATGACCAGCTTTCTGAGCGGTTCTGTGACCTGGGAGAGCTTAGGCAAAAAACGCGCAAGGTAGTTGACCATTCCACAAAAGCGTTGCACACCTCGGACGTCAGTTGGTGGGGGCATTTCTTGAATAGATCTGACTTTTTAAGGGTCGACACGTAGTCCGTCTTTTGTCAGTAGGTGCCCCAGAAATGTTGTACTTGAGCGATGCAGCTCAGTCTTGTATCGGTTGAGTCGCACGCCAATCTTCTGACACATCTGCAGCAGGTTTTCCAGCTTCTCGTCATGATCACAGCGAGCTTCCGCATCTGTTTTGCCGATACCATATACTAGAGTGTCATCTGCCACACACAGCACACCACTCAGTCCATCGAGAGCTGATTGCAGTCTTTCTGGAAGATTTCACTGCTGACAGCGAGTCCAAATGGGAGGCGTAGCCACCTGTAGCGTCCTATTGGTGTCTGGTAGGTGGTGAGGAGGCTAGATTTTTTGTCCAAGATACATTTCCAGTAGCCGTCTCGTAAGCGCAACTTCGAGAATATCTTTGCCTTTGCGACTTCAGGCAGAATGTCATCCAGGATTGGTAAGGGGTGTCTCACTCGCTCTAAGGCTTCGTTGAGAGTCTGGGGATCAATGCAGATTCTCATTGCACCATTTTTCTTTGTAGCGATGACCATTCGGCTGGCCCAAGGTCTCGGTTCAGTGACACTCTTGATGATTCCTGTTTGTTCTAAGCGTCTTATAGTTGTCTCGAGCTGAGGCTTGATGTTCACTGGGACTCGGCAACCTGTTACTGCTTTGGGACATGCCGCTGACTTGGTCACAAGGTGTACGGGTCCGGGCAGAGAGCCTACAGAGGTTCCAAAAACATCGGGGTACCTCTTCGTGATGTGGTCTCTTGAGTTCACTTCACCAACGCTGGCAACCAGGTCGTAGTCAACCGTGACTACACTCTCAACAAAAGGGTAGTTGTAGGGTACTACATTTGGGGTCGTCAGAAGCCGTCACAGATATCGCTACCCCCCCCCCCCCCCGCCTTAGTTATACTAACGACCCCATGGGTAGTCACACGGCACGCAATCCACAGGTAGTCACAGTGACCACCCCCAAAAGCAACATGGCGGCTGGCAAGTGACAGTGGAGCAATACGAGTAAGGCCTAGCGAGCTGGACTGCTTTTTGCTAAAATACGATTCTCAAGTGCGTACGCCCGTTCGCTGCCTTCCGTGCGCACTAAAGCACTCCAAAACGCGCCTCGAAGCACCGGCACCGCACCTATTACGAGTAGGGGCGACGATGTGATGGCGGGGGAGGGGGGGGGGGGGCAGATTTGAGGGGGTTCGTCCGCGACTGCTTTCGCGCGGCCAGAAAACATTCAAAGAAGAAATCGTATAGCGACAAATGGAATGATGTCTTTATTGAATAGAGCATCTGCTTGCTGTGCATGCCGCAAGTGATCCGGCGTTTTCGGTTGACAGCGGCGAGGCGAAGCATCACCGATTCAAGCGGCGTCGGTTCCGATCGTTCAACGCTCCTGCTCACCTGTTAGCATTCGTTATCCACTTTCAAGTTCCTGGTAATCCTCACCGCGTCTGTGCACGCACTTGGCGCTATTCACCGCACGGAACACCCATTCAACTGGCTATGGGACTGATCCCACAGGGACGAGAGGCCGAGAACCGAACCTTCCGAGGCTGCTCCGTGGAGCCATGAAACGCCTCCATGTTTTTCACTCAAATAAGTAGACACATAAACGCGCGACTCCTTGAATCGGGCGGCGACACGCGCCACCTAACGGAGAGCGCTCAAACTAAAAAAAAAGAAACCAACATTTGCTTCGAGCGCTTCGCCAGACAAGCACGTGTGTACATATTACACACCACACGTCACACGTCACACATACGCGACATACAGACACCATAGGATTTCATACATGAACGCGTTCACAAACAGCACAAGGTACAACATGAGATATTGACACTCTACATTCCTATACACACGACTAGTCGACACCTCCAGCTTATATACTGCTGTATTTTCTGTGACAGATAAGGATGGTGGCCACTGTCATATTTTGCATAAATACGAAAAGGCTGTGCAAGATTTACCCGTGTATAATATTTTCCTCTACTGCCCTCAGGAAAGCGCTCGTATCCCTAATGTAATCCATTGAAAAAGTGAACTGCAGGATATAAATAAATTTGAATAGTCGCTACACGTCACGTTTTGATCAGTTTCGTTTTCACGCTAGCCTACACTTCAAGTATACGGAAGCCTGTTTAATTAATTGTATTAATGATCGAAACCAATTTCTGCAATCACAACTTTCTGAACACGCTGATGCATTTTCTTTTCTCCTTTTACATATCCGAATGACTTCAGCGGCGGTTGAGTACAGGTTGAGTACACTGAGCACGCGCAGGTGATTCTAGCGGAGCCCGTCTGCCGGTCCTCCCCGAAGCGTTGTTTCAGTTTTCTTCTTTTTGCTACAATTGTTTCTGCTCAAGGGCGTGTCTTTCAAATATGCGTTCTATGCGCTCGCGCTCGCGCCAAGAGAACAGTGCAGAATTGCCACTTTCGGGCCCGTGCCTTCACCTGCAATGAACGCGAAAGACGTATGCTAAATTATCTAAGCTAAACTATCTAAAACAAATAGCACTTACATGTTTGCCAACGCCTTATTTTTGGAAATTTACTTGGAATCTTTTATATAGGTAAAAGGAACGCGTGCCGGAAGGCCTAAAATGCTGGTCCCCTTCAAAGTGCTCCTCTCCACCTGGGATGACACACACTTGTTTGAAGCATTTTGTATCGAGTAAGCTCGGGTGAAATGTGCCAAATGAGCTAGTGAAGGCGAATCATATATCCCGAGACAGAGAAATATTGAAATACACGGACATTATCCCATACATTTGTGTACGTTCGTCCTGTCCGGCCTCAGTCGTGGTGTTCAATGCTTCATATTTCACTGCACTTGAAAGCAAAACAATTGGGTATGACAGGCGTGCAAGTTCGGCGGAACCGAGGAGACCATTTGCAACTGATCTGCACGCAGAACTGACCGATCACACCTTTAATGAGAGCACGCTCTTTACTGAACCGCACAATAAAAGACGAAAAGAGTATCTCGTCCGGCGAACATTCAAGTCAACTCACGCCCGTGCGTAGCTTCCTGTGCTTTTCTAGAGATTTGGTTAAATTCCTCGAGCACGACGCCAGCTGCCAGCTGTTTACTTCTGTACATGGTAAAACCCGCGACGGAACTAAAAAGGACAACTGCGATACTTTTTATCTGCCTCTTGTTTTAGTAGGTGCCTACCAAGGTTGCCTGTACTCTGTGGCAATCTGCCAGCTTAGGCGAACTGAGCCACACTCCTGTTTCGACCGGTTCAAATTTGAATGAATGGTAACCAACGTTCAAAAAAAACAAGTTCCAAGTACTTTTTGAGATTTTTGAAGTGACGTTTACTATTGAACGACTGCATGCACTTGAATGGTCAATTGAAGAGTTTATCAAACGTGACTACCCCATGCTTGTCATCTGCCAACAGGGTGGTAACGCTCAATGGCTCGAGCCCAGTGGGTAGTTAAGTAAGCCTGTGGGGTAGTTACAGCCGTCAAAACGCATGATGACTAGGGGGGTGCACACTTTTTCTTAGAGTGTAGCCCGATGAGTTCAGCTGTCTTCCGTCCTATGAGGGGTGTGAAGTCGTTATGGACCACAATGAAGTCAACGACGTGTTTCTTCCGGTTGGCTGTAGTCACCTTCAGCCTTGATTTACCAGGTGAGATGACTTTCGTGCCATTCCACATGCGCAGGGTTGTCAAGGTTGGCTCGATCTGTCTGGGTGTCACACTCTTGTGGTTTATAACATTCACTGCAGCTCCACTGTCTACTTGGAACTTGACTTTTCTTTCATTGAAGGTCAAGGTTGCAAATAACGAGCTTGCTTTGCCGTCCTGCACCGTGAGTATCTCTTCTGTTGAGCCGTCGTCGTCGTGCTCCTCCACACTGGCGACGGTCTTGGTGCTTTTGCATAACGTTGCAAAATGGTTCCGCTTCTTGAAGTTGTTGCAGGTATGGTTCCATGCTGGACATGCTTGTCTTGTGCGCTTGTGAGTTCTACCGCAGTATCTACAGCTCTGTACTGGTTGCTTGAACGCAGCCTGCTTGTCTTTCTCTCGGTCGGCACGTGGTAGTCGGCGGCGATTGCTGCTACCTTTCATTGCGTGGACTTCCTCGGCGACCGTAGTGCCTTCTCTGAACACCTTCATATGAATCTTCCTCGACTCGCGCTCTAGGCACACCTTGACGACTTTTTCAAGCGTCGGTTTTTCGAGTTTCAGAATGTCCGTACGTGCTTTCTCGTCGTTTACTCCACAGACGATTTGGTCACGGATCATCTTCTCCTTTTCTGTTCCGAAATCGCAGTCGCGGGTTTTCAGTTTCAGGTCGGTCAGAAAAGTGTCGAACCTATCGTTTGGGAGTTGTACTCGCATGCGGAAGACGTAGCGTGAGTACACTTCGTTCTGCTTCGGCAGAAGGTGCGCCTCCAGTAGCTTCACAACGTGGTCGAAGTCAAATTCAGGGTGCGGTTTCGCTTGCGTACACTCCCCGAAGTCGAGAGTATTGTAAATGTCTAGCAGGCTTGGTCCTCCAACCGTGAGAAGAAGTGCGACTTGCCTTTCCGATGATGCTCCAGCGGCATCGTTCACTTTCAGGTACAACGTGAAGGCTTGTTTGAACGTGCGCCATTGTTACGCAGCGTTGCTGGCGTTTTCAAACTTCGGCAGCGGCGGGATCCTGTCCATGCTTCTTCCGTGGTCGTGGCGGTCGTAGCTCAAGGGTTGGCTATTGCCGCTTCTGACTACATGTTTCAAAAGGTGTGTTATTGAACGTAACTACTTTAATGCTTGCTTAATGGTTACAATGTGGACGGCATCTGCATCCGCCATGCTCGCCAGTTTCTTCGTCTGAGAGAGTCGAAGGGGGGGGGGGGGGGGGGGAAGGCCCGTACGGTACCGCATGGATGGATGGATGGATGGATGGATAGATGAATACGGCTGAGCCCTTTGGATCGGGCGGTAGCTTACGCTACCTAGCCTTGGGTGGTGGCGCCATCTGTTCGCTCATCCTGTAACAGTTTGAACTCCTTAGTCGTGGTTATAAAACTGCAAACGAGGGGAATTACTAAAGAGAGATACCATATTCGCAAGCTTCAGGGTATGGTATCCACCTGTCATGTTCGCTTGCGCGGTCATCACTTTAGAGCCACTCGTTGACGTCCGCTTCCGGTGATCCGCGTAACACTGGCGGGTCTCGCAGGCAGTCTTTGACAGATAAACGGTTGGAACGGCGGGTGTGCTTTGTTCGTGGGTATTCCCATTCTCGTTAGGTATGTGTTCTGGGTTGAACGTCCGCTGTGTAGCAACAAAGAAACTAGCGAAGAAACGAGAACACAGATGTTGGAGACCGCTCTAGCCTCCACCACATGTCAGAGTAATTATTAGATATGTATTTGACGTATATATGTGGAAAGGACAGGAGATACGACCGGCAGAACTAAGGCAGAATTACTCTAACAAATAACGGCGTTCCCTCGTGCATCGTTTTCACAAAGCTCTTTGTCGGTGTCTTCGTAAGCGGTAGTCCCACTGCCCATACTTTATGCTAAAGACAATGTGTTCGCTGCAGATATGGTAACGGAATTATTTGCGGACATGCCTCAATCACGTTCGAAGCATACTTGCTTCATATAAATGTATGCTTGCAACATGTCCGCAGAAAGTGTTTGTACGACCAGTGTGGCAGGATCCACACACAAGAAACAAGCACACCCCAGGCAGTTTGCGCAGATTGTCTTTCGTATTATGTATTGACCGTGAGAGAGGGGCTTCAGAGTATAGGGAACTAGTTTCGGCTGAATTGAACTGATATGCGTACGTATAGTCTGTTTCAGTAAGTGATTATTAATATTCTACTAAAATTTGTTTAATTTTCAGGCAAACGAATGTGCCCAGCAGAGGCGGCTTCCAATATTCAGAACTTCCTGTACCTCACCAGAATTCCTCAAAAGTTTAACGTGATGCCTGTAGATGGTGTTGCAGTCGACTTGTCTGTGGAATGTGTGACCATCGATAGTCCGAAGATGCAGAATTTGCGCTTTATTCCGCGTTCATAGACTGTATTGCTCATATGCCGGTAATTGTCTTGATTTTCATTTTGTGGGTATTAGTATTCAAGTTCGTAATGGAGAACGCCCAAAGGGTTTCTAAGATATTGGTGATCCATGTTTTCTTATGATCAGAGGTCGCTTTAGAGATATAAGCTTTGCCAGAGTTCTTCGGTAATATTTTTGGCTTACTTCTTCAAAACTCTTGCTGTACATTTAGACTTCCAGCACATCCTCACTGTCCTGTCATCGAGTTTAAAAGTAAATTTAAAGTTCAATTGAATCCCTGACCGGTGATCATTTTGTATTCACTGACAGCTTAAAAAACTAAGAGGGTGGCGAGTCCCGGGCTACTCATTATCGCTCTACAGACAATTACATTGCGGCATTAGCCAATCAGAACGGCGAAGAATGAATCACGAAGACGAAACATGATCCCAGCACACCACGCCATGTGTTTGTTAAAATTTCAGTGACTGTAATAAGTCGCAAGAGTCTCAGCATAAACGTTAACCGACAACACCACGTAAATGAGAGGAAGTGGTAAATATTTATAGGTATGGTCGTGCAAGCCGATTGAAAGATATGCTGTTCTGTTTGTCATCGTGTTAATTTTCTAAAGCATGATATGATTTCGTAGTGAGGTCTCCTCAGCATTCGGAGTAAAAAATGCGTTTAAAAAACGGCAGCCACCACACGCCAAGCTGATTTCGCCTCTCGATACTGCTGCACGAGACGCACAAGTACTTGTGAAACGTCTTCATCCCGAACCCCATAACAAATGCTTCTCGCCCAATATGTACATAGTTGCGCTCGAGTGGAGACATCGTTATGGACGCACAAATAATTGGCACTTCCTCACCGTTTGCCTTGACGCTGAATATTACTGGACGCATTTCACTCATAGGAGCCTCACTGGCGGGACGGAAAGATCTGCTTGTGTCGTATTGACTAGGCCATATTCTATGCAGAAGGCTGTTTTCCTTCCTGAAGGAGATTATACTTTGGGGTAATGTGGTTATTTGAGCTAATTGGGTTTTAGTTTAAAAAGTGGAAAAGCACAGAAAACAACGAAAACCAAGACGAAGTAACACAACACAAGGCACGTTGTCTTTTCTTACTCCGTTTTAGTCCTTGTTGCTTTCTACGCTTCCACGCTTCATAAACACTCAAGTGTTCGCTACCGGCTATAACTTGTACATAGAATATCCCATATGTTCTAAAAGTGGCCACACCTCCCAACTGTTCCCAAAAGCTGCAAGGGTAGATGTGCGTCTTGTTATATAAACTTGCCCCGGGTGGGGACTTGAGCGCCCCCGCCTACTTCCGGCTGTAGGTCCTCGCTACAATGCACCCTTTAGCAGTTTAGGCGGCTACATAATAACCGTCACTGCAAGACACGGATTGAGGTTTTTCACACCACAGGCCTCATACCCTACACATAAATCATTTTATTTCTTAAAGCAATCTTTCTTTGAATAAATAAAACAGCATTCGGACGGCTGTTTATCTCTAGAAGCTCGTGGAGCGTATTCAAGCTTGTGGAGGGACCTACCAAAGATCATTTGTGGTAATTGGGGCAGGCCCAAAAAGGAGCTCAGATCTGTGCCCTTCGAAGGAGCCAGCGTGTTTAAGATGGCTTGAAACCTAATGTCGGTTGGATGTAATACCTGGGCATCAATTTTGTGGTCAAGGGCTTCCACACTAATCTGGGGGAACTATAGCAAATTTAAATTCGAACACTAATTTTTTGTCAATTTAGAAAGGGAAGACAGAGGAAGAGAAACTGTGGTGTTGACTGACAGGCGTCTTTCTCCTCCAGAAGTGGGTCCAGCAATCTAAAGTGGTACTCGATAGTACCTATAGCAATCAAGATGGCATCGGCATTGCATACCACGTGTTCAACCTTTTGTATGACCTTGTTCAATGTCCACTAAAATAATTATGGCACTGTAGAGATTCCGAACGGTAGGCGATTGTACAGGTACAGGCATTTGAGCGTGGTCATGCTCCAACTGTTGCTAAGTACTTGTGAAATTCACACTTTTAAAAAGTTTGCTTTTAGCAAAAGCGAAATACAAGTCCTCTGTCGTAAGTAATGAATATACACGTGCCTCCTGTAAATTTCACAGTTCATGGTAATCTTGAATGATTCACAAAGCTTAAGTGACTTCCTTCGGGTCACTAGGATTGGCACCGCCAAGTCCCTTTTATCATCGTTGGAGGTGGAACCCAAGACTTTCGAGTTTTCAACTCTCTTCTTTAAAATTTTTTGCTAAGTGTATAGAAGCCGTGGTAGCCTACACGATATGGGAGCATATTTGGGCTGGGCGTGAATCGCGACTTTGAAAAGCATCATGTGCTGGTTCAGCAGGCCGACTAATTTGTCCTGAGCTGCAGACTCTGCAAGAAGAAAGATATTGGGCCAATTATTGTGGATTTGCCGCAACTAGTTCCTTACCAGCACAATTGTTCGGTCTCCTTGGCAAACCACAAGTGTTATTCAGTGCCTGGTCTACATAAGCGACCTGAACCTGAACCTCTTTAAGAGCAGGAATGGCATCGCACGTAGAGGAGTTGAGCCGCCGGGTCGAAGTCTGAAGCGGCAAGCTGGGCTGTGGCACCCTATATTTTCTTTCTAAAATGATGGTCAGAGCCGCTCTAGTGTGGAGCAACGTTTTCCTCTGACTTCCTGTCACCTTCAGCATGACCTCACTGTCCTAGATTACACCGTTAGTAGTGCAATCAACCGTATAAAACGTGACGTAGTTGTCGTGAAGATTTTGTTTTCTTGCTATGTTTTGTATCCGGTGCTCACGTGCATGCTCGGCAAACTCAAGCAAAGTATTCCTTACTTTCGCAATTATGGCAACATTTTTCTTTTGAACGGGCAATCCTGATGAAGGTGATCCCCTCATCAACTGTATATGGTACGTGATGCAGAGACACTTCACGCTGCTGACGCCGGTTTCTTTGTTGGGCGTGGCAGGACCTGAACTTTAATAACATTCCAGTTGTAAGTAACTGTATACTAAGTGAGCTTAAGATCGTACCTCATGCTACATACGGAACAGTAGCGAAGGCATTGTTCATAGAATATTGAAATCAGAAGCGTGCGCGATGTTCATTAGACAAATCATTAAGTCAGCCTAGTCTTCCTCTTGAGTGTGCCTCCAGAATCAAAATTATTCCGCACACAGTGATAAAGGTGGGCTGAAATATGAATGATCGCATCTTTCTGACCCCAATTCAAACAATGTGCTGTAGGTTCTGAAGATACAATTATCAAAGAGGCTCATCAAGGCAGGACCCAAGCAGCACCAAAGAGTGACATACGATCGGCCGACGGTTGGCCAGTATCTGGACAGCTTGCCTCCTTGCCCGACAGTCACGAGGCACACGTTTAACGTGAACAAAACTAATGTTACCAGTATGACAACCTCGTTCGCTCTCTGCATCTTGTGCGCGGCTTCCCAATGCCGCCTAAGCCTTCCCCAGACCACTGAGGAAGACGACACCCCATCTGGAGACGATGACAGGCCGAGCCATAATGATATCAGCTCTCTTGCGGGTACATACTGTTCGGCTCGAGCAGGTGCTATCCGACGATAATGCTCGTTCTACGAGGGATCTGCGGTCCCTCCTTCAGGATTCAACACATACCGCCGCAGCTGTGGTGGCCGAAGCGGTGGGAAGGACCATTGGACAATTCTGAGCAGCCCCTATCGGCACACCAGCCCCCCCCCCCCCCCCCCTCGGCTGTACAGGCTTACGACTACCACCGCCCTCCTCAGTGGATAGCCAGCCCGCCTTCACACGGGCCGCGACCACCAACGCCTGGCCACTATTATCTAAGGTCGAGTTCCAGCACTCCCAGAACACCCAGCAGGCCGCAGCCGGCCTCCCTGACTTCCAACTGTTCCCTTCAAGAGCGCCCTACGACCCCAGGACGTAGTTTACGTCTGAGCCCCCCTTCGCCACCTACGTGGACCCTGTCCCCGCCGCCACCACCCGGCGACGGATTATTATCGTGGCAGACCCCCCCCCCCCCCCTCCCGCGCGATTTGGCGGAGGCTTTAATCTTCATACAGCAAGTCGCCCGCCACAGCCTACACATCGGGAGATGTGAGATTAAAAAATTCCAGCTATTGAATTATTCAGCGATGTTTGGGACTGCCGATGCCTCGGACTCCCAGCGCGCTCCAAAGTCAGGGTCTTTGACCGGGTCAGGTTTCTTTACCACGTCGGCCAGTCTGGGTGGGGGTCCGCCCTTGAGGGCTACGCCGACCCGTCCACGACTTTTCTTCTCGAACCCCCGCCCAGCGCCCGGCACCTGACCCTCGCACTGCCTCTCCCGACCGGTCCGCCAGTCCCACCAGACCCGCCAGACTCAACACAAACTCCAAGAAGTCAGGACCTCCCTCCCCAAGCCAGGGAAAAAAGAAGTGAGCCAGTGGCCACCCCTCCTCACCTCCAGGCCCCCCTTGAGTGCATCGCCCTCCTGGAGGCCCTGGAAACCAACCCCCCGGGCATTCCTCGAGCTTTGGACATCGTGCTCAGCAATGCCAGAACTGTGGCCGCCGTCGTCGACGGTGTCCCTACCCTGGTCTTGGTCCAGGATGACCTTTACCCAGAGGACCTCTTGGCCCAGGCCCTCTGTGATGCTGGCGTTCCCGGCTTGCTTTTCCACCTGGGTCGTTCGACGGGCCTTCCCCGGGCGCCGACCCCTCTGAGGACCGTCCCTCTCCTTCCGCGTCCCACTCGCCCACGGGCGCTTTGGACGAGGAGGAGGGGACAACCCACTCTTCGGGGTCGCCGCCGGGCCTTCCCCGGCGGCCGACCTTGGGGAGGACGTCCCGGAGGACGAGGGCGACAGCCTCGCTGACGTAGCCCTCCGGATCCTAGGTTGGTTCCAACGCAACCAACTCGGCCTTCCCGGTGCCAACAATGGCGACACTGACGCTACAACTGAGGACGACGACAGTCGCCTCCCAGCGGCCTTCTCAGCTGGGCCACCTCACCACCCCGTAAGACCAAGTGAGCCTCTCCCTCAGATCCATTGGGACCTCCTCGACAAGAACTTTGGCTACGTCCCCTCCCCCCCCCCCCCCCCCCCCCGCCCCACCCCCTTTAGACTTATCGAGTTTAAGTTTCTCGCAAGGCTTCGGTTTTCAATGCCCGCGCTTTCTATACTCTCTGTTCTTTGCAAAGGTGTAGCTTCCATGTTGGAGCATGAGAGAGTGGGAGATCACCACCCGCGGGCCTTACTTGTCGCCCATTCAGTTGATCCCCAAGTCATCGACAGCGTCCAGGTTCGTCCTCGACTGCTCTCACCTTACCCCCGCTTTGCGGAGCCCACGATTTTTACTCCCTCCACTTCCCGTGGCTCTCGGAATGTGTCCCCTACCAAGCCGTTCATGTTTTACGAAGATTGCCCTTCGCGATGCTTTCTATCATATCGGTCTTTCTCCCGCTACGCGGGCTTTAACCACCTTTCGTCAGAACGACGTGTATTATAGATACACAGTATTGCCCTTCGGCACTCAACCAGCCCCTTTCTACATGCAATCCCTCGCCACCGCACTCGCCCGTGAAGCCCGAGCCTGAGGTTTGTGAGCATGGACCCATTTGGATAATGTTTTATTTGCCCATTCGGATCCAGCATTTCTCGATTCCCAGGCTTCTTTTTCTTGGACCGAATGCGCAACTGTGGACTCCGCATAAACCCAGCTGACTCCCAGTTTCAGGCCATACCGGGCATTAATGTTTGGTTTTTTTTTTTCTCAATGGTTTTTTCTGGCAAGATCGGCAACACCCCCACGCGGCGGCGCGACCGTGATATGACCCTTTGTGTCCTCCAGGACCCCCAGACCAAGAAAACTTACCAGCGAGTTACTGGTCTTTGGACACTTTATTTTTCTCTTTTTTTGTCCCACTACTATGTGTTGCGGACCCTTCACGTCGCCGCCTTTTCCGAACGTCCCCCCCCCCCCCCCTGCCGACTGGCTCCACCTCTTCAAGCAAGTCTACGCGGCTTTGCCATCCTGCATCCCCTTCGACATCATCCCCGTCAAGCAAGACGTCTTTTCCGACGCCAGCGGCCATTGCCTTGGAGTCTGCTTGCCCCAGGGGAATGTCGCCGTCCTTCCCCAACCCATGCCACGATTTACCGCCGAAAGCTTCGGGCCACTCTTTTTGTTCTCTTCCTAGCACCACATGCACCCGAGTTCTCACCGACAACCGGGCGGTCGTCGATGCGCTCACAAAGGAACACGGACGCATTTTTCATGTTTCGGACGCACTTGCTGCAACTGCAATACTTGTGAATAAAGCCGGCTGGGTCGGCTGGAGTTTGACGAGCCATCTCCGAGGGGGCGAGGGGGGCTGCCACCAGGGGGCCCGGGCCTAGATATGTATAAGGGCGGCAGCCTTCTGGAGGGGTCAGTCGCGGTTTTTCTCATTGCCTGACAGCACCAGGCACAGGTTTAAAAACTACCTTTTTCCAGCTTGGTCGCCGGAGACATAAACGCTTCCTCCAAGTGCCTGGCAAGCAGTGCTGATTTTCAGCTCTGCCGCCGGAGACGTAAACGCGGTCGACAAGTGTTCGACCTGCAGTTCTCATTTTTAGCTTGGCCGCGGGGCACGAAAACACGGCTGACAAGTGTTTGGACAGAAGTGCTGATTTTCAGGTTGGCCGCCAAAGAAATAATAATAATAATAATAATAATAATAATAATAATAATAATAATAATAATAATAATGATAATAATAATAATAATAATAATAATAATAATAATAATAATAATAATAATAATAATAATAATAATAATAATAATCAAGAATCAAGAATAGTTTTTATTTGTGCACAGGAACAACCTTGCGGTTTTGGTTCTGGCGCACGTAAAAAAGAACAAAAACACACACATACACAAAAAGGAAAAAAAACCAAAAAAAAAACCACGGAAGACAGTTTTACATAAAATTCTACAAAAAAGAAGACGCGACAACTGTGTACACAAAATTGTACAGAAAAACAAAACAAAAAAGTGCACAAAAATTGCACATAGAAATGAAGACTCGAAGAAAATTGTTCCAATACATATGGATGCTTCACTTGGACGCAAACAGACGCGAACGTCTGAACACTACACATACAGCTCCGTACAAATAGGAACAAGAAATCAACAAGTCATAGAAATACATATGGAAACCCGGCAGTTGATTCAGGAAGTTCATCAAAAGTCACAAAAGAGCTTCCGCACAGATTTAACAAAATCGGAAAAGTTGTCAAGAAATATATCGAGATTAAGAGAAGAGTTATTATAAAGGAGTTCCGCACGAGATACTGGATCAAGTGTATTAACTCTAGATGACAGATAGAAGGTTGACGTTTTTCTTGTCGTCACTCGCGGTACGTGCAGAGAAACCTGATGCAGGATGTCGGAGCTATCTATTTGACCATGTATACATTTATAAAGAAAGAGCAGCTCCGCAGTGTTTCGGCGTCCCTGCAAGTCTTGCAGTCGAATGGGTGAACTATGCACGTCATCAACTGCTTTTGCAAAGTTGAAACGGTGTTTAAAAATAGATACGAATTTCGCTTGTACACGAGAAATCCTCAATAGATTAGAGTGGCACGTCCCACCCCACACAACAGATGCATACTCAAGGTGAGAACGACACAGGGAACAATATAAGGTTAAAAATGTTTTAGGGTCACGAAATTCTCGTGATACACGACACACAAGACCCAGGGTGCGCAGTGCAGACTTCACAATATGCACAACATGACCCTGGAAACGCAAAGCAGAGTCAAATACAACACCAAGATCTCTGATTTCGCCAACGCGGGATAGTTGATTAGTGTTAATTGTGTAGTTAAATGGTACTGTGGCAGTTTTTCTAGAGTAGGTCATGACTTTTGTTTTGGAATGGTTTATCTTCAGGTGATTACGTGAGCACCAGCCAACAAACGAGGTTATATCAGACTGTAAATCCATGCAGTCAAGTTCGCCGCCTATTTCTCTAAATATTTTTATATCGTCTGCATATAGCAAGAAAGAAGACGTGGTGATGGCGCTTGCGACGTCATTCACAAAAACAGAAAATAGCAACGGGCCCAGTACGGAGCACTGTGGTACACCCGAAGTTGCGTTATACGTGGGGGAGCAAGACCCGTTCGCACGCACATAACAAACCCTTTCCCTTAGGTAGTCCTCCAGAAGACAGTATATCGGACCGCAAAGACCAACTGCAGAGAGCTTAGATAAAAGTATACTGTGGTTTACAATGTCGAAGGCCTTGCTGCAATCAAAGTATATAACGTCAAGTTGACCTCTGTCGCACACAACCTTAGACGCAGCAGTCGCGAATGCCACAAGATTTGTCGTCGTTGAACGACCAGCGAAAAAACCGTGCTGGTTGGTAATTATCGTGCTTTGAAGTGAAAAAGACAGAGATCTGTGGATGACCTTCTCAAAGAGCTTAGAAAACGAGCAGAGTAAAGAAATAGGTCTGTAGTTAGAAGCGTCAGTCCGCTTGCCCGCCTTAAAAATCGGGACCACAACAGCAATTTTTGCAAATACTCGGGAAAATGCCCGACTTCAGACAATTAATAAAGACAGCGCAAAGGACTGGTGTTAAAATGCAGCCCTAAGACTTGAGTATAGCTTGGGGGATGCCGTCATGACCGGCAGATAGCGTCGGACGCATTGCTTTTATACAAGTTTCTACAGTAACCTCGTCTATCGCAATATTACTAACTGATAAAGTGTTCGTGCATGGAAGGGTCTCATTAGGAAGTGCGCCAGTATCAACAGTGTAAACCGAACCAAAGACACCAGCGAAAACATTACATACATCAGTTGTAGAGCCTTCGTTCACTTCCATGACAATAGCATTTTCTCCTGCGCGATCGCCCCTGCGCGATTTAACTCCTCTCCAAAATCTTTTAGGGTTTCGCTGTAGATCTGACTCTACTGCTTCGGTATCTGCCTGCTTATCACGCTTAAGCAATGCCCTGCAACGACTTCTCACCTCCTGAAATTTAGACTCGAATTCAGGACGGCCTGTTTTCCTAAATTTTCTATGCAAAAACGGCTTTCTCTTCAAAGCCGTACGGAGTTCAGGAGAAAACCAATAGGGAAACCCAGAGCGTACGTTTTTTCTCAATGGGATGAACTTTTTCATTCCCTCCTGTACCACAGCGGTCAGTTGATTTACTTGATCATTCACGTTTGGAGACTCCAGAATGGAACTCCAGTTAAAGTCAGAAAAATATCCGTACAGGCCTACGTAATCGCCACCTGCGTAGTCAAAGGATTTCTCGACGTTTTGGCCACTTGGCATTTGGCGCAGCACTGGTGTTTGAATAGTCATTTTTATATCAAGCGCTGGATGATATTTATCCTCTGGAACGAGAGGAACTTTACTTTTATCGACACTGACAGTCTCTGAGGTCGTTAGGCACAGGTCGAGGAACTTCCCTTGCCAGTTGGGTGTGGAGTTTCGTTGTGTCAGACCTAAGAACGAAGAAAAATTTACTAACGAGTCACATTTTGTAGTGATATAAAAATTATTCGATGTGACCTTCCATGTTTTCCAACAAATAGATGGTGCGTTAAAATCGCCTAAGATCAAAACATTAGCTGAGTCAGATGCGGTTACGGTTCTTTCAATCTCCTGAAGGCAGTCATGGAATGTTTCCGGTGACATATGTGGGGGAAAATAAAATGCTCCCAAAAGTATATTGTCTTTCGGACCGCGCACCTCAACCCAAACTGACTCGGAATAAGTCTCAAGGCCCGTCCGCCTAACGCAATCGTAGGACTGATCAAACGCGACCAATACACCTCCACCCCGCTTCCCTTCAGTAGACTGCCTGTCACTGCGAAAGACCCTGAAGCTTGGCGGGAAGTAATCGGAGGAGGAGATGTCTGGACATAACCACGTCTCGGTAAGAACCAGAAGAGTTGAGTTTGAGCAAATTAAATTTTCAAAGAACTGCTTCGATTTTGTGCGCAGACCACGTACATTCTGATAATAGATATTTAAATCGGTATGCTTCTGTTTCATATTACGTTTTTATGCTATGTCCGACGGATGAATCATCTCATCGCGAAAATTACCTCTAAATGTCTGGAAGTAGCACGCGCTGGGCCACAGGTAAGGGTCAGCGAGCGCGTGAAAAGAAGGAGTGTCCACAGCGATGTAAAAAGACGCGTAGGATGCATGTCGCGTTTTCAGACGCAGGCATTGCAAAGGTGTCACACCAACAGACTTCAAATGCCTCACCATGTCCGCTGACGTGGTGCGTGGGTTAAGGCGTGTGACAAAAATCTCCTTTCCCTTGGACTGGGGAGACAAAACTGAAGAGAAGGAGGCATTCTCAGGGGCCCCAAAGACGGCGTGCCTCCAAAGCTGGTTTCACGTCGCAAGTCCGCACACGGAGCACGTGCCGCAAAGTCCGAAGACCCAGGCACAATGACGCCAGGTGTCGCCGGTGTTATGGGACACATGGTGCTCGCCACTGGGTTGTCAGGCACGGGGTCAGGCACGGGGGTCAGGCACGGCGGTGAGGCGGGCGGAATCGACGCCAGTGGACGACTGGACCGGCGCGCATTCACCCCTGTAGCCGGTAGCGCAGGCTTCTTCTCGGCTCCCCCTCTTTTCCTTGACGACGGAGTTCCGGATGGTGAGCTAGCAGGCGGCGCCGCCGAGTGCCTGAACCTCGGTACACGAAGCACGTCCCGAATCTGGCCTACGTCACCCCTAATGGCGCTCAGGCTGATCGAGTGTAGGTCGAAGCGCTTCGTGCACTCGCTCTGAAGGCGCCGATTCTCCTCACGGAGAGCAGCCACCTGATCCGTAAGGAAAGATATACCATCAAGCGCGCTGGTCAGAAGGCGGTGCAGCAAACGACTTGTAGGGTCGGCGTCAGCAGGGAGGCGATCGTCGAGCAGATCTCCCGAGAAGGGCGAAAGGTCGTCTCCCTCCGTGGCGAGGAGCGGCCCCGCGGCAGCGAGCTCAGCCCCGGCCCCGTCCGGTGGCCGTGGCCTCCCAGCCGCATCGCCATCGGGAAGAACGTCAAGGTCGTCTCCCTCCGTGGCGAAGAGCGGCCCCGCGGCAGCGAGCTCAGCCTCGGCGGACCCGGCGAATTCCCCGTTAGGCCTAGCGCCAGCGTGGGGCGAAACGTGGCCTTCGGCGGACTCGTCGAGATCCTCGTTAGGCCTACCGTCAGCGTGGGGTGAAATGCAGCTCTTGCAGCGAAAATCACTCACCCCAGAAGCCAAATGATGGGTGCCGTCCCTGTCCACACTCAAACACTTCACGTGAGCACGCTTTGAGCAGTCCGTACACCGAGCATACTTCTGCTTCCCGAAAAAAGGCTTGGAGCAGCAATCGCACACATCTGTGCTCGGCGCCATCTTGGCGAAAATAATAATAATAATAATAAATAATAATAAATAATAAATAAATTTATTCAGTAGTGCAGGTATAGCCAGTTGAGTGTCGGGTCCGATCAAAGCCATAAGGGACTTGTGGGACCAGACCCTTCACTGGAAAATACAAAAAAGGAAGTTCGCACGGAATAACATCACGTGCAGAAAAAAAAAAGAACAAGCAAATAACATACAGATGATTGACTTGACAGGATGTAGTCGGAATGTTTGTGTCAGTGATTTGGGTGAAGCAGTGAAGATGAAACTATATCAAACTATGTCTTGTCTTGATCACTGTCTCAATTACAGTCATTAATGTCATAAAAAAAACACTCATGCATGAGTTATTTCAAAACACTGTATGAATATATTCGGAGACACAGTTCTTGAATTCATGAGTCTTTCTTTGAAATATTTCATATGTTCAGTAAAAAAATACACAAAAGAACACTTATTAGTAGAAAGAAAATCAGTCAAACAACGGGTCGAAGACAACGAAACTTCACGCAATAAATGCAGTCGTCATTTGGAATGTCCAGCGATTACAACAAAAAGCACGTACAGCACCATATTACAATAGAAAAGGAAAATAACGACATGGGAAAAAGTCACTATCTAGCCACATCGGAGAACATGTTTCTCAGAGAGGTCTTCAACATTTTGTTTGAGGTAATGGCAAGCAGAGCAGCTGGAACGTCGTTAAAAACTTTTGGCACATAAAAAGAACGCATGCTTTCGCCATAGTGAGTTCTCACTCGAGGAGATTGAAAACGTAGAACAGATCTAAGTTCGCGAGATGGACTGGCCGAGACCTTAAACTCACTCTCCCAGAAGTGTCGCCAAATTACCGTTTGAAGAAAAAGTGAATGAAAACACGGTAACTCAAGCGAAGCAAACAAGCTCGCACTAGATGAAATGTGTGTGTTGTATGCTACACGCTGCAGAATTCCCTTTAACGTACGATCAATTCTTGAGTGCCAAAAGAGTGGACAGTTAAAAAATACGCTTATGCCATATCTTAGTGTACTATAAGCTAACGCGTGCATAATGTTCTTTCTAATTGACAAAGGTAGAAATGATTTGATATTATAAAGTAGACAAGAGACAGTTCTCAATCGTTGGCATATATATGACATGTGAGAGTTCCATGAGAGATCACTGTCAAAGTGAAGGCCTAAATACTTTACGGAGCTAACATATTCAACAGGTGTACAGTTAGAGCATGAACAATTGGAGTTGTGGAGAAATAGCTGAGATGTCAAGCTTACATTTTTTAAAGGGCTATGAAAGCAGACCAGCTTCGTTTTTGAAGCATTTACCCGAAGCTTGTTGGCGAAACACCAGTCCATTATTTTAACATATTGAAATATTGAAAAATTTTGGAAGTTGTGATTGAAGTTGAAATATCATTTACGTAGATGTTAAACAATAATGTAGACAAAATAGAGCCTTGTGGAACTCCGGAAGTTAAGAATGCGAGGGAGCTGCGTACGTTACCTACTGAAACAACTTGGGTACGATTTATTAGAAAACTTTTTAACAATGCATGAAATGGGCCACGAAAGCCCACTCTGTAGAGCTTGTCTAAGAGGATTTTATGGTTTACGGAATCGAACGCCTTAGCAACGTCGATGAAGAGTACGCACACAAACATGTTATTGTCAAAGGAAGAGTGTAGAATGTCCGAAAATTCTTCAAGAAGAATAATGGTACCACGACCGGTGACGAAACCGTATAGATGTGTCGAAATTATACTGTATTTCTCAAGGAACCCAGATATAGCAACAAATATATGTTTTTCCAAGATTTGTGAAATGCAGGACAATATTGAGATAGGCCTGTAGGATGAAACATGGTTTGGTACTCCACCCTTAAAGAGTGGAATAACCATGGCCTGCTTTAAGTCGTTTGGAACTTCTCCAGTTTCGAGAATGTTATTTATCATTACAAGGAGAACAATCTTCAAAGAGCCATAATTTTGGCATAAGTCACGCACTGTTAATCCATCGACACCGGCCGACCTAAAACACTTGAAGGAAAATAGGTAGGACCGCAGCTCTGGCCCTGAGAGAGGTGGAAGAAAAGCGGAATCAGAGATAGATAAAGTGCCGTCTGCCGGATCCTCATCACTGTCTATCGAGGGTGCGACTGAATTCGCGAAGAACACATTAAAGGCATTGACAGTAGAGGTCAAGTCCGCCCCGAAATGTTTTTTCCATGTCTCAGTCGAGTCCTTTTTTTTCATGTCCACGAAGCTCATTGACAATTCACCAAGTTTTTTCTGGAATCAGCACGTGCGTTTGCAATCCTTTTGGCATAATATTTTCTTTTTGCTGATCGAATAAGGGCATTCACCCTGTTTCTTTGTATTTTACATTCTATTTTGAGATTGGCATTGTTGGGAGAGCGCCGAAACTTTTTCCACAATAGTTCTTTCTGCGTTATAGTGTTAAGAATATCTGAAGTAAGCCAAGGCAGTGAGGGTTTACGTTTTTTAACATATATAACGGTCATCGATAACTCCCGGAAATTTCTAATGATGTCTACAAACATTAAGTACAAGTTCTTGCTGTCAACCGAGGATAGGAATCCATTCCAATCATATTCTTGAATTAGTCGATCAAAAGTGTTGAAGTCAACCCGCTCTAAACGACACGCACTCTCGAAATTATAACCTTTTCTGGAGGGAAAAACAGATTTACATGCGACAAAATAATGGTCTGCAAGCTTTTGTAAAATGACTGCGGAGTGTATGGAAGCATCTGGAGCTCGGACGTTTATATGATCTAGGCAGGATGATACAAGATTTTCATTTAATACTTCTTCGCGAGTCACACTCTGAACTATAGGTATAATTCCATGCTCGGCAAGTAGTGATAAATAATCACAAACACAATTTTTGGAAGTTTTGAGGGTGTCAATGTTGATATCTCCCACCAAATATAAATGTGCTTCATTAGACAATTCTCCCAAATTTTCCCTCAGCTCCTCTAAGAAGCCAGAGCAGTTGGACGAAGGAGGTCTGTAAAGTGCAAGTAAGCAAATCGTATGGTTAGAATTAGAAACCTTTAGCATCAAGCTCTCCGAATGTTGAAATGTGACATGAGTTTGAGTTGTTGACCTTGAGTTCCTTATAAATACGCCGATTCCTCTTCCTCGAGTAATTGGCCGTGTATAAAAGAAATTTTTAAATCCTAAAATCCTAAACTGTAACAGATGATGGGCACTGACATTGATTTCTGTTAGCACAATTGCATCAATTTGGTCCCTCATTTGATCAACAACTGTCTTAAATTCATCCCAGTATTTTCGAATACTGCGAATGTTTATGTTTAAGACCGTGAAAGAGTCGGTTGAAGAAGAGGAAAACGAACTATTAAACGAGAGAAAATCGGCGTACTGTAAAAAACTAGCCATGTCGGTTATGTGATTAGGTCCAGGTCACTTCTCTGTTGAATCCGTACCGGAGAAGCGCCCTCATCTTTTCTGGCATAAATTCGAGCATTTTTGACCCACACAAATTTGTAACCGCGTTCTTTTCCAAGAGCACGTGCCTGCCAGAAAAGTTCTCTGTTGGTCTGAGTTAAGCTGTCGTTGAAATACAGTCTTTCGGGTGCATTGTCACGAGACAATTGCCTAAGCTTGCTACGAGCTTGCATCCATTTGTCTTTAGTGGCTACAGATGTAAACTTTACCAAATAGGTGGTTTTATAGATCGTTTGCCTGGTAGTCTGAAAACCGAGACGACATCGGCTGGTTGATGTCCCGGAATTCCTAGCTTGTCTGCCAGCCCCGCTAAGATAGAAGGGAGAGCCTCGTCGGGTTTGACGGTCATTCCATGAATTTCCATAATATGTTGACGACCGCGTTGGTCAGCGTCGTTCAGCTCGGTTTGGAGGCTTATTTGGATAGTATGTGCCTGTTCGCAAACCGTGTCCTTCAGAGAAGCCACCTCCGTACGCAGCTCGTTCACGTCGGTCGCATGAGCAGACACCGTGGCGAGGAGGCTATCGTATTTCTTTCCTAGGAAGGAAATGGAAGTTTGAACCTCCTCCACAGTCACTTTCATGAGATCTATGGTAGGCTTGAGGAGCAAAAGCTCATTCACCTTTGCGTGAAGCTCGAGTAGTAAATTTACGCTAGCCTCCACAGAAAGTAATGAATCTAGCTTTTCGTTGATGGTCAGGATTCGCGCCGCGAGTGTCGTGGATTCGCAGGACGAAATCGAGTCAGAGCTAGCATCGATCCCGTCTAGATCAGCACGATTTTTCTTATAACGGCAAACTTTGCATCTCCATTTTTCTTTTTTGTCGGAATAATAATAATAATAATAATAATAATAATAATAATAATAATTTTATTGGCGATGGGGAGAAGATTAAAGAAGTTCAATTAGCGGGACTGGACAAAGCCTGCATGGGCTTATGGGCCCAGACCCAGTATGCTAAGTTGTCTATTAAAATGTTTAGAGTATCATTTGCTTGCAATACATTATTGCTTGCACATACGTATCTACACACACATATACACGCACACATGTCATTCTTGTTGCACCATTAAACCACAGTGAAGCAGTGCCAGGTCGCTGCCTCGGGAGTGATTGCAGTTTGAAGACACGCCGGGAGACGCCCACACAGACACACACATACACGCACGCACAGGCACAAATGGGCTGAAGTAGACCGGAAGAAATGTCGTAGAGTACATAACTCTTCTTGAGCAGGAGCAATCACATTTCCGTAAAATGATATGTAAAAAAAAACAAAAAGATTATTGATTACAATGAGAAGTATACTAAATTATGCAATGTTGAAATTAGTTAACATTTTCTTCAAATTTCTTCTCGTCGTAGCCTTGAGAATACGCTCTGGAAGCTTATTGAAAACGAGAGGAACGTAATATGAGCGAACTCTTTTACCGTAACGCGTGAAGCATCGCGGGGTTTCAAAACGAGCTACGTGGCGAAAATTCCTTTGAGAGGTGAAGGGACGCTTAAAGTCATCGCTCCAGAAGTGGCGAAGCACAGCGCTTTGTAGAAATAGAGAATACAAAGTTGGTAATTGCAGAGTTTCAAAGAGTTCTATGTCGGATGTGAAATTCATTTGATATCCAACGCTTTTCAATAAGCCTTTTAGAATACGATTGATCTTGTCATGCCATAGTTCTGAGCAATTAGCGAACAGAGTGATGCCGTACCTAAGTATGCTGTAGCCTAGAGCATGCGCGATTGACTTTCTAATAGTAAATGGCATAAACACTTTTTGATCAAAGAGTAAACAACTAACACTCCGGAGTTTGTTACATATTTGTGAGAGATGCGTGTTCCAGGACATATCCGAGTCGAAATGTATGCCCAAATACTTCACATTATTAACACATTCTAATGGAAGACATTTGCAGTTGCGACAGTTTGATTTGTGTAAGACAACCGACGAGCGCAGATTCAATTTCTTGAATGGATTTCTAAAGCAGACAAATTGTGTCTTGGACATGTTAATTCTAATTAGATTTTCGTCAAACCAGTCCATTAGCTGCGTCGCGTCCTCTGTCAATAGATGTATTGCTTCGTCATAATTCAGATGACGAGATATGAGAACAGTTTCGTCTGCATACTGAAATATTCTGCAGTTGGATACTCTGGTTGAGATGTCGTTCACATACAAATTAAAACGTAGCGGTGACAGAACTGATCCCTGAGGAACTCCCACTTTTATCATTACGCGCGAACTTTTAAAATTTCCAACACTTACAATTTGCGATCGATCAGAAAAGAAGTTTTCTAGTAATGCAAAAAATGGACCGCGGAAGCCAAAGTTATAAAGTTTCTGAAGAAGCAACTTATGGCTGACCGTATCGAATGCTTTAGCCACATCTAGGAAAAGGGCACACGTAAATAGGTTATTATCAAACGCAGTGTGTATGAGATCGGTGAAATCCTCAAGTAAGGACTGAGTGCCTCGTCCAGCTACGAAACCATATTGGTTCTCTGATAAAATTTCAGAGATGTCAACAAAACTAGTCATTATATTGGACATGTGTTTTTCCAATAGCTCGCCAATGCACGGTTAGATTGAGATGGGGCGATAGCCGTCCATCCGACTTGGTGTTTCCCCCTTGAAGAGTGGTTTTACGAGTGCGGTTTTTAATGCAGCAGGAATGTTGCAAGACGACAGGATGCCATTTATCATGATAAAAATGACGCTTTTGATAGTTTCAAAATTTCGGCAGAGGTTTCCAATTCGTATGCCATCGATACCTGGAGACTTTTTTCCACTTTATACCGAATACAATTGATCGCAATGTGTGCTCATCTATTGGGGGCAAAAAAGCAGATGGAGATATATTGTCAACATGACTAGGAGTGATGGATGTCACTCCGGAATCCCTGGAAACTCCCGATGATGTCGCAAATTGCTTGTTGAAGTCATTCACAGTTGACTGCAAGTCCGAACCGAACTGTTTCTCTAGGGATGCAATTATGGGTTGCCTAGCTGCCCGCCCTCGAAACGCGTTTATTAAGTCCCAGGTTTCTCGTGGATTGTACCTCGTCTCAAAAAACTTTTTTTGGAAGTAACGGCGCTTTGAGGATCGGATCATCGCATTCAATTTGTTTCTCGCGCAGCAGAATTCTGCTCTTAGCTCCAAATTACTAGGAGCGCGACGAGAGCGTATCCATAACGCCTCTTTATCTTTAATGGCTCTCATGATATTGATGTCAAGCCAGGGCTTATCTGATCGTTGTTTGAAATTGACTACTTTCTGGGAGGCCTCATAAAAAGACTGAAAAATTGCAACAAAAGCAGGGTATACATTACAAGGTTCTGTAGATTGCAAGAAGTCATTCCAGTTGAAGGCTGCGACTAAAGCATCAAATTTAATAGTATCTGTTATAATTACACACGTTTGGGTTCTTCTACTATATTTCTGTTGAGCAGCTTGGTGCTCCAAGTGACAATTATACCAAGTAGTGATCGGAAAGCTTTTGATGAATGACAGCGGTTTTCACAAGTGCATCTGGGGCTCTGATATTTATGTGATCGATGCAAGAGACTACAAGTCTACCAGATAGAACAATTCCTCTCTTGTTGGTATGTTAATGGTATTTTCAATTCCATAGTCCGACAGTAAACTTAAGTAGTCACAAACTGTAGATTTGTTAGGCTTTAATGTGTCAATATTCATGTCCCCTATTAAACAAAATTGCCCTTCTGACCGCAACTCTTTGAGGATAATGTCCAGTTCTGCTAGAAAAAGCGAGGGGTTCTGCGAAGGTGGCCTGTACACTGCCAGCAAGAATAAAGAAAATGTGCAGTACGTAACTTTGTAGGGACAGAACGAGCGGGTTGGTAGGGATAATTAAACTTGAGGAAGAAAACGAGAAGGGACAGACAAAACTTCTGCATGTTGAAAAGACACACTTGAACTCGATGGCAGCCATTTGTCCTTAATATATATGGCAATACCACCGCCCCTACGAATATTACGCGTGTAAAAAAAATCATTATACCCATTCAAGACGAACTGATTACATTGAGAAGCTGACACATCAATCTCGGTTAGAACAAATATATCTACAACTGGATCTAAGTTTTTTACGACTATTCGGAACTCCTCCCAATGCTTTCTTAAGCTTCTAATATTTACATGGATAATTGTTAATGAATGATTAGAAATTGGACCTAAAATATGATTAAATGAAATACAATCTGGAATGGAGTAACAAGTTGTAGAAGAGCTACTCATCGATGTTTAAGTGATTTGATCCAGTGCACCAGTGTCAGTGATGCGGAGGAGGGGAGAGTTCTGGCTCTGTTTAGCGTAGATTTTGCCATGTCGGACCCATACAAATTTGAAATTATTTTCCTTCCCTCTGGTCCGCGCCATCCAAAATAGCTTCCTATTTGAATCCGTCGGCGACGGAGTTATCTGCAAACAATAACCACCTGACTCTACAGATTCCAACCCCGGCCGAGGAAAGTACGCCCACAAGGACAAGCCTCCCTCGGACAAGCCATCGTCTGCTCCAGAAACGAGGAGGGAAGCAACGGGTCACAGCAAGTGACAGCGACAGCACCCACGACAACGACAGAGGCGGCACCAAGGACACGCTTATAAAAGAGGCACACACGGCATCGGCAGCGGCAGTCGGCGACGGGGTTATCTGCAAACAATAACCACCTGACTCTGCAGGTAGGAACATTTTCATTATCTAATTTGAACACTCAACTCCCGTCGCCGACTGCACACTGCTGAATGCCCATTTCTGATTACCGATTGAAGTGTCACTGAAATGCCGAAAGACGACAATACCGATGACTTATGCTTGCACTGTAAAACTTCCATAGAAAAAGAAGAAAGTATATTAGAATGTAACGAATGTCACTTCAAGTACCACTTAGGACCTTTCTCAGGAGTAACCGAAATCGCCCTCCGAGGGAAGAGGCCAGGATTTAAAGAATTGTGGAAGTGTCAAACATGTAAGGGGGAGAGATTAAGAATTCGGAGCACACATGAAGACGCACAGCCCTGTGACGAAAAACTGGATGTGCAGAAACAGCTGACTCAGATAATGAGTATGTTGAGCGTGCTCGCACCACTCAAACAACAAGTCGATGAGTTAGATACAATTAAACAAACTGTGATGGACATAGAGAGGTCTGTGCAATCAATGTCGGACAGCAATGATGAGCTGCTTAAGAAAGTAAAAGACCATGACAGCGAGATCAAAGATCTAAAAAAAGGGTCAGTGAACTTGAAAACGAGAAAAGGAATGACGAAACGAATCAACTAAAAAAAGAGATAAACAAGCTGGAACAATACGGACGTAGAAGTAACCTCGAAGTACATGGACGGGCCGAATCTCTGAACGAAAACCTACTAGAAAAGCTGAACAAACTCGCCGACCAGATAGAAGTGCCCAGACTAACCACCGATAACGTAGAAGCAGTTCACCGCATCCCCACTAAAAGAAAACACCCATGGTGATAGTACGCTTTATCAACCGAAACGATCGAGATGCGTGGCTTAAAAATGAACAAAAACTGAGGAGTGGCGCAGAAGTAGATAACGTCTATCTAGAAGAAAACTTGACTGACTTGACCGCGTCAAACCGAAAGTTGTTCTTTGATGTCAGAACAAAAGCAAAACACCTCGGGTATAAGTTTATCTGGCATAAAGAAGGATGCTCGTATGTGCGAAAACGAGAAGGCGACCCGACTCTAAGAATCGAGCATGAAAGTGACCTTGCAAAAATTAAATAGGGAAGTACATTCACCGTATTAGACATGGAAAGGAAACAAACGTGTCTTTCTTTTGAAAAGTGGTGGGATAGAATAAACGCTACTGTTAACGAGTTTTGTTTTGTTCTTTTACACACCAATGTACGCAGTCTTAAAACACATTTTATCGAAATAAGCACTTTGATAAACCCTTATCTGGACAATATAGACGTAATTGTATTATCAGAAACAAATATTACATCTGATGAAGATACCTTGTTCTCTCTAGATAATATTGAAACGTTTTCGCATAATAGAGACGGGAAGAGAGGAGGAGGTGTCATGATCATGATAAATCAAAAATGGAAAATCACCAAACACGAGAAAGTAAACTTTTGCTCAACGGAGGCACTACACATTGAAATTGAATACCACAGAAAGAAAACTTCTATATTAGGATTATATCGAGCACCTCAGGGAAATGTAAACACATTTTTAGATGATATTAATAAATGGCTAAACGACAACAACGACACAGACTTAATAGTTGCAGGGGATATTAATCTAGACATGACAAAACCTAGTTTAATGATAAATAATTACCTAGATAATATGGCACAAGCAGGACTGGAGTCAATGATATATGAATTCACAAGAGAAGAGATATTAGGCGAGAAACTAACACAGTCCTGTATAGATCATATACACGTGCGGTCTAAGGAAGGGAAACCCGAAGGACAAATAATTTCTGAAAAAGTGGCTGACCATTATTTTGTTGCAGTAACTATTGCAGATCTTATTCAAAACAATAATAAAATTATTGAAGGCTCATTTATAAATAATAAGATAGTCGATAAATATATCCAAGAAATCGCCAAAGAACAGAACCCAGAAAAATTATACGATAACATTGTTAAAATATTCAATGATATTTATACAAAGTCAACTCAAAGATGCAGTACGAAAAAACGTAAACAGAATCAATGGATAACTAAAGAAATTGATGACCTCATCAAAGAAAAAAAGAAAGCTTGGCAACTACTGAAAAGATTTCCTAATAATAAGAAGTACAAAGAAAATAACAGAATAATTAGGAATAAAGTTACAGCATTAATAAGATTAACAAAAAGAAATTATTACTGGAATAAATTCTCTGAGACAAAAGATTCAGCAGAATGCTGGTCCTTGGTAAACCAACTGTTACAACGAAAAAAGAAAAAAACGATTGAAGTCGCTATTCAAACAAACTTCGGTCCTGAACACGGCTTAGAGGTACTAGCAAATAATTTTAATACAGAATATGTGCAGTCAATTGAAACTTTATGCTGTACGACAACGGAAAGACAACCAAATCAAATAAGAAATAATGATTCAATATTTTTCCCCGATATGAATGGCAATGATCTAATCGAAATTGTAAAACAATTAAAGACTAATAAAGCAACAGGGTTTGATCAAATTAGGGCTAGAGATATTAAATACCATATCACTATAATGAAACCTGCATTATTACAGTTGTATAATCGTATATTTTCTAGCGGTATCATCCCGAAAAATCTTAAAACATCCGTTGTTCGGCCTGTATACAAGAAAGGTGAGAAAAATAAATTCCTAAATTATAGACTAGTTTGCATCCTTTCTGTGATAAATTATATAATGGAAAAATATATTAATAAAGTACTTAGGTGCTCTATCGCTAAATATAACCTATTAACTAATACGCAATATGGATTCAGGGAACACATAGGAACCAGTGACCTTCTAGAAGACTTTTTTGACTATGTAAATGAAAACATGGACGCCGGTAATTATGTTATGGCTTTATTCATAGATTTTACCAGGGCTTTCGAAACAATAAATCATGATATCTTGATGGATAAACTATATAGTATTGGAATTCGAGGGAAGACATATGATTTATTCCGAAATTATCTTAATGATCGGTTTCAGGTAGTACGTTTAGGCTCAAAATATAGCAAGGAAATTAAGGTAAAACAAGGAGTACCAAAAGGTACAGTCCTCGGTCCACTACTTTTTAATATATATGTTAACGACGTAGCACTGGTTAGTTTAAAAAGTAAGCTCCTTCAATTCGCAGATGACACTGTAATTGTATACCCACATAGAAATTACGAAGTAGCGGCAATGACTATACAAGATGATATACATAACATTATTCAATGGTACCGTAAAAACTAAATATTCGTAAACGTTCCTAAAACGCAAGTAATATGCTTTAGAGATCCAAGAAAAAAAATCGTAAACGAATTTCTAATAAAAATGCATGATAAGAACTGCGGCAACTGCTTGTGCATCCCACTAAAATACGCTGATACTGTAAAATACCTGGATATGTACATAGACAAACATGTTAAATGGGATATTCACATAGACCAGGTTTGTAAAAAACTAAGGGTATTAATGGCACATATGTACCATATCCAAGAACTAGCACCGCGATCCATACTTAAAATGATATACAATGCACTGGGTAAATCCGTACTTCAGTATGGAATAACAGTTTACGGGCACTGTGCCAAGTATTTACAACTAAAAATTGAATCGATTCAAAAAAGGATAGTTAGGAATATTGGTTACCGAAGCGAAGAATCTAATCTTTCAGATTATATGCATAAAGAATTAGGAATGTTACGTTTCAGAGATCAAATGAAGTATGATATTATTATAAAACATTTTTTCAACAATAAATATAGGCGCGAAAATGAAAAAGAAAGGACATTAAGACCCAATAAAAAATTTGTTGAACCATTTATAAGAACAGGATATGGAGAGGCCACAAGGAACTATTACATACCTAAGCTTTATAATACATTACCGGATGAGCTACTAAAAATAAAATCCCCTAGAATGAAAAAAATGGCAAAAAGGTGGATACTTGAACAGGGAAAAAAAGATCCTTAAAAGGTAATGGGTATAACTGATGAGTATCCCCGAAAACGCAGGATATGAAAGGTTATATTTTCTGTTCTATTATTATCTTGTAAATCGCGAATTCTATTTTCCCTCACGATATGTAAATGCTAATTCAATATGATTGGACGGGTTTTACATATGTACTCATCAAATTAGAGGGACTAGTATAAGCTGTAAAAGTAGGTGGAACTTCAGTAATTTATACTTTTATTGGTATGCTTTGTTGTTTTTCGTTATCTGTGCAATAAAAAGCAGAGGCTCCTGTCGCGTCCCACACACAAGCCATTATTGGCTTATGTGGGCTTTATATTGTATTTTTTCAAAGGAAGTAAATACAGATGGTTTTTGTATTGTATTGTATTGTATCCGTGAGATTTTCGTTAAAATATACTCGGGGATGAGAATCATCACGAGGTAAGTAACCCAGGCGTCCTCGGTAGCCCATCCAGTGCTCCTTAATGGAGACAGACGAGAATCGGATTAGGACGGGTGGTACTGCACCAGACTTCACCGGCAGGCGATGTGCAGCAACGATATGTGCAGGATGAAAACCCTCAGTGTTGATTTGTTGTGCGAGCCCTGTTAGATGATCCATGATGTTCTCCTGGGGTGAAAATGGGATGCCATGCACCTCTAAATTGGAGAGACGATTAAATTGCTCCATGTCATTCTGATTTGTTTTTAGCTGTAGGATTTCATTTTCACGATTTCACAATAATAATAATAATAATAATAATGCTTTATTTTACAGTGCCCACAAACAAACTAGCGGTCTACTGTGTGGTGCAAAAACGTGGGTGAAGTATTATACGTATAAGACAAAAACACAAACCATAAAAAACTAACAACAAACAAAAGCAAAACAAAATAGGGATAGACCTGATTTGGTTTGCTCAAGGCAAAGACATCCATTCGCGTAATTGTTCCTTAAAGTCTTGATGGGCAATAAACATATCAATGTTATTCTGATGAGTGTTATTGAAATCAATTTGAACCCTCAAAAAAGGTGACACAGATGGTGTACAGGAGAAGCAAGAAGTTGATTTGTTACTGATGATTTGGGGTGGAACATGGAAGTCAATATACTGCAATAAGTCCGTCGAGTTTACCTCACCGTGGACAACTTTGTGTAAAAACATAAAATATCGGTACGGTCTTCTCTTAGTCAATTTAAGCAATAGATATCTGTGTAGCAATGATTCGACCTGATAGATACACCCCCTTCCAATATACTTATCATAGATAATTCTAATTATTCGCTTCTGTACATTTTGAGTCGCGATAGCTTGCTAAATAGTCAGTGAATTCCAGACCACAGAGCGCAATTTTACCCGTGATCTAACAGATTTATACAAATGCAGTAAACATGAGAGTGCAGCATATTGCCGACATAAACGTGAAATCACTAACAAAAAGTTAGGGCGCAAACAGGCTGGTGAAGGTTTAACATTTTAGAGAAAACCCGGAGACAGGGGGAGGGGGGGGGGGGGAAGGAAGGAAGGACAACACGAATTCTTGTGTTGTGTTGTCCTTCCTTCGGGGTTTTGTTTAAAATGTGAAATCACTACATTTTTTAAACCCTTTGCAAAGCCTCATAAAAACAAAACAGAACGGTAATTATTAACTGAAGTAGAATCACCGGCTTTAAAAACAGGAACAACTACCGAGAATTTCTAGAGCTCAGGAAATATTTAGCCCATGTTAAGCACAAGTTAAAAATATGCTTCAACAAAGGTACAAAAAAAAAGAGGAGCAACCTTTAATAATAAAACTAGGTCTGCCATCAATACCGGTGGATACTTTGGGGTTTAAGTTTACATATGGCTTCTAAAATGTCGTCATCGTCAACCGTAAAAGTAGTAAAACTAAAACCGCCACTTTGTTGAGCCGGCGAATAACAAGAAAATATCTCCTTCAACACAATAATAACCAGCATCATTACGAACACCGGTATTTGGTCGATGTTCCCGCAAGTGTAGTTTAGTAAAGCGCCAGAACTTCTTAGGATTTTAGTCATACTTTTTCAAGGCCAGAACGGGGGCAAGCTCACAGAGACTAATCTCCAGGGGCATCCCAGCAATGAACACGACGAGAGGATTTGTCACTTCTATTCAAGGTTGATAGTGCTGTGGATGCTATGAGTGGCCTTGGGCCACACATACTATTCCGGATTCCTTGTAGAACTACGTAGTCTTTCTACTGGCAGCCGGGACAATAATTTCCCTGAAAGTCTATCGGCAGTGGCCTCCCATTAGCTGTCTGAAATCATGCGAAAACTCCCGGCAGAATACTGACTTTCTTGTTCTCCTTGCATTTCGTGAACACACATTTTACAGACAACTTTTCGTGGATACAAGTTCCCTGGACACGTTTCGTCAACACTAGCATATCACCAACGCTCGTTGCGTGAATTGCACGCTGTGGGGACTTTTTTTCGCGGGTTTGTCACTGGCCAAGAGAACCCGTCCAGGCAGCTTCGCGGCGAAATTTTGCGACGGCTCATAACAAGAACATTAACCCAGGTGGCCCACCCTACAAGCCATTCGCGGCGACAATATGGGGTTAATTGTTACAAACAAAAAGCTAATCATAGCTGTCTGTAAAATAATCTGTCGATGAAACGTCGTACAATGAACTGAATGCCACCGCCCCTGAGAGGCGTCTGCCGGTCGAATTTTGGGGAAATTATTTTTCAAGCTGCCGGGAGTATAGCCAATATAGCCTAGAATTTCCCCGGTTCTTGTTTGCTTTGCAATCTTCTCAGCTCTTTAAAAGTTTAGTAGTACCTTCTAGCGTTTTGCAGATCACTTGCATGTTTGTACTTGTCTGCGGAACATGCTGTGTGTAATAAACTTCTAGGAGATTTGAAAAATCTGTTGTGCCTGTTTTCCTGCCTGTTACACCTGTGCAAGTACATTTTCTTTTTGGATTTGCGTCGTGTTTTAAATAGGTTGATTCAGTTCGGGACGTCTTAGAAAAGTTTGAGATATCCAACCTTCTTGACGATACCCATTTCGGGTTAACGAATAACTTGCCTGAGTGCCAGATGCTAGCTTGAAAGAGATTCATTTCAGCAAGCATTGGTCAACGAAAGGAATGCCGTGGCGAAGCTTCTGCTAGAGCAAGTGAGCCAGCCCTGCCTTTCATGGCTTGATCGCGCCTGTTCATTTGCTTGTGCGTGATATATTCTGTTGCATAGTTCAGAAAGAGCTGATGGTGGCCAGTCATCCTTGACTTCACGATGACTTTGTTGAGGTTGCGGAAGAACTTCTAGTCCATTGTGAGGCAAACTCTTCAGAACATTGCGATGCTACAGAAACGAGTCAACTTATCTAGAGACTTGGAAGTCGTCAACTTACGCGTAAAAAAAACTGGAGTCGTCACTACTGTTGGATTACAAACAATATTCGCGAAAGAGCGCTATGCGTCTGTGCGTGCGGGCATCTTTTTCAAATGACAACTAGGATGGGGATATTTTTGCACAGACAAACGAGACCTTTGGTGAGTGATTTTTATGTACCGCTAATCATTTGAGCAATTGCGTTCATTTTTGGTTTCCTTAGAGTTTATTAAAAAAAAAGTGAAAGCAGCCGTTTATTACATTATTCCTTTTAACTTCTTGGTGCACCAGGGGCTCCCATAATGGCATTTTTACTGTAATAGCTTGTATTGCCCTGTACCAGTTCATACTGCTGCAAGCTGTACCACTTCCGCTACAATCTTGAAAAAGATCACCAGTATCAGTAAAACAAATCAAGCTGCATTGATTTAGTTAAGAATAAATTGAACCCTTTCTCGACCGACGTTTTCTCTTGTTTTATTTTGGAATAGTACAAAGAATAAGTCAATGCACAGGCGCTTTTTTTAATTGTCTCATGGGAGCACGTACAGTGCTTGCAAGCTGTTCAGATTGACAAGCATCGAATGGAAATATTGAGGTTGAAAATTTGTCGCATTTCTTCTTTTTAGTTTCATTTTGACCCATCCGCTTCCAATACATTCCGCAGTCTTATGGCCAATTCGTCTGCTGCCCGCATCGCACCGGTGCAGTGCGGTTCGTGGTACACGGAAGGCTAGAGGGGAGAGGGGAGCTTCCTTCTCTCCCCGCCAGCCTTTCGTGTACTAAAGTGGAAAGAGTTTACTGCACTGGACGGGTGCGGTGTGCCCCAGACGAATAGGTCATCAGTCTCTGTACCGGAGGTACTCAAGGCTTATCTTTCCCATTAGTGCCAGTAAGCTTGTGTAAAGTTAAAAAAAAAAAAAACATTGCAACTGAACATCGTTGCACTGTGCCTTGAACTGATTTTTTTTTTTTTAACAGCTGCAGACTGGGGGATTTTAAGGCTGGGACCTCGGATGGTCCGTGGTCCCACGGACGACTAAAATGGTGGTCGCAACCAGCGTCGAAAGACATAGTAGTACTCAAAAAGTCAAATAAATATTGAGAAACCTTAGAGCAGCTTCGCTCGTCATTATTATTTATTGGACCACATGGAAAGGGGATGGCTAAAGCCGTGGTGTGGGATTAGGGTTTGAGGAGGGGGATAGAAGGTATCTTCGAGGAGTTGTGCACGCTTGTCAATCTCTCTGGGCTGCAGAAGGCATCCTGGCGGTCGTTCTGCTTCTCAATCTTCTTGCCGGTATGAGAATCTGCCGGTCAAGTACTGGGAGTCACCTCACACTTCTCTCGCAAGGCCACTCTTACTACCATATTGGGCTAGCTTGTTTTGGCTAGGGGGGTATGTTCGGAGGTGTGCAAATAATGTGTAATGATCGGCATGTGGTATATCCTGAATATCTGTCCTGCCGGTGGAGAAGAGTGGGCAGTCCCACATAAGGTGCAGGAGATTAGATCTGCACTCCGATCCGCAGTGACTGCAGCGAACTGGTGTGTCCGCGGCTGGGGGGAACCATTTCCTGATGATATGCGGTGTGAAGGCTGCGTCTGCGAATACTTTGTTTAAGAATACTTCTTGGGCGCGTGTGAGTCGTAGTTGCAGATCGACTTGGGGCGGAGGTTTTACTGTTGTAAGAAATTGTTTACGTTCCCTGCGGTGTTTGGCTCTGATAAAGGAGAGGTACCATCGATATGACGTTCTGGATGAGTCTGTGATTCATGCGTTGGGATTATGTGGTGGGTTGAGAGGAGGGTAAGGAGCGACTGAGTCAATACTCCCTCGGGCTGCCGTGGCTTTGTTATGTGCCACTGCGTTCCCTCCTGTCAATCCGGTGTGTGCTGGTGTCCACTGAATACGTAGGTCGAGGCCCACTTCTTGTAAGTCGTGCACTCGTTTCCTTATGGCCTGAGCGGTGGCGTCATTCATGTTAATGTTCTCGATTTCTCCGAGCGCTTCCTTGGCATCCGTTAGTACTCATATGGAGTCGTGTTGTTGTAGGGAGCCGGGGATTGAGGAGAGAGCTCCCCATATTGCCAGGAGTTCAGCCTGCCGGGCGTCCCCATAGAGGAGGTGACTGCTATGGGCGCCATTTAGTTCCGGTCGCGTGGGGCAGTACCCGGATAGACAAGGAAGCGCTCGTCATTAATATGTAACAGTTATTGGGGTTAAGCTCTCAAACTTGACCTCCCGAAATTCTTGACAGTCTTCTGAGGAGCACCCCAGTTACCTGGCAGTCTGTGGTAAATTATATATAGAGTTTATAACTACAGCCACTATCGGCCAATGACTGGCCGAAAGTCAGTGGCCAGTGGCCGGCCAAACGTGAGTGGCCAGGGGCAGGTCAAAAGTGAATGGCCACTAGCTGGCCGAAAATGACTGGCCAGTGGCTGGCCAAAATTTAATGGCCAGTGGCTGGTGAAAAGTGAAAGGCCAGTGGCTTGCTTAAAGTAAATGGCCAGTCGCCAGACAAAAACGAAAACACTGCTATTGCAAAGCACTTTGTCTAACCTTGGGGCATTGAAAATCTGGTTGGCCATAGTGCACATGCCAGCGATGGCCCATTCAAAAGTGCTGCTTGGGGAAGTGCCATGAGCAGAATATCTACATTCGTGCCTTCCGTACACTAGCTTGACGTAAGTCAGCGTTCTAACCTATTGACATAAAAATCAAACCATTTTGACTTGTATCCGGTATTCCACCGACATAAATCACCGGCGGGGTTTCTCTTGAACGCCCGAGCAGTCGAAGGCACTTTCAGACAATTAGGAATGTGCAGCGTTCGTGCTGGAGAGGCGTTTCTCCACATAATTATGTCCTGGGACGATGACTTGGGGGGACACCTTCATCACCATTGTAGCTTATTTAACCGAGGTATTCCGCACTACTCTGGAGATATTCGCATTTGTGGAAACTGCCACAAAGTCCATTTAACGCCAGTCGATCGAAAAATGGTGTCCAAGAGTCGAAGATGGGCCTCGAGTGCAGTTGAATTTATAAAGATGTCATCAAAATAGAGTGCAACGTGCTCAAAATATTTTACAATGTGATTCGTGCGTTCCAAAGTGCAGAAAATCTCGGTCGTGTACATGCACACAATATATGTTCAATGTCATCTATTCAAGATATCACAATAAGTAAACAAACATATGTCCTCTACATAAACGATTCAGTATTCAAATTTGATCAACTAACTAGCATTAAGAAAAGGCTGCTGAAAAAGATGCCGGAATTTGTACGGGCAGAGTACTCACAAAGACAAGGAAAAAAGTGTAAGAATCGAGCAAGGTATCGAAATTATTTTAAAACGATGATGTATCATTTAAGGAGAAATGTCCTTATGCAGAGGTCGGCAAGCTTTTGCTGCGACGGGCCGATTCGCCACGAAGCCAACATGGAGGGGCCGAACAACAAGTCGCGAAAGGAGGGGGGGGGGGGGGGGAGGGGGAGGGAGAAGTGGGGGAGGGGGGATAGGGCAGTCGAAGAAGAGTCAAAAAGGAAGTGTAGATTTTCTCTTCCAAAGTATGGGGTGTCGGATAATTCCCGTTTGAGGTCACGACCAGTGTTGGCGCTAATGCGTGACAAGTAACTGTGTTACTGTAAACGCTTTACTGTTTTATACTTCATTTGACCTTAGGTCCGAGCGCGGCCGATCTTATGAGCGGAAGGGCCAATCAAACGGCGCAAAAAGCGCATAGTCATAGCGTGCTCTTTTCGCTTGATAGCACAAGCCGGCGGACGAGCACACACAAAGAGACGGCGAACAACGGCTGGTCGTCTTAGGTGCAAAGAGCACGCCATGACGTTTGCCTTTTGCGCTGTTTGATTGGCCATTCGGCTCATAACATCGGCCGCGCTCGTACCTAAGCTGAAACGAAGTATAGGTAATGTAGTAGCGGGCTCGTCAGTTTTCCAAAACAGTAACGGGTAACGTACTTACGTTACCTATTTCAAGTAACGGGTAATGTAGTTACGGTACTCGTTACTTCTTCCCAATAGTAAAAACAAATTACACTTACATTCTGTTCGTATTTTTAGGCTCCAAGTTATGTAAATTTCTGCGTTTTTGTGTTTTTCTTTGCGTTTTTGCTTTGTTTTTAAGTGGAGCCGTAAAAAAGATAAATTAATTACGTTGAGTTTCTGCACGAACATGATGTTTCTTAAAATATGGCGCTTACGCATTCCTCTACCGTTAGAACAATAAAGTGTGTTTATTGATAATTACAAAAAGTAACTCAAAAGCTACGTGCGTTACTTTTATGGGTAACGGGAAAGGTAACGCGTTCCTTTTACTTGCAAGTAACGAGTAACGTACTTCGGTATGGTTTTTTTCGGTAACACCTACAAACTGTCGTGCGGTCTTTGAGTCTGTGCGAGGAAGCGGCTGAGGGGGGGGGGGGGGGGGGCCCCAGAGGAATGCTTTTTGATGTCGTGCCGCAGCCGCATATAACTGCCTCGCGGGCCGCGGGCCGTGGGTTGCCGACCCCTGTTCTAATGTGAGAATGGAAAGATCCTTCTAATTCTCGCGCCATGCTTGTCTATACAGAGGGCTACAGGTTTTAAGAGGGCATAACGACGTGAAAACTATGATCGAATGCTCTTAGAAAGGAGAGTATGCCCAGTATGTCAAACATCACATGACACGCAATGAAAACCCCTGGGAAGTATCTTAGTGGGACTCGCTTAACATCCAAACAGGGTAAGTCGAGTAGCCAAACGCCCGTACCCTTCGTATTCTGATTGTTAGTCATAATCAGGCGTGATATTTAACATCGTAATATCGGAGGTATGTAACTATAGTCCCTCATAGCTTAAGACATGCAGAGAGTGGTTTATACCGTTGACATTTTTGGCTTTGTTACTTATTCTTCGGCGTTCTAATCGACGACAGGTCGCAATGTCATTGGATGGTTAGTGATGATACAATGTTCGGGACCCGCCATGCACTCCGTTTACTATGTTTACTAAGATCTTAATGGCTATCATTGATATTGGCAGATGAGAGGTAAAGATATATGCTCCAAAAAGTTTTGTGTGTCCACTTTTCTGCAAATCAGGCGTACAGCAAACCACTTCGAACGAGGAAGAGGGTCCGGGAATTTCATGAAACAAATTTGGATCAAAAACTCGGTCCGTGCGAGGGACAGTGAGCATGCAAAACGTCGAACTCTATGTCCCTGCGCAGTTGGGAATTTAATATCCGCTCCCCCAGACTCCAACTCTCGCTCACAATTACAAGGGCATGTGCAGACTTTGTACGGCGGCGGTCTCACTTGTCTCGTGAACGACCGAGTTTCAACGGAAACTCCTCTCTAGGCACCGCTACAAATCCAGGCACGCGTGCAATTGCGCGTTTTTATTTCCTTTGGAAGGTGAATAACAGGAAGCGGTCTTAATGGCTCAGCAGGAATAAGCGAGGTAAAGCAGGAGCCTCGATTAAAACTAAAAAGCTTTTAACTACGTACACTTTACGGCCATTATTAATGTCATATACTTCAGGCTACATTATCATACATTTTCAGTCAT
This sequence comes from Ixodes persulcatus, assembly GCA_013358835.2. Lineage (NCBI taxonomy): Eukaryota > Metazoa > Arthropoda > Arachnida > Ixodida > Ixodidae > Ixodes > Ixodes persulcatus. The sequence goes on along the minus strand of JABSTQ010009094.1, from coordinate 458,036 downwards.
GGAAGGTGCTGCAGACTTTCAGTAGCTTAAAGTCGCAGTTACATTGCTTATACATCACGCAGAAGACGCGGTGTTCTCTGCAGAAATGATGACAAAAGTATCTGCGGACAAGCCTCCCAGGTAGAGAAGTAATTTTGAGAGAATGTTCCGCGAATGTTCAGTATAACATACGCAACGTTCTCAGATTGTGTGCAAACTGAAGTGAGAACGTTCTTTTAACACCCTCTGAACATGGCGTAAGGGGCATATCGCTAAGTTCAGTGAACATCCTCCAAGGAACATTAACAGAACATTCAAAGAACAATAAGATAACATTTATACCGCTTTATGGATGTAATCAATGTTAATGGAACATTACCAGAACGTTTAGTCAACATTCAATTATCACAAAAGCGTTCCTAAAACGTCCCAACTACATTCAATATGCCATTTTGAACATTCCAGGAATGTCCGCAAATCAACGCAGGAATGATCTTTTAACGTTTTGAAAATGTCGTTTAGGGCCTTATTGCTACATCCAGGGAATATCCTCTATGAAACTTTGTACGACATTCAGAGAGCACTGACCTCAGTGGCATTTTTAGAATACTCGCAGAATGCTGTCCCACTCATACTGAAATAGAGTCAGAACTGGAGCTCAGCACAAATCAGGCAATTAAACATTCAGTAGGCAGCTTGTGAGGAATGAGAATGCATAATATATTTTATTTTCTATGTCTGTAAACGCAAAAAAATACACCGCACACTTTTATGACCTGAAAAAATGTGCCGGGCACGTTAAACAAAGCAAACTTCTGATGAGGATGCATCCTCAAGATACCAGGATACGCGAAAGAACAAACACATTGGTTGGCTTAGTTTAAGATTCCTGCCTGCCTAAACGTTCATATGAAAAATGTTTTATGGCTTGCTTGGCCGGTTATAGCAACACGCCCAACTCGCCTACATGGCGTGTTGCTACCACCAGTATATAGAAAACGCTTGACGACAATCGTAAACAAATGTATGAATGAGCCAACAAAAGAAGTAGAATAGATCCAGTGCTGTGCAGAGATAGTCAAATAAATATCACGGAATACAAATACTAAGATACGTGTATTTCACGGTCAAAATAGAGATACTGCGATATATTTGCCTTTTGTGTAACGGGATATTGCTGAGATACTTTTGCGAAAACGGAAAAAAAGTATCCCAGTATACAGACAAGATGTATACAGAAATAGTTTTTTTTTCCAAAGAATGCTCCGCATAATCTCGCTTGAAATAGGAGCATTCGGGATTCTTAAGAAATACAGGTGTTTATTTCATCACAAAAATAACTGGCAAACTTCGAAAGTGAACTGGTTACACTTTAGCATGCGTCGATTTTCAAAGACGTTATCATCGAGTAACCGCCGATTGATTAAAATTAGCGGGGAAAATGAATTGCTGTTGAGGTCACGGGACGCTAATTTTTCCGCTAAATCTAACGGAGGAACTGAATTTGTTCATAGGCAACGTGGTACCAAGACATGTGACGTCATTTTCCCCGCAAATTTTAGCGGGGAAACTGAATTGGTGTTCAGGTTACGTGACGTCAATTTTCTCGCTAACTTTAGCGGAGAATTGAATTCCTGTTGAGGTCACGTGCCGTCCATTTTCCCGCTAAATCTAGCGGAGAAACTGAACATGTTCATAGGTGACGTGACACCAAGTCAAGTGACGTCATTTTCCCCGAGATGTTTAGCGGGAGAACTAAATTGGTGTTGGGGTCAGGTGACGTCAATTTTCCCGCTACATTTAGCGGGCAATTGAATTCCTCTTGAGGTCACGTGCCGTTCACTTTCTCGCTAAATCTAGCGGACAAACTGAATTTGTTCATAGGGGAAGTGACACCAAGTCGTGTGACACATTTCTCCTCTAAATTTAACGGGGAAGCTGAATTAGTGTTGAGGTCACGTGACGTCCATTTTCCCGCTAAATGTAGCGCGGCTACGCCGACGGCGACACCACTCATCCCGGAAATGGGCGCCTAAGAGCTGGGCTCTAAAAAAATTACACCATCTTCCCGAGGGGAACCATGGGGTGATGCGGAGCATCGTGTTGGTTCCGATGAAAGAGTCAGTTGCGTGCTGACGTCGAGAGATGGCGCCACCGACTGCCCTAGCGTTACCCCCTACGCGAGCCTTCGTCGCGGCTCGCGGCAGAGAAACTTGGAACGCTCGCCGCTCGCCGTTTATTTTTTTTCACACTTGAAGGAGAGGAGACTAGAGGAGGAGAGTTGCGCGTGCGCGCGCGGTGTGAGGAGAAGCGAACGCACGCGCAGTGCACGCAGCTGGTAGAGAGAGAGAGCGGAGAGAGTAACGCGCAGCTGTTGGAGAGAGGGAAGGAGGAGAGTTGCGCGTGCGTAGTTCGAGTGCCGACTACAACGCCGACGCCGCGGGACATAGACCCGAGCAAGAGATGCTCCGCATCTAAAAAGGCCATAAGTTAAGTATTCAGTTTCACAAGAATGCCCTACCACTTTCGTGAACCAGACGGCCTAGTTGAAAAATAACAAGTTTACCTACACACTTGGGATCTATAAGGTTAGATATAAGCATGGCCACATCAGAGTAGATGAAAGGCTTGCAGGATAACGTCCTGAAATGCAAACATCAACACGGCACAGAACCAACAATGATGACAGAAATGGCGTTTCGTTTCCTGGTACACCCCATTTCAAATTTTATTCGAAAAACTGAATGTTACTCGGCTCATTTATTGCGGACATAAAATTTAGATATGACATAATATTTGTATGGAATTCAGCGACCTAAAAATCTAAGACAGCCCAAAAACAATTCTCGGTAGTCCTCTAAGATTGACAAACTGGAAATCACAGATTAGTCTGCATAACACCATTGTGCCTAATATTCACTGAGGGTGTAATTATAACAGCCCAACCAACCAACACTCGAACAAACTTACCAAACATCACTTTGCACACAAAGAGGCCTTTGAGAAGGTTCTTTCCGACTTCGCGTCCCATGAAGTCATGTGCCTTGACCATTTCATCGGTCAAACATTCTTGCAGCATGCGTTGAAGGGTCTTCAACGTCTCGTCCTCTTTTAGGCTAACGAAAACCTTCGGAAATAGAAAATAAATATTTCAAAAACTTGACAAGCCAATTTGTGGTATTTTGTCAACTGGGCACAATTTATAAGTGCGACTGTAGCTATCAAACTGCCAAATTTAAAGAGGCAATCTATCAGCTTTGCATTGCAGCATGCAACAACACAGCTAAAATGGCTAAATCTATTGTTTCTCTATTTGTAAATCAAGAGGGCTACTAAATGAACTAACTAGTGCTGGCCGTTTGGTTGTTTCTGAAGTTCCGTCTCAAGCTCAAGAAGCCCACACTGGAGCATGGCAACGACGGACGGCTCTCGGCCTTCAAAGGGTCTCCCGCTGGTGTACATTTCTAGTTTATTTTTTCAGCTCCCTCGGCTTTCATGTTTTTTGTCGCTTTTCGCTTCCTCTATCTACGAAGCAAAAGAGAAAAGCGCGACTGGACCTCTCCTTAAATATTTGCGCAGTTCATGAGTAATTCCGTATTTGTAAAGTGGTATGAATTCACATGTTATAAAATAAACCTTTAAGTCTCTGATCTCATTACTTTCAAGTTTAAGTAAGAAAAGGTTCTAAAAGAAGTAAGAGCCAAAGTGTCTTATTCTATTCTCATTTATGTTTAAGACATTTATTTCAGTTTTTTTTTTTTTTTTTCAGATGTCAGGAATGGATTTGAGGTATTCCTCACACGATGGCATGGGTCAATTTCGGCAGGAGTAGCAGTGCTAACTTCAGTGTGGGCAGGGCTCCACCACCTCGACTGACTTCATGAGGTGCAACACTGATAGTTGTAACCTTGTGCGAGGTACCACTTCGTCCGGTTCTCTGGGAACCAAAATATTTGCTGTCCCAAGGGAGGGTTTTTTGCACCTGAAAAAAGGGAATATATTTATTTTTCTTTAGAAGAAAAGGCCCCCTTCTTGTTGAAAAGGCAATTATTTTCGTACCTAACGTCAAATTCGTCCATGGCGTTGAATTTGATCTTGAAGTTACATTTGTTTGCAGAAGATCCCTTTCCCCCTTGTCTTCTAGCCTGACCCACAAACCCGCTAAGATGTTCACGAGACATGAGTGTAAACATGCGAGCAGCCATGTTTCAGCTCTTGCACATACACACATGAGAAAACGTGAAGGTGTTAAGGGGTCTCCAAATCAAAAACGGAAAGCGAGGAACGTGCACTTTTAGCGCAGATTTTCCCGACGCGTTCCGCTCCGTCCCGTTTTTTGTTTTTTTTTTTTTGACGACGGGCACCCGGGTGGGGCCTCGGAATGCGCGCGTGACAAAACCAGTGGGCTCATCCAATCACAGGGATAAGGGAAGTGGAGAGGAGGTGAAGGCTTTGGCTGTCCTAGCTGTGCTTCTGCTCGTGCGTTATCGGCCGCACTCTCAAGCGCAGCGGATGCCATCTCGACGAGTGCTGCAGGCGCAGGAGGAAACAGGCGAAGCAGTCGCGAAGCAGTAAACAGAAACTTCGAACTGGATCAAAGAGGTCGAGTTAGGCGACTTATGCGAAAGAGCAGGTGGACAGGGACATTCTCATTGGTCGGTCATGAGTGACATCTTTATGACGACTGACTCCACGTTACGCGCACTTCTCCCCGATGTCAACGTCTTGCTACGAAAAAATCGTTTTTAAACCGAAAAACGGAACGAAACATTCCCGCTTCCTGTTTTTCGGCTGAAAAAGTGCACGCTTTCCTTTTTTGGTTTGGAGGCTTCCTTTAGATTGCGACCTGAAATACCCGATATTTTTTTTTTCGTTACAAATATAATTTCTATGATTTCAGCCGGATACAGGTGCATCCGCACGATTATCGACGGAGGCAAACGTGCGCCTTGTGATTTGACATTAGGGTGTGTTCAGATAAGGACGGTCATGGTGGTGTCAGGCTTATTTTTTGCTTTCAATTAAATTTTTATATGAGGAGCGAAACCTTTCCACACAACGGGACAGACCTTACTTTTGCAAGATACTTCATAGTATTCGCGAGAAAAATCGCATTCGAGAGGAGATTGAAAAAACGATTTTCTCAACTGCGCGATGACGCAAATGTAAAGGCCGGAGTAATAAAGAATACAGCTTTCTACACCATCAAAGGCTTTACGTTTAATTCAAGCATACTTGTCTGCCATAATCAGTTAAAGTTAACTTATATGAGCATATATTTCAACCGAAATAAAATGCCAAACTTGGCTTCTGGAGCGAATCTTACATAATGAAGCATTCTTCGGCGAATTTTTAAGTCGCTTTCAATTTATGTTCGAAAGCTGAAACTTTTTGTGTCGACTGTTTCATGCCTTGTGGCCTTATAGCAAGTTAATTAGCGTTACAGTCAAACGTTTTTTTTTTTTTTCTGGATTGCTCCCGGAAATTTCGTCAAAATCGAAAAAGTCAAAATTTTGCGATTTTGTGTGGCAATTAAAAAAAAATAATAATTCTCGCTTGTCTTTAAATTTTACCCGATGGGCCCTTCATGACCGGTAATTACAAATCTGCGAAGACATGTTCCATTATTTTGTTTTAAAACAAAACAATAAATGTGCAACCAGGTCGTGCTCGCATCAATTACCGCTAGGGCGTTTATGTCTTAACGACTAATAGTACACGAGCGACGCATGCCTCAGTATCCGTATTTGGTCATATTAATGCCCAGGAATCATGAAGCACTATAACAATAGCACGTCAATATGGTTTTACTGCTGATATGACTGATATGGCCAATGAATACTGAACGTTGCGGCGCGTACGATCCATATTAGGGTGTTATACTTGGCTGGTTAGATGTTCATTGTGCTACCATTTTAAGTTGGTACTTTAATATTAGTACATGGCTGACAAAATATTTTGATTTGTAGTTCTAGGCACCGCTCGAGAGCTTGCTGACAAAATAGTTTGCTTCATATCTCTAGCCGTCGCTCAAACGAGCGACATTGCCGAAACGTCTGGCCCGACCGATGGCGCGCATGGCTAGGGCGGAACGAAAACAGTGTATTTCTCGAAAAACAATGGCGAATGAGTGGAAATCAACTTTGAGTTACAGGGGATTTAGGTAGCGTAAGGGGTTCAGTGTCAAAGGCAGCAGCCAAGTGTGAGCTCGGGCGCTACTCAAGTTGCTCCAACAAGATATCTTGCGACGCCTCATCCGCGATCAGAAACGTCATGATCTGTGACTGGGTCGAAAGGGGCAAGAGAGTTATCGGTCTGGGGATAATATTTTTATAAAATTCCGCGAGGCTCATAAAGTACAAAAACCTGCAGATTTTTTATATAATAATAATAATAATAATACCTTTATTTTTCCAACAAAAAATGTTGACAAGGTGACACGGGAAAAAAGCTGTAAAAACAGCTTGACGAGCCCCGAGCCACCTAAATCAGCAGTCGCGATGCAGGCACCAAAAGAAATTATACAGAAATAAAACATGACATGTGTACTACATGTTTGAGAAACATTACAAAAAAATAACTAACACTATACAAGATAAGTAGCACATTGATACAATTTACACAATAGTGAAAACATACACAGAACGTTAAAGCATCACTGAAATAGACGCGAAAGAAAACATCGATTTAAGAGATTTTAGCGCTTATTGCGGACAATTAGGCTCAAAATAAACATTTGAAAGAAACATTTCCCGTAAGATGCTCACCGATATATTGCTAAGCTCAATGCCTTGCCTACTGAGCTGGTTAAGTGTAGTCGGCAAAGTATATTTTAAACTTTGGTGGCCGTAGTTCGTTCTAAAAAAGGGTACTTCCCAAGGTTCTTTAATCCGTGTTGGGTATCTATAAATTTTATCTGTTAGCTTCGCTAGGTTTTTAAGGTGATATTGGGATAAACTTGTTTCTATTTTATACCTTGCACATAAACGATATTTATATAAATCAAAAATTTTCATCACACCAATTTTACTAAAAAGATCGTCAGTCGGATGCTCTAGTGGCACATTAGAGATACTTCTTAATATCTTTTTTTGTAACATAAAGATTTTGTGGAGGTTGGTATAGGTAGTAGTGCCCCATATGAGTTGACCATAATTTAAATGTGAAAAAAATAATGAATTATATAATATTAACTTTGTTCTAAGTGGTAGAATGTGTTTATGGCGATATAAAATACCGACAATGCTAGATAATTTTGATATTATATGATTAATATGGTCGTCCCATGACAAGTTTTCTTGAAAAATAACGCCCAACACGGGAACAATTTCTATTTGAGAAGAATTTATAAAAATATCCTTGGTAATATTAATACGTTTATTCTTAGGTCGGAATATAACTGCCTTTGTCTTAACGGCGTTTATTTTTAATGCATTATATCTACTCCATCTATTAAGCTTTTCTAGTGTTTCGTTCGCGTTATCAATAAGCTCCGACGCATCATCACCATCAAACAATAAGCTTGCATCATCTGCATAAATAAAAAAATGAGTTGAGTGACTAATATTTACGATATCATTTATATATACATTGAATAAGAAAGGCCCGAGAATGCTTCCCTGGGGAACCCCCGATTCAATCGGTTTTATTTCAGATGAGTGGCCGTTTATATGAACATACTGTCTGCGGGAAGATAAATATGAACGTAAAAGTTTTGATACATGACCACGAAATCCATACATATCTAACTTCTTTAGTAGCAAATTATGATCTAGGTAGTCGAACGCTTTAGTAAAGTCTACAAATAAGCCAAAAGTGAGTTTCCTTTTTTTCAAAATTTCTAAGTATATGTTCTTTTTGCGCAAGGAGAGCCAGTTCTGTGGATCGATGTTTTCGAAAACCAAACTGCGACGAGCTAATTAAGTCATGATTATCAGCAAATGTTGTCATTCGAAGTAGTATTACTTTTTCTAAACCCTTAGAGAAAACAGAAAGAATTGAAACAGGTCGATAATTGCCCAGTTCGTTTTTATTTCCTTTTTTATATAAAACTGTTACCTTCGCTAGTTGCATTTGACAAGGAAACACACCGTTTATGAAACAGAGATTGAATATGTGTGCTAAGGGAAGAGAAATAAGATCAATTACGTATTTAATTGGTTTGATCTGCAAACCATCCGAGTCGCAACTTTGGCTATTTTTTAGTACATTAAAGACAGATATTACCTCTGAAGCCGTAACAGGCATAAGAAACATAGATTGATTATTTCGAGCATTGATATATTTGCAAGCATCTGACTCGGGACGTTCTTTAACTAGACTTACATAATAGTCATTAAACGCATTTGACAATGCTTGTCCCGACAGCTCTTGACCATTCTGGCTGATCTTTAAAACTTGTTTCGTGGCGCACGAACGACCCAATACAGAGTTTAGTTTTTTCCACACAACGTCGACTCTGTTATTACAAGAAAGAAAAAAGTCACAAAAATAAATTTTCTTAGCATTTTGGAGTTCTTTGTTTAATTGGTTTCGATAACGTTTAAATGCTGTTAGTTGTTCGATTGATTTCGTTTTTACAAATTTTTGATATAACGCATTTTTAGTACGAATTTTTGTGAGCAATTGTTTTGTTATCCATGGTTTACGACATTTTCTATGAGTGCTTAATTTTTTATACGGAAAGCAGCTTTCATATAGATTTTTAAATTTGTTCAAGAACAAATCATATGCTTTATCTGCGTTCGTTTCATGAAGGACATCGTCCCAATCCAGACAAGATAGTTTTTGTCTAAATTCGTTCATGTTATCAGGCGTTATATCCTGAAACTGTATAGCTAACTGATCATTATATTTGATGATTATATTTTGATGTTTTTTTATACACAAAAATATACCCAAGTGATCACTTATATCAGCTATCACTACGCCAGATTTGATATATGATGTATCGTAGCTCGTAATAAATAAATCTAATAATGTCGATGATTCGGTTGCAATTCTTGTAGCAGTATTTATCATATTTTCACATCCGTTTGATTTAATTAACGCATCAAATTGTAATTTTCATGTCGTATCAAGTAGCATATTAACATTAAAATCGCCTCCCAAGATTACGTTGTATTTATTTTCATTCGCGAACTCGAGAAAAGACTCTAAGTAAGCAAAAAAGGAAGACAAGTTCCCACTTGGCGGGCGATAACAGACAGCTATAATGCTCTCTCCTATCAGTACAGACAGCATCTCGTAGTCTTTGTGAACGCAGCAATAATCAGATAGCATCTCACAGGAAATGTCAGCCTTTACTATTAGGGCAACGCCCCCGCCACGACATTCTGTGCGGTTTAAAAAGTAACTGTTGTACATTGGTAAGTTTAAAACGTTAGTATTATCCGTGAACCACGTCTCTGAAAGCATAATTATGTCAAACGAAAATTCGAACTGATCAAAAAATAATTCAAGCTCGTCTGTTTTATTTCGCGCCGATCGAGCGTTCAGATGAAAGCATTTAAGAGAATCAATATACTCGTTTCCTAAAAAAATTTTCACATTCGAAGGAAGAAAATAATCACGGGACATAAAGTTCCGTTTGTTCAATAAACTATCCGTGCCATCCATTTAAAGGAAAAAAAAAAAAACAACTAACATCTTAAAACTGAGTGTGTGTCACATGAGGCATCACACCAGCTTCTCTAAGTCATCCACAGACCTGATCACGTGCACTTGCTCGCGATCCTTCTTGCGCACAAGGACGTGGCCGTTTTTGTACCAGACGTACCGATAATTCGTTGTTTTGGCCCATTCTTTTGTCTCCCAAAGAAGGGCTCGGTCTTGTTTGGTGAGATTTTCTTGAATGTAAGCATCGTCTTTTGATTTCCTTAAAACCTGCCGTTTACTGAGCCATTCATCTCTGATTGTCTGATGAGCGAAGCGAACAATGATGCCTGGTATTTTATCTGCTCGGGATGATAAGCGATGAATAGCTGCCACTTCGTTGAGATCCAAGTCAGGCACTTCAAGTTTTTTTGCAACCTCATTCACTTTGGCAAGCAAATCCTCGTTGTCACTCTTAGGAATTCCGTGAATTTCTAGATTTTGTTTTCGGCTTCGCCGTTCCAGTTCATTCACTTCCTGCCTAAGCCTTTTTATTTCCCCGCCGGAGTCGGTTTGTTCCAGAGTTTCTACTCGTTTCTTCAGATGTTTTGTCTCTCTTTTCTGCTCAGCAAGTTCCTTGAGCACTTCGTCGTACTTGTCCGACATTACCTGCATAGATTTTTCTATGCCACTCACGGTTTCCTTTAGGCTCATTAAGCTATCTAGTTTTCCGTTGATGGTGGCCAACATGACAGCTAAGTTCAGTTCGCTTTCCTCCTTAGCACCCTGACTTTCACCCCGGGATTTTACAACTTTGCACGTTGGGCACCGCCATATCTTACGCAAGGCACTGCCTTTTGCCTTAAAAGTCGCTTCGGAGATGCCGGAGCAGGGACTTAGGTGATAGGCGTATCCACACTCCAAGCATGTTAACCCTGAATCAATATCCGACACTTCTCTATTACACTTTGGACAAACATCAACCATAGTTCAGCTATTGAAAGTAGACGGTGTCAGCAGCGGCAGCAGCGGCATGCACCAACAAGGTATGAACGTAATAAAAATATTAACCAACCTGCAACGATAGCAGTCGCGATAAGTCTTGCTGTTCGGTGCGCTGCCGCCACTGCTGTGAGCCGCACAAGGGGGAAGCAGTTCTTTTTCACTTCGGCGGCTGGTGACGCAGTCTTGCGACGTGGACCAACCGCAGCCTGTCGACGAGAGCACTTGCAGTGGTGATCGCTGCACTTTTTTTGGCGTCGATGCAATTAGAACGCTCTTGGTTAGAATCAACCAGCGCCGCCACCGAGTGTCGTAAGCCGTCACACGCGCACAGGTTCGTGGTTCACTATAAACAGAAAAAGGTAGAAAGATCTGCTGACCAGACGACCGGCCTACACCGTGGTGAGGTCTTGTCAATAAAGAGGACGTAACGCAAGTTTTTGAACAACAGGAGTTTAATTAATACGATCATTTAATTACAAAGAAAAATAATATAATGGGGTTCACACGTATAGAAACGTGGCAGTAAAAAGTCTTAGCCCTTTACCCAGCCACTGTGCGGGAGGAAAAATGCAAATATACCAGGCAATTACACAGAAGAAAAACAATTACTAGACAATTGAAAACTAAACTCCTAAAATCCTGAATTACTACCAACCAGATTGCAATGTTGAGGAGCTAGCGGGTGGAGGGATTGTCTAATCGGTCACTGTCCGGGAGTTACGGCCTCTTCCTTCGTATTGTCCGAAGGGGCCCGGGTGGCACGCACGCACGCACGCACGCACGCACGCACGCACGCACGCACGCACGCACGCACGCACGCACGCACGCACGCACGCACGCACGCACGCACGCACGCACGCACGCACGCACGCACGCACGCACGCACGCACGCACGCACGCACGCACGCACGCACGCACGCACGCACGCACGCACGCACGCACGCACGCACGCACGCACGCACGCACGCACGCACGCACGCACGCACGCACGCACGCACGCACGCACGCACGCACGCACGCACGCACGCACGCACGCACGCACGCACGCACGCACGCACGCACGCACGCACGCACGCACGCACGCACGCACGCACGCACGCACGCACGCACGCACGCACGCACGCACGCACGCACGCACGCACGCACGCACGCACGCACGCACGCACGCACGCACGCACGCACGCACGCACGCACGCACGCACGCACGCACGCACGCACGCACGCACGCACGCACGCACGCACGCACGCACGCACGCCTTGCGAAGGCTTCCCCAGCACAGACATGGCCCGCCACCGTCGCGTTTCCCGTTCTCCGATCCGCCTTTTCGCAGATCGAATCTCACGGCTCCAAGTCCTGAGCAGACTTCCTGTTCACACAGGTCGCGTTTCGTACAAGACGAAAAGAGCGTCGTTGGAAGCGCGATGTGTCAAACCAGGTGCAGAGGCCTTCGAACCGTTTGTCTCGCGGGGTCTTGTTTATATTGAAGGGCATAGGAATTTGGAAACTGTGATGTTCGCCTGGGTCGGTCTCCGGGAAATTCGACGAGAGGACTCTTTAATATATCCGGGCGCAGCCGGATTTGGTGAAACAAGTAACCTACCAGGACACGTTCAGGGGACTCAAGGCTTCTTCCACTCAGAGTCCGCGCTGCGTGCCACGTACAAGGAATTCTCCTGATCTGATTTTTCATATTTCCAGATGTGAAGCGACTGGTTTCTAGGCACCCTCTTGGCGTCCTTCCACTCCAGTTTTTTTCGTTCTCGAAATGCCTCAAGCTCGCAATCCACAATGTAGAGCAAGGAGACGTTTTTCATTTTTCCTCCCAGTGCCCGTACAAACCCACTCGCACCTTGCAGGATAGCTTGGTGTTTTACAAGTCCCCTATACCCTGCCGCATGCATTCTTGCCTTGCCCTGTTGCCGAAAAGATCCACTTAGTCGTCTGGAGCTCACTGCACTGCAACTCGTGAAATTGAGACCGGTTCTTAAAATGAACGGCCGCTCCATCACTAACGTAAGTGAGGCGAGAGTAGATTGATGCGTTGTCCTCAAGGTGTGCCTTAATTTTTGACAAGGCTAAGCATGCATGCGCCGAGTCATGAGTTAGATTGTCGCAAATAGCGGCATAGCTCCGCGCGTAAAGATGCCGTTATGGACCATAGGCGGAAAATCCTCAAGGTGCTCTGGAGCGAACACAACTACAGACCCATGCATCAAACATGTCTCGTACATTCGTTCGTACAGTCTGCTAGCACCGGCAAAACTCTCCAAGAGCCCTTGCCTCCCCCCCCCCCCCTCCGTTCTCTTTGTTTGTTTTTCCGTAGGGAGGGGCTGTTGTGCCACCGCACGAGGAATGACTTTGGTGTTGGTCACATCGCCACATGCCCGGCCGGTTATGTTTACACCGCGTAGGGACGCCGCCGGTGTCACGTATCGCCTCCGTGAGTTTACGATCGCCTTTGCGCGCGCGTATGTAACTTTCGGCCTGGCTTTCTGCTTCGGGCTCACTTTCTGCGGGGGAGCTATCAGTTATTTTGTTGGCAAGTCTGCATCAAGAAGTACCTTGTTTCCCTCCGGCGTTGTCTTCAATTATGCTCCGGCTTGGAGTCCAGTTACGCCATGCGTAACAATGCCATAATATACCACCGGCTTAACCTTCCGTTCACGCCACGCCCTTAATCGGTCGGGCCAAAAGCTTCTGTAACATCGCTCGGTCCTAGCGGTGCCTAGAACTACGAATCAAATTATTTTGTCAGCCATGTACTGATATCAAATAACTAATTCGAAAAAAAAATAACACGATGAGGATCTAACCAGCCAAATATAACACACTAATAAGGATCGGATTCGCCATAAAGTTCAGTATACATTTACAATACCAGCCACATCGGCGATGAAAACAAGTTCATGTGGGCATTAATGACCAAGTACAGATACTGTGGCATGCGTCGCTCGTGTACCATTAGTCGTTAAGACATAAACGCCCCAGCGGTAATTGATGCGACCACAACCTGGTTACACATTTTTTTTTTTTTTTTTTTTAGAAAATAATGCAACATGTTTTTGCAGATTCGTAATTACCGGTCATCAGAGGCCCATCGGGTAAAATTTAAGGAAAATAGAGAATAATTATTTTTTAATTGCCGCACGAAAATTGCAAAAGTTTGAATTTTTTTCAATTTTGACGAACTTTCCGGGCGCAATGCAGAAAACACTTTCAAAAGTATAACGCTAATTAATTTGATAAAAGTTCACAAAGCAAGAACCACTCGACACAAAAAGTTTCAGCTTTATAATATCAATTTAAAGCGACTTAAAAAATCACCGAAAAATGGCCTCATTATGCAAGATTTGCTTAAGAAGCTAAGTTTAAAATTTTATTTCGCTTGAAATATATGCTCATATACGTTACCTTTAACTAGTTCTGGCAGAAACGTATGCGTGCATTAACCATAAAATATTCGACGGGGTAGAAAGCCGTGTTCTTTATTCCAACGGCCTTGAAGTTGCGTCATCGCGCATTTGGGAAAAACGTTTTTTCAACCTCCTCTCGAATGTGATTTTTTCACGAATACAATGAAGTATCTTGCAAAGGTAAGGTCTGTCCCGCTGTGTGGAAAGGTTTCGCTACCTCATATAAAAACTTAAATGAAAACAAAAAATAGGCACGACACCACCATGACCGTCGTTATCTGAACCAGAAATGGCAAAATTACTTTCAAAAAGTAATTAAATTACATTACTAAATACTTTTCTGAAAACTGCAAAAATGTAATTAAATTACATTACAAATAACCGCAGACTAAAGGTAATGTCATTGCAATACAATTACTTTCCAAAAGTAATGAAGTTATTTTAAAATTACTTTGACATTACTTTTAAATACCTTGAGGCAGTAATTCGCGCTCAATTGATTCACCGTATACACCAACACAGTGCTTACAAAACAAGCCCTCGTTTGCCCACACAGCGCGTGTGCAGGAACCAGATCCGGGAGAAGCGAGCCGCTGCGCATGCGCAGTGCCGACAGCAGTACCACCGCAGTGATGTCACGTCAAAGAGCTGAGTCGGCCTATAGTACCAAAACTCAGATCTTCCTGTTTCCACGCAACCACCTTATGTGCCTCAAAGTGAACCATACTGAACAGTGGTTTTGCTGGCGCACACGACATAGGTGTTAAACATGATGAATAGCTTCTTTAGATGTGACTCAGAAAGACAGTCGACTCACCGGTTTCGCTGTTCATTTAACGGTGAAGGTTCTTACTAAAAAGGTGATATGTTTCCGTCTTCTTGATTTAGAAGTTGTAGTCTCTGTCAGTTTTTAAGTCGGGCAATGGCAGCTCGTTCTTACAAGCAGTCGTCACGTGAAACGTTTCCCTTCCGCCTCGGACGCAATCTAAATCTATTCTCCTGATGAGACCACTATACTCGGCGATAACTTTTCTTGGCAATACACTTGAGGGGAGGAAAGCCCCGCACAGCTTTATTCAACGCTCAAAATGGGAGAGGGAACGCGTGCCTGTACCCTCCATTGCATTGCCAAGAAAAGTTGTCACCAAGTATGGTTGACCTATTCTCGGTCATTCCTTTCAAGGAGCATTTTCCCGAAACACCCGAGGAGTCCAAGTTTTTTGCGCATTGTCACACAAAAGGTCCGAATAATTGATAAGCGGAAGCGTCGCTATGTTCAGGAACGACGCGAGCTTCCTAAATTGTGTACTTTCCCAACAAACAGGGGGCGATATCTGCTTGTAGGCTTATTCCCGAATAAACTTCCCAAGGGAAGGCAGCGAGGCATACCGCGTGCGGCACCTGCTTTGCTCGAGGACGCACGAAACGTTCTGGGGCATTGACAAGACATTTGGAATTATCTATTTATTCCGGTCGTTTGTCATTCACAATGGTCGAAGCTTACGGTTTGACCTTGCTTTACGAAAGCACAAGGCTGGGGATATGTTTGTTTTGTCCTCACAGGTTTTAAATTATGCTTCACTCACTGGTGATGTGCCCGTCACCTTGTAGCCTATGAGCCGTTCATCCCTAAGCTGAAGCACTGTCAGCTTAGGGATGAACGGTGGAAGCTACGTGTTTGTTGGAGTAGTCATACGTCTATCGTTCGCCAAGTAACCACGCTCTCGCTCATACCCGCGTGCAGAGAAAGGGAAGGGACACGTGATTAAAAGAAGGTGTTTGATTGGTTCTGGTTAGCTTGCAGCTCCCACAGCACTGTCAGCTTAGGGATGAACGAAGTGTAGTATCGTCGTGATGACGCGACGCCGTGAATCCGTCGTGCTTGTAGCTCATAAGCCGTGGCCTTCCAGCGATGTCTGCACGTAAGCTTTTCTCCTTCGCCTTTCGAGCCCTCCTTTCTGCGTCTGTCCAGCTCTTCGTACAAGGCTTTGCGCTCAGGCGGCCGTCGATTATTTCCTCTGATGCTCTTTCACAACATTTCACCATGCAAAATAATTTTTTTCTTCTTTCTTAGAGCTTGAAAACGAATTTCCTAATTTAGGACAAAAGTACTTTCAAAGGTAATGAGTAATTTTCTCAAAATTACTGCCTGAAAGTAATTCCTTACAATATTAAATTACTAGCCTGGAGAAGTAATTCATTACATTACTCATTACTCCAAAAAGTAATTTAATTACTGTAATTCTATTACAGTAATGACATATTACTGCCATCTCTGATCTGAACACGCCCATAAAAGGATACTGAGCCTAAATTTGGACTAAAATCCCAAGATCAAAGAAAATGCAAACGGATATAACAAAGGCATGAAGACAAAGCATGTGCCATTGTTACTTTGAATGCGTCCAACTTTCTTAATTTCAGCAAAGGTGAGTTACTAAAAAATATAAAGATCACGCTTGACTTCAGCCTTTTGTTTATACGTTGCACAAGTTTGTATATGTTGCATTATATCCACAAGAAAGGCAACTTAATTCCAGGGGCAGTGCCAGTGCGGGATCAAGAATGCTAAAGTTGGAAAAAACAAAACAATGCAGTATATTTCCGCTAAAATTATGAAGAACCATACAACACTTCTAATATTACACTAAAAATCTCACCACAGCTCGATTAGAAAGCGAGAAAAAAATTACGAAGTTCGACAGCTGCGAGGGCCCTTTATTCAGAAAAAAAAACAGTTCCTGCAAAAAAATAAACACACAATACTGATCAAATACGGTGTCTCAATATTTCACTAGAAAATATAAATACCCAAGCGTTTACAGAGTAAAATTAAATTAACGAAACACGTACGCATAAAATGGGCAGGAGCAGCTTGCTACTCAAATTAGGCGTCAGCAATGTGTATATTTTGAATCGAATGAACTGGGAGAGATTCAATTTAAAGGAAGTGTGAAAAGAAATTTGGAGCTCACAAAACAACGCTGGAGTGATAGGCGGTACGCTGCAAAAAGCGAAAACACCGCTCATACAGCGATATCTCAAACGGATGGCCGTATTTTGGGAAAATAAGTGCGCGATTGAACACAGCCGACGTAGCCGACGAGACATGTGACGTGACGATTTTCATTTCCTATTCTCTTCGCTTCGTCCCTTCGAACCGGTGAACCGAAGCGAGACCACTTCCCCTCATTCTCAACTTTTCGAGGAGGATCATGACGTCGTAATCCTCGCTTGATCGCGCCCTTCTTTTACGAAAAGACAGCCATTCGTTTAAGATGTCGATGTATCCGTGATGTTTTGGAGCTCGTAGTATCCCGTTCAACGCTCCTGCGGCCTTGTATAGCGAAATCCGAATTTCGGTTCAGCATCCCTTTAAATAGGTCACCTTAGTCGAGGAGATCAGCTAGAGGCGATGGAAAATAAAGGTTTAAACCTCAAAACCCAAGGCGCAGTACATGCGTTTCGATGTGGACTTCTGTAACTCAGTGCGACGTCTCCCACCGTAAACGTTCAGACTCTTCCTCGTATGATCGTACCGCAGTTGTAGAGAAGAGACTGGAACACAACTAGGCATATTGCCAAAGACGCACTGCCGTAGTCGACAAACTAATCTTGACATGTGATTGCGCTTTTGGGAGCATCTACTCACCCGTTTCACCATTAGAGAGCATCCGATGGTTGCAGAAATACCTTCCGTCTTCCGGCGACACCACAGACCCACTTTCAACCACATTTGCGTTACATGTGCGCGTAAAGCGAGGGGCATTGCACGTAGCGTCACCAAAACACTGACGCAAAATTGAAATTGCACTGTTGCGAGTGTTGTCAGGTGGTCTCTTGGGTGAAACAAACCCAACAGAACAAAAACAAACCCTCGCAGCGCAGTGGAAGGAAACCGGCGCCATGACAAGACTGCGACGTTGTTAGATGTTCTCCGTTGACTCTAACTTGAAAGTCACTGACAGAGATGGAAACATTGGTTTCAAATTCTTTTTATCGCCGCCAGTTTCAAGTTCTGTTTATGACCGCCAGCACGGGGAGCCGTAAAAGTGGAGGGAAACACATTGGAAACGGCGGCAGCTCCCCCCCCCCCCCCCCCATCCCCTCCACCCCTGGTCTTCACAGTGGCACCGACGTCAAGAAGGAAAATTTCATGTGGTAGTACCGATCTTCCTAATCTATTCTCTTCTACGTGCGATGCGTGGCGGCGCACGTACGCTGGAAGTTTTGGCCACGGGGCGCTGGATTGCCGGCGCGTAGATGCGGTGCGATAACAAACCGAAAGCTAAAAACGCGTCCAGGTTAAGACGTTTTTCGGAACGCCATAAAATGCTGCGCGTGTGTTTTCCCAATATAATATGAGTGGATTTAGTAGTTTCCGATGATTTTCATCAAGTTCCAAAATTGAAACCAAAACTTCGTGATTATTAATTAAATATTAATTACGGAAAAGTAATAAAGATCTTATAATGAACCAGAGACCATTACGACATCAACCTTTTTTTCTTTTTTTACTATGCGATGCGTATTTTTCAAAGGAACAATTTGATTCAGGTTTTGAGAAACACCCTGTACGTTGAATCTGAGTGGAACGTAAAAAGTAATTGCTGAAAAAAACAAACTCCACATTCAAAGGTTGCGTCTGCTTCAGCTTTTGCACAGCTTAAAGGACCCATGAAACGATTTTCGGATTTCCGGCCAAATAAGATGGCGTTTGGGGATGCCCCTCAACTCATACAATGTTTCCCGGGTTACGTGCGCATGACGCGCCGCGGGGTACGCGGCTTCCGGTCTTGTCCTCTCCTTAGCACTGTGGACGTTGCTACAGCGAGAGCAGACTCTCCCCTCTCTTCCCATTAATAGGCTGCTAAGACCGGCCATTTTGACGGTGTGGAATGCACGTTGCAAAAGAACCCTGGAAGCTAGCCATCAGCACGCTCGCAGCAGTCGCGCACACAGCTATGGCCGCCAGTGAATACTTCCTATACACCTTTTCCACAAGCGCGCAGCCATCTTGAATATCGTCACTTCTGGTATGCGGTAAAACATCTTTTTGATCTCTCCCCGAAGCTAGAAGGTGTTTACGAAAAATGCGTGATTGTCACACATTCCTGATTTGCCTCAGCTATATTTTCTCGCATATTCCAGGTTCAAACGTTTTATTATTTTTTCGCCCCGCATACCAGATACGGAACCCACGTGACTGAGAACGACAGGAAACAGAAAAGGTCTATTAGCCCCGAGAGCGAACACAAGCGTCGCTGTGGTCGGCCTTCCACGATTGGCCGAACGCTGACTATGACGTCAGAAAAGTATTTATCATCGAAGGAAATAAGAAGAATGAAAGAACTTTAATTTTGACGGTGTTGGCGGTGTTCCTTTGAGAGCGCAATGATTTCAAGCTTCCACCATGCTATTTACAAACACCATCGAACTTGTTGTTTGTAAGGTAATGACGTCACAAGGGGGAACCATAGTAGGGCGCCACCAAAACATCTCGCCGCTAATACTCTGTTTCACCTTGTGTTGTACCGCAGGAAAGGCTACAAGCGCGAGCTCCTTGCTCCATGGCACACCTCGGCGGCACAAGCACTCGTGCACCAAGGGCAGCTGCCAACGCTATGAGCTCGCGCTTCTAGCCTTCGCTGCGGTACAACATAAAGTGAAACGGAGTATAGTTGCAGGCAGGCGAACCAGGCGCACGAGAAAGAAAACGAACCACGCAGCTGCCTAAACGTGGTTTTTATATCGCGTTGACCACAGCGCTCGTCCGGTAGCAGCCAGCCAACGTTGCTAGGCAGCGGAGCAGCGGGAAGGGGATGCTTTGACTAACTCCGGATAGATGGCGCTGCGAAAACTTCGTGTACTGAACAAGAATATAAAACTTTCGATTCATTTGTTTATGTTGGAACGAAATAATTTTTAAACGTTACCATTAAACTGAGAATATACTTGTTCAAAAGCGATCTCAATAACCGCACCCGCCGTGACGTCACAAAGTTAGTTCCTATGGCCGCCGTACGTGAAGTCAAGTCAAGAAATAGTTCCCTTTTGTTTTGCGGTTACGCAGCGCATTCGCAACATTTCGAGAGAAGTGGTCGTGTTTTATGGTCCTTGTGCTGAAGTAAACAAAAAAAAAGGGTAATAAGGTGCACGTTCTCTCGATGTTAAACTCGTTTCATGGGCCCTTTAACAGTCTCCTTTTTCTGTTATTTCAACCGCACAATCAATCGCAGAGAAAACAGCACAGAGGTTCCCTCTCCTGTCACGCGACGATGCCGAGCGCACGCCAGAGCCTCGTGCTTGCGGTGACTCATACAATCTTTTTTTTCATCTTTCCCATTTATGAAACAGGTCAATGATGAATTATTAATTATCCACTGCTAGTGACTTCCCGTGTGTACTTTTCTGAATGCAAGGCTGATAATCCATGAATAGACAAAGAAACAAAGATTCATGCACCGTGGAGGAAGCAGCTGTTTTTTTGCCGCAATATAAGCGTCGCACCGAAGGGCGATTTGAATCCAGCGTCATTGAGCGGATGTGGAATATCCGCCGTGGCATTCAGACAGAATGGAGTCGGTACGTTGTTTTCATCCCCATTGGAATTATTTTTTTATGTATAAGTGGAATCCCTAAAATTGTCTACAGTCAATGACGAAGCATTTTGGTACAGCGATACTGCCTATAGCGTAACAGACACATGCCCTGACCAAGTCTTTTACACGTTACTCGAAGAAAGTAATTGATTAAATTTACAATTACCCCTGCTTAAATTTGTTCAACTATATTACTCGATTACTCGAGACGAAAAGCAATTGGCCGTTACTTGAAAACGTAACCGTTACTTCTGTGATTGGTTCAGATTTTCCAAGCGAAAGAATTCTCTGCCAGGTTGAAAACGCATCTTTCGTACCGTCTAGTATTGGATTAGGGCGGCGGAGAAAAACTCACCGGAGAAAAGCTCACAGCAAAACAGGCAGATGCGGAAAAAAGCTCACCGAATGTTTTTTTATTTTTTTTTAGGTTAGTGGATTGTGCGTCAGACGTGGCAATTTAAGATGATCAGAATTCGTCACTTCATAAAAATAATTGTCCACTTTTTTTGCTAATATTCTTAAAGTTTATTGGGCATATATACTAAATCATCAGAGATTAGTAATCACCCATTCCGTATATGAATGACGCCGCAAGCATAAAATCAGAACATGGGACAGTCCCTTAATAAAGACAACAATTTATTTACAGTTTGACAGTGCGCCGTCGGTAGCTCTGTCAGATAAAGAGGTTTGTTTTTTTGTGAGCTAATATGAATATCGGTGTGTGAACCGTTTTAGCTGCGAAGATTGGGTGTTGCCTGATAGATAAGTAGGTGTTTGTATATGTAGTCAGTGTCGGCTACGCTGTTTTCTTTCTATTTTTTTGCTTATTTCGCTAATCAAACTTTAGTTGCGAGAACAGCTTCGTCCTGTCATGTTTGTGGTCCTTACTCCTTTCGTCGTTTGAGCGGTTTTCATCATGGATAATGTTTATCAACTCGCCCAATTCGCTACCTTACAGAAGTATAGTTCTCGTAGGTCACCAGTAATAACGGTGACAGTGAGCAGCTCTGGAGGTCATGAGTGGCTCGCCGTAGAAAGCATTATCACACAAAGGCAACGCGTGGAAAACCAGTACGAAGGGTTAGAAAACTTGCATGTCCATGGACGAAAGGAACCTCGATACCCTACTGACCGTTTTATCCTGTATTCAAAGGTTAACAAAAGCTTCAAAAGGAATTTCAGGCACCGCGTTTTTGCGC
Source organism: Ixodes persulcatus (assembly GCA_013358835.2). Lineage (NCBI taxonomy): Eukaryota > Metazoa > Arthropoda > Arachnida > Ixodida > Ixodidae > Ixodes > Ixodes persulcatus. Next base: position 436,240 of record JABSTQ010009094.1, on the reverse strand, counting down.
AAGCCCTTCCGAATTTTCAGCATTTACAGTTTTAATTCTTTGGTTTTAGACAGTCGTTATTAAGTTTTCGAACTTTTTCCTGTTTTTCAAGTTCATAAAGTTTTCAGTTAGGCTTTTGTTGCATAAAGAGTAAATCACAGAAAAAACTCACCCGCAATCATTATTTTGGGAGCAATATACCCAATAAGCTTAACAAACAATTACAAAAAAGGACGTTTTATTTTTTACAAAAACTGAATAATTTTAATGATAATAAATTGATCTATGTTAGGATTAATCCGAAAGCTCCCTTAAGAAAAGAATAAAAAAAGATCGGTAAACGTTTCTCTGCTACGCTCAATAGCCGGCGAGCTCTTCTCCACATACGCTCAATGACCGGTGAGCTTTTTTCCGCACCCGCCGGTTTTGCGGTGAGCTTTTCTCTGGTGAGCTTTTCTCCGTGATTCATTGGATTAAAATCACCGAATTGTAGACCACGTATCTTCTTAATCCACCAATTTTGGTAAACAGTCCTCCTGCCGAAGGACAGTTTATCAAAAGCTGACAAAAGAATGAAAATCATTGTACTCCAAACCCGCTGCAGAGCAGAGTGGCAAAAAACAACAAAAAAAGCATTATATGAACAAGTTTAATCAACGCACGAGCCCAGGCAGCACACAGTATTGCGCCAATATTGGCGTCAGGCCCATAACATTATTATACTGCCGATATTGGCGCTGGATCGTAAAGATGGGGCCAGTATTACTGTGATGTGGCCGATGTCGGCGGAACATCACTCGGGTCGGCCAACGCCACGCTGATATAGACCAACACGCGGCCCTGGCGTCACGCAGCTGCGGTGGCGCTGTCAACGGCACGGCGCATGCGCAGAAGTTTCACTTCACGCGAATCCGGTTTCTGCGCAGGCGCAGTGCCCACACCTGGTGTGGGCAAGCGCGGGCTTGTTTGTAAACAGCGTGTCGGTCTATACAGTGTCCAGTGCCGTTTTCCGGTAATTTTTCAGGTCTGAACCGGCTATATCGGCCGGTATTATGAATTATTGACCGTTTCTAAAACGATACCGCCACGGGCCGTGCCGAGGGCGCGCCGGGCAATCAGCGGCTGGGTCTGGGTTTTTCCGTACAAACAAACAAAAAATCTCGTTTTGTAGTAACCTTTATTGGAGATTAGTACAAAACGGGAGGCGCGTGATGTTTTCTAAAATCTTTAGTTTACTAGGTTTGCGGCACAATTAATATTGTTTTTATACAACCATGTCTCAGCGGTGATTTCAGGTAGCCCGTCCCGACCTAGGCGCATCCTAACTTCTGCAGTAATTCGCGGCGTGTCCGCTCGGAAGCAGGGGTGGCACCCTTGAAGCCCCTTCCACCGTATCTGTTTCGGAGCCAAAATGACCGATTAAAGCCCAAATAGAAGCCACGTGCAGTTCCTCGAGTGGCCGGTGCGGGTGAAATGGCGGCGTTGCGATCGCTATTAGCTCGATTATCGAGTACGGATCGGTGCCACTTTTTCAGAGTAGGCTCTATGGCAGTTTCCCAACTGATCGGTTCTACTAACGTTGACTTGGCCCAAGTCCGCTGACGCAGCGGCCGCGGCAATGTTAACCGATATTCGCCATCTCTCTCCAGAACTCGAATGACGTCGCCGATTATGACCCATTTTAGAACGATCGTTAACCGATATTAGCCCAATACTGGGCCGTGGTGCAAAACATGAAACTGGGCCAATATTGTGTGCAATATTCCCGACGCTGGCCCAGTGTTGGCGTGCTGCTTGGGAGAAGGTATAAGATGATACCGGGTGTTTTAGCGATAAAAAACAAAAAATTCTAAAATTATTGTCTTCCAGGTAAAAATATATTTTTCTAGGGACCGCAATACTCGTGGTGGCGGAAGACAGAAAATGCGCGATACTTTCAACTTAGTTCGCTAATCAATTAAAAATGACAACTTAACTTTTCAATTAGTGAAAATGTACATATACTTCCAATCAGAAACTTGTTTAGCGTCATTAGGCGAAAACAACTAAATCTGTAATTTTCAGAGAAACTTTGAACACGTGGGAAGCGTAGTAGTGCGCTAAAGTTACAAGTCGTGGAGCAGATACAATGTTGGGGCTCTGAGAAGAGACAAAAAAATCGCGCGGGCGGCTCATCGCAACCACTAGCCTTGTACCTGCTCCACGAGTGGTAACTTTAGTGCATTGCTATGCTTTTCAGGCGCTCAAGGTCTTTCTGGAAACTAATCTAGTGGTTTTTGATGAGGCTCAGAAAGTTTCTGATTTGAAACAAATCTCTATTGTCACTAGGGATGCCGCGAACCACCCTAGGTTCGAATTCGAAAGGTTTCGATATTTTTGAACCGAACTGAGGTTCGAATTTAAACGATTTCGATATTTTCGACCGAACGGAGGTTCGAATTCTAAAAATTCGCAACTTTCAAAAACCGTGGAGTTTTGAATTCGAAAAGTTCGAAGCTTTCGATTTCTAAAAGTTCGGGTTCGATTATTTCGAACATTTTTTTTTTTACTTTAGAGTTGAGAAATTCGAAGATTTCGAACTTTCCTAACTTGAAATTCGAGAGATTCGAATGTTTCGAATTTCTTTGGATCTGGAATTCGAAAAATTCGAACGTTTTGCATTCTTATAGACAAAGTTCGATAAAATCGAAGATTTCAAATTTCTTTCTACATAAAGTTTGAAAACAGTAGAGTACAAATCTTAAAACAATATGCACCGTAAAACAGGGACAAAAGCAGAGCGGCACAACACGAAGCGCTTCGTGCTGCGTTCCTCGACGTGCTTTACGGTATTCGATTTAGAAGCTTTGCTTTTAGTAGAACAGTTGTGCGAGATGTGCTATTAGCGGCGAGATGTTTCGGTGGCGCCCTCGTTTGGTTACTTTTCGTGACGTCATTACCTTGTGAACAACAAGTTCAATGGTGTTTGTAATGGGCATGGTGGAAGCCTTAAATCATAGCGCTCTCAAAGCAACACTGCCGACACCGTCAAAATTAAAGTTCTTACGATCCTCTTATTTCCGTCGATGAGACATCCTTTGCTGACGTCATAGTCAGCATTCGGCCAATTGTGATGGGCCGACCACAGCGACGCTTTCGATCGCTCACGTCGCCAATAGGAGATGTGTGAAAGCAGCTTTCGCGCTGCGTCGCGTGCGTCATTGTCGGGGTCCCGCGCCATTTGCCGTTCTCCTGCAGCTGCAGCCCTAAGCCTGCTCTGCTGAGCGCGGCGCGGCTGCCATTCTCGCACCTCCGATGGAGAGGGAATTGTACACGTGCCAGAGAACGTTCCAGAACTCAAACAAATACTTTACTAGGGGGAATACATTCCACTCCGCTCATTTGCATTAGACAGAACGCCTACAGCGCCGAATCCAGCCCTGACGGAGTGGAGGTCCGCGCCAGTCCACGAGCATGTGCACGTGGATGTTCGCGGCGGCCGCGGCGGTGTCGTCTCCGATTCGACCTAAAGCCCCTTCATGTTTCAAAAGTAGCGCAAGGTGCGTCGATGCACGAGGCACGCGCAACGTGCAACCCTTGGGAAGATCATGGCGGCACAGCGTCGATGCACGTGCCGCGACCACTGATCTCTATTGTAGTAGGCTGGATCGCGGACCGCGGCCTCGGCAGCTGGGGCCGAGTGTCGCCATCGGCGGCCATTGATTGACACCAGCCAATGCATGGGACTCTATGGGAAGAACGAGAAAAAGTGCCGTTTTCCCCTGTTTCTAAGCTGTTGTCGGCACTGAAACTTTTTGGATGCTTTTCGATAAGCCCGTCAAATAGCTTGCGTACAAACATTAAAACTGACAGCCCTCGCAGTTCTTATAAATAAATATTTTGTGGTCGAGAGTGACTCCGCTGTAGTGCAGCTCAATGAGGCCAGAGTTACTTAGAGTTACCGCGGAGTCAGTGGCGGTTTCGTTGAGTTGGGTTTAGCAGACGACAAGCTCGAAGGCTTTGCTACGCGGAATTCGCTCACTCCCGGAAAGCCGCTGTCTAGATGGAACTTCATTGTCATTCATCAACTTCTGGGCTTCCCCGAGGGCGGTCTTATTGACGGCAAGTTCCTTTGTTTACTCCACTACGAGAGCAAGCTTACCAGCTCAGCCGTAGGTGCTCCGGTACGTTTGATTTTTTTACTCGGCGTTCGAACGTTTGACAAATATTGATTCGATCTCCAAACACCCGACATAAGGATCGCAGCACACCATAAAATACTCGCCTCCGAGCACAGCGTACATGCTTCAATATTCTTACTTTTGTGCGTTTCTCCCATAGACTTGCGTGTATTGCCTGGTGTCAAGCAATGGCCGCCGGTGGCGACACCGACGGGCTCCCGATCCGCGATCCAGCCTACTAAAATAGAGATCAGTGGCCGCGACCACTAGAAGTGGCGCGCGGCACGTGTCTCGAGCATTTCCACAACAATAAATTTGGCATGTAGAACAACCATCGTCATCATCATCATTTACCGCCGAGACCTCCCCGACGATAGATGGCTCTCGCCAAGCCCAGAGAACCTGTCCGCGCCGAGGCCATTGTATTTGAGAGGAGTAGAATGTATTCCCCCTAGTAAAGTATTTGACTCAAAAGTGGAGGCGGGGAGAGGGAAGAATAGCCAGATAGCGCATCTTGGCAAAGATGGCGTTGTTGTTTCCAAGGGGCGACGAGGATAGCAAAAGATAAAATGAGAGCGCTCTCCTTCAGTCCCCGCAATCACGTAGGTGTTTGCGTACGAACGCCACCGGATTTGGCCCGTAAGGGCACTAATAGCTTCTTCCGCAAAACTCTTTTCACCTCTGACAGATTCGTACGCGGCGTCGGCAGCTTTTGAATCTGAGTCAGAGTCTACTCTTTGAAATCTCAAGAATTGTTTTCTCATTTACCACGAGGAGATTTTACAAAATATCATACCCTTAAGGCCCGTTCACACTCTTGCGACCGAGTACGACTGAGAGAGACGAGATCTCTTAAAACTTCTTAAATTTTTTTAGAACGAGGGAACACACTGGCATTGTGGCGCCATCTATACGGTGATCCCGGAACTGCATTTCACAAGAGCGAAGGTTTTGCGGGATTTCCGAGGTCAAATGTGCGTAATGCCCATAGAAAGGCTCGTTTATAACTCTGACAAAGGTTTTTCGAGCCGAGAAAGAAAGGATAATGCGCGAGAGAAATAAAAAAAATATGCCGGACCGCCGAGTTTACACTGCTACCCAATAGATGGCGCCAGTGTGTCCTCTGGTTTAAGAAGTTTTAAGAAACCCAGGTTTAAGAGGTCGCAAGAGTGTGAACGGGCCTTTACACTCATCACTAATAATAAAAAAAAAAATTAGCTCTCAACGTACGGGCAGCGATTGTTTCAGAGGTCCTCCATCACGATATCCGGATGTTTATTACATTCTAGGTTTCGTCTCGTTGTAAATCAAAAAGAATTGACCGGCGACCGGATGTAATTTAGGTCGTTCAACTACGGTTGAATGATTTCGTGGACCCATTTGGCTTTTTCAGTTTGACATTACTTGAAACCATTGAAGCTATTTTGATGTTGTTGTTGATGTTGTACAGATGGTAGGAGGGAGGCATGCGCGTAATTCTAACCTTCTTGAGTAAGACTTGTACAGGCGAAAGGAAAGTTAGAAAATATCAGATGGGTAAGAAAGTCACTGTTTGCCGATTTCTAGATTTCTATGCATTAGAATACCGAAGCTATTTTCTTAGAGGAAGGTTAATTTCGCGTAAATATTTCCTCCTATGACTGTTGAACCTAAATTTAGTTTGATGTAATTACGCTTTTATTCGGACAGTGGTGCCAACATGACCTGTCACCACCACTGTCTAGTGTTTCAAACATTCGAAATTCTTCACACAACTGCCATTAACCCTGACTTCAGAAATACTGCTTTCTGGTATTTTAGAGGTCCAGAACTATAAATCTTTCTTTTTAAAGAAAACTTACTTTGTCGTTCGTACGAAAAAACAAAAACAAATATATATATGATAGAAATAAGAGAACAGAAGACACCTACGCAAAATTTACTTTCTTTAAATTTCTTGATGAACAGGAAAAAAATTTCAGAACTTTCTTTCTTTCTCAATCAATTTTTCGTAATTATTGACGAGTAATGAATTATATATGAGCTGAATAAAGCGATCTCACCAGTTAGTTTTATTACGCCGCCACTGCCGCCATGGATCATGGGAACTCCCGTCTTTCTGTACGCGCGACGACCCTGCTGCAGATCTTCGCGAGCCCAGCACGAGATGGCACGAGCCATCTCGTGCACCGTTGACTGTCACGTGTGAACGACATTTATGACGGTGTCACGCATGCGTGAAATGCTTAGGACATTGGTTTATTATAAATGTCGTGATGACTTGCTAATTTATCACAAACATATATAAAAAGCAATAAACATTGAACGGTGCACGTAAAGCACGGGTTTTTTGTGGAATCATTTAAACGTAATATTGAGTACAAAATATAGTACAAAAAGTATGCAATAATTTGCCTATAATTGGTATGAGAATAAGAAAAAAATGGAATTCTTCACGTGTTGGGTTGACAAGGTTCACTGACCTGCGCTTACAGCGAACTGCAAAATGAGCAAATAATCAACGAAATAAAAATGTGAGAGTCTTATGGCAATAATATGCACTAAATGGTAGAAACATTCACATAAACACATGAGACATTCACAATTTATCAGGAAGCCTTACAAACGGAAGAGAAAAAAAACTATCCCAGAAACAAATCAAAGTTAACGATTCGATGATGGGTTTTTGATTGATGGACTTAGGAAAAAACACTTTACAATTTTAGCATCTGAGTTTTATACACAAATCCAGTATGAGGTATTTTTAAATCTTCTGTTGATCTCCTTCGGTAAATCGGTTCAGAGTTTTCTTCGTATACTGTATATGCCAAGACTATGCGAAGACTTTGTATATGTAAGAGTTGTTGGGTGCTCTGACGACCACCCTACAGCTCACAAATCCTCTGTGCAGTCTGCCCTCTTTCGACGCGCCCTAACGGTCTGCTCCACAGTAAAGTCACTTAAAAAGAAGTAGATCTCATAAACGCGACCTCCGAAAAAACAGCTTCCCAACAGGGTTCGTCAGTAAATTTACAAGAAGCTACGTCACCCTCCTGTTGCCAAGAAAAAAAAAACAGCCCCAGCCGCCCGCGCGTCCCGTACCTCCATGACCTCCATGACACGAGCGAGGTCCCCGCCCGCGCTCTAAGACCATACGGCATCGCAGCTACACATAAGCCCGTCTCAACCATAAGCCATCATCTTCCTCACTCAAAGGATCGTCTCCAACAGAAAGAGCTTAAGGGCCGGTTTACACAATTCTCTGTGCTGAATGCGACGCCTCGTATCTGACGGAAATAAAAAAAAAAAAAAGTTCCCGAACGTCTGCGCAGTCATAAGTATGATGTGAAGAAGAACATTCAAGGCTTCAACAGGAGTTCCATCTTTGACAGATAAAGGAACTGGAGGAGACGGCTTTTATTAGAATATTTGCATATATAGAATATAAACACCAATCTGAACCGATCCACCGGAACTCTGCCAATCAGCTGTATACAAGGGCAGCGATGCGTCACACACAAAAACAGAAGAAGAAAACAATACTGACAGAAAGAAGAAGGTGGCGACAGCAAGCGACCTTTGGGCTCACATACAGCCACCCGTGAACAAGGTGCCGAGCCGACGTCGAAACGTCGATCACGATCTAAGGAATTGGTTAGAGATTACTAAGTACCCCTTTACACGACATTAAGATATCGTGGCAAGCGTTAACATCAGTTTGCTTTGCTGACTACTGAATCAAGTTAGCTCAGGTGACAAGGAAAAAGACTCAGTTTGAAGTGCCCGGACCAGATAGATTTGTTACACGGCAACAAGTTACTAGAGGGCGCGAGTTTTGCTCTATCTCAGGTGGAAGTAAATTTGTTCTTGCGTTGGAAAGGTTATTAAGAGCTGCCACGAACGGAGATATAAAGGAGAATTGTTGGCGCTATATGTTACGCTTTGCACTAATAGTCGCGAAACGGAACATACCACGCATGTAACGTTTAGAACAGGTAACGCCATAAATCCACGGTAATAGTACTAATACATCATACAAATGACAGTCTACAGTCCTGTCCGAAGCTTAGAGTAAGAAAGGGCAAAATGAGACAGAAATTTGCAAATCGATACTGTATTTTACGTTTTACTGCGAATTAAAAAATAACTGTACGAACGCCTTCTGGAAAAAAAAAGTCACAAATGTCTCTTTTTGTCCCGATTCCCGGGGTAAAACGAGACAGATAGGGCAAAATAAGACACCCCGTCAAAACATAAAGAAAAGCTCAGCCCTCGCACTCCGCACAATTGAAGCACCCCGGGGCCCCCCACACAATCTTTGTGAGCCCACTATCCGCACGCTGTGAATTAGCTCACAAAAAAACGGGGTACTGTTTTTGCTCCATGCACCTACGCACACCTGGCACAGCGAGTCAAAATGGCACCCGTCGCGCGCTTTGCTGAACGCTTACGCTTTACGTGCTGATGCAGTGAACGAAGAGTTTGAAGGACTACCTCTTTCACTCTGAATAACCTTCTTTAGATGTTTTATTTGTTTCACAGTAGGAGCAAACTCTCATTTGCTCGTCCTTGCACGTGAGCCCAAAAAAAGAAACTTTTACATATACGTACACAATATGCTCGACATAAATACTAGCGCTTTTTTTATTTCTGGTCAGAAAGTATTTGTTTTTTGGATCCTAATATGCCTTTTTTCCAACCACTCACTTTTTACTTTTCATGAATTCTCTTGCACACTTTTGGAGGTCATCCTTACCCTAAGGTATTCCAAAGGCTTTGGCTGCAACACGTACAGACGGACGCTGCTAAGGCAGACTTTTGAGAGCTTTCTTCATGTCAATTTCGCACCATGAACTCTTGGTGTTTTTTATACGTTCGGGCCATCGGAGACAACTAGAAAAAAAAGCATTATAGATTAGGATCAAGCACTTAGGCCGTCAAATATTACTTTACGACCGTTGATTGCGATATTGACGCGTTTGACCCCATCCATATGCCCTTATTTAGACGACTTTATAGTCATAATGTTAAAGACATAGAGCAATAAACTTTTATCTACAGTTAGCGAATTAAACGGACAGATAAAATAGAAAATTTTCGCGGCACAGTAGTTTTGTGTTTCTTTCAAATTCAGCTGCAAACTCCCAAAAGTGTGCAATTTGAAATTTTCTCGCCAACCTGTCCCCAGAAATTGTAGCAGTTTTTTTTTTTTTTTTTTACGAAGTAGATAAGTATTGGCACATGTTAGCAAAGCATTAAATTAACTAAGTTGCAAGATTCGAATACAGATGGCGCTAAACTCAAAATGTCTCCTTTTGCCCCATGTCTCAACATGCCCCGCCTTGTCCCTCATGTGTATAAAGCAAGCATGCTTTGCACATGCTTGAGGCACATCCGCAGATTATTCTGCCGTCATGCCAGCACAGAAAATCGCCCTTACAAAAAACAGTTCTGTCATTCTCTGTATATTCTATCCACATTTCAACGACCCTCTCAACTTCTTCTCCAGTAACGTCGTATGTACGATTTTCAATCGATTTTCTATAGGCCTTCTTTCAACAGAAATGAATAGGGTACAGAGGATAGAAATCCTGTAAAATAAATTTATCACCACTTTTCGGGAGACTTTTTTCACATCGTATTTCCATAGAACTTCTATATACTAGACTAGGTAAAATAAAAAGATGCAGTGCGTAGAAGCGACACCCAGTTGGAGCCTCCCGGGAAAATTGCTTTTTACAACTATGTAAAAAAAGAAAAGTTTTTTGGAATGCTTTGCAGGCCTTTTACACAAGGGCGCTGCCATGTTGAATGTCGTCACTTCCAGTGTGGGCGAAAACACTGTTTTTTCGTCGCCACGCCAATAGACTGGATTTAGGATATAATCGTAACACTCACCCATTCTCGTTTGGCCTCCGATTTATTTTATTACTATTTTCAAGATGAAATGTCTTATTATTTTTTTGTCGCTCCCACCGGATATGCCTACCAGGTGGTTGGGGACGAGAGTGAACGAAAAAGGTCTATAGCCGGAGATAGATGTCACCAACCCTTAGAGACCATATTTTGTGTAAATTATTGGCGAGAAAGAAGCAAATCTTTTTATCTTTTGTGGTGCTCCGGATTCAAATGAATGTCTTTCAAATGTCGGGTATTTATGGCGGTGGAGCAGTCACACCACTGAATTACTAATGTTAGAAGTGATATGTGGTGTTTGTATTTGTGATGTTAGATTATGTCCACAAAGCAAGTGGCCATTGCATGTTCCGATGAATATATTGAAACAAATCTAAAATTAATATCCTGTATTTAGTGTTTTTTCTAAAACAAAACTGACCGATTGTTTATAGAAAGGTAATTCAAACGGCCTTGGGATCTATTAGTTTTTATACAAGTTCTATGCCGTTTCTATCTAATATTATTAGAATAAGTTCTGCAGAAACTCTACGGGAAAAACGCCGAAAATGCAATAGACAGTGAAACAAAAAGTGGTTGCATTTTCTTCAGAATGTATGTATATCCTCTATACACGATTTTTTATAGAAAATCTATACAAAATTGATAAATATTACTGATAGGGCGTCCCTCTTATATGAGAGCTGCACACTTGGGTAGTAATTCAATTACAGTTATTGAATTACTGGACTTTAACTACTTTTTGGTAATTTGTAATTTTAATTAATTACAATCGGCTAAACGTATTTGTAATTAAAATTGATTTAATTTCTAGAGTCATAACTGCAAAAATTTCAGGCACAATTACGATTACTTTTGCAAGCCGGCGCCGATGGAACCTCTCTGAAAGCCTCAGCGCTTGTACAAGTGGCCTAGCACTCGGTGACATACTCGCAAAAACACACACAACAAAAATAGAGTTGTGTTTGTTGTTTTGTTGCTTCTGCTGAGGTCTGAGCGACAGTCCTCTTTGGAGCCTAGCTTAACGGCGCCATGTGGCGCGGTCTGCGATGCTGGCAGAAAATAATAGCGTAAACATGTCAAAGTATAAAAAAATGAGCTTAGGTTTTCAGCCGAGCTCGGAAAATTTTATATATGAAGTTTTTTTTTTTTTTTGCCAGGTTTCTACGCTCTCTCTGCCAGTACTGTCGGATATTTTTTTTTTCATTGTATTATTTTCAAGTTTATTTCTTGTTGTTTAAACTTCGGATATTATTTGCATGAGCAGTTTGGAGACTGACCTCGCACCTGTGAATATTAGCACAATTGATTAGGCAGCACCGATACGGTTCTTTTATATTTTGAGCCATTAAATTTTCAAATGAATGTAAATAATTTACAATAACATGAAACGTTTGAAGGTGGATGTGGGCGTCCAAGCGCGTGTGGATTGTAGTTTTCTATTAACACTGTTAAAATATTCAGGTATGACTATTTGTCGCATTTTTATTTGCTTGGCTAACAAAAGCATCCTCCTACAAAATGTGTTACGTTTTTTTGTAGACGTTTGGCATCGTGGTGGCTCCCACTCTTACCTCACTTGGAGAATCTGTTTGAAGGAACCTTCCGATGGTCAAACGTGTGGGCACGGTGGGAACAATCGAAGCTTGCGGTTCGCTTTTGTATTTCTGGCTTTGCGTATTAGGCCGACCCGCTTGTGCCATGCATCCGCACCACGGTTCGGTGGAACTACCCCACATTTAAAAGAAAGAAATTGGCAGCGACTTTTACTTTCAAATTGCTCTAATGCATTAAATGCATTATAGGTAATATACCTATAACTAAATAGACCATATGCGAAAAGAAGCGCCATCTAGTGTAGTCATGATCAATTATCAGATTTCCACCATATTGGGGGGTTCCCGTACCGATGGTTTCGCCCGAGAAACAATAGTCCCGGCAAAGTGGAAGTCGTAGAACTAAAATATCATCACCTGCTGCAAGTCCAGTACGAACCCGTCACAGAACGTCTTCGAGAAATACCGTTTATTGACCTGGATGGCCCAGTTCACTGCTTGGGTGACGAGTCTTGCGACCTCGTTGCTGGCAATTCCTTTTCCAGTATTTTGCGGCCGTCTTTCTTTTCTTCTTTGAACCGAAACTAACCAGCAACCCGTTGAATGTACAAATAAACCGCCCTAATATCATGAAAACCGAGTTAAATGCAGATGCGCCTCGTCCACAACTAGAAGATGTGATAAACCCCCCAATATGGCTGCTCCTAATGGCATGATGATGATAGCTGGCAAGGACTTTTGCATATGGTCTATTGCCCAAGCATCAACGAGAATGCAGGAAATGGTGCTCCACACGCCGGACGCGCACGCCTTCCCCGTATAGGAGATTCGAAGTAAATAACCAAAATAAAGCTTTGACAAACGCGCGTGCAATATGTCGTTTGTTTTAGGCTTTTGCTTTAGAACATTAACTGCTGCAGATGCCAGCACGTGCGGCGGGTGGAACAGCGTTTCCTGCATTGTCCTTGATGCTTGGGTAACTTAGCAATAGGTCTATCAGCGAGGGAATCGGTATGTCCTCTGACGTATATTTTCCCCGCTAAATTTAGTGGGAAAACTGAATTGTCGTGTAGGTCACGCGGCGTCAGGCCACTTGACGTCGATTTCTCCCGCTGAATTTAGCGGGGAAACTGGATTTCTCTCGAGGTAAGAAGACGGGAGTTTTCCGCGGGTAACTGAATAGGTGTTTAGGTAATGTGACGTCAATTTCCCGCTAAATCTAGCGGGGAAACTGAATTGATGTTTAGGTCACCAGACGTGAATTTTCCCAGCGGGGAAACTGAGTTGACGTAGAGGTCACGTGCCGTCAATTTCCGCAAGGTGCATGACAGGTCACGTGACGTCAGGTGAAGCCACGTGACGCCACTTTCCCCGCTAAATTTAGCGGAACATGCATGGAAGGATGGCCGGAAAAAATATTTGAGATTGGGGTCAGTGTTACAAACCATTTCATGCTTTAAAAAATATTACAGACAAAAACCGATAGCTCAAGTAGTGATTCGTTTTCCTTTTTTTTTTTAAGAAACGTTTTTGTGGCGATCTTATTGACCTCCATAGGTGGGATGTGACATTACACCGCGCTGCCGAGAGACGCGGTAATGTCATCTGGGCAACGCACACGTGGCAGTGGTGCTTCCTCTTCCCAACCGCAATAGTCCCCAGCTGTAGGTATCTAATGGTTCCCTCGAACGGGCTATGAATAATGCGCCTTGATTATTGTTTTGGTGATAAACCGTCGCGTTTGTCTGGTCTGGGAGCATCCCTGAGCAAGTATTCGACATCTCCTTCGTTAGAAGTGTACAAATAAAATACATAATGTCTCATGAAATCTTGTAGGCATTACCGAAAGAAAGTAACAACAAATACGTTACACGTTGCTTGCAAATGAAAGAACGCTTTACCTACCAACGTTAATAAAAGGAAGGCGTTACCGTTAGAGATTCAAAGTAGCGCGCGTTACGTTTGTGTTACTTTTTGTTTATGGATTAAAACTTTTCACTCTATTGTCCTTATTGGCACGTAGAGACATAAAAACTAAATTGAAGTATAATGTTTTTAAGCCTTGAAAAGATGTAATAATTAACGAAAATACGCTACCGTTACCGCAAACACTCGTCTCGTGTAATTAGCGAGCATTTGACTAATATTATCCGCCTTCATTGTGCACTCATAGATAACCGACGAAACTTGTTGAATATGCTTTCTTCTGCGAAGAACCAGCAGAAAAAAAAAAAGAACCTCCTTTCTAGAAAAAAAATGCAAAACAACCATTTAGTGTATATAATATTGTCATAATCACCCATGCTTGTGCCTATTTCAAATACACTACTCGATATACTGTATTTCAAATACTTTTTGAAGTATCTTGGTATCTTGGAAAGACTTTTGGCCGAGAGTATTTGATACTCTATTTTAATTACACTTCTGAGTATCTTGTACTCATTATCTCAAATACATTTTTGACATTCCGACATTTTTCGAGTTTTCCGGTATGAAGTGGCGTGGGCGTAGCAGGCGCTAGCGTGAACATTCTTTTGAGCAACAAAATCCTGTCGCTAGCTCCAATAATCTACGGTGACTTAGATTGAAATCATGAAAACATTGCTTTTATGTCAATTGTGACTCATATTTCACCCCAAAGTTCGTACGATGAAGCTTTTGCCCTCGCCTTCGCAAAGGCACCTTTTGTTTCGTAGAGTTTCCCCAAAACATCTTCACGGAAGTAAAGATTGTCACACTGGGGCGCAACGCAGAACGAGAAACGACTCAAAACAAAAATACGGACTTCAGTGTCCAGAGAATAACAAATAGAAGAAAATGAGAAGTGCCCACAACAAGAAGACTCTTTTTTTTTTGCTTCTATATTTGACACCGCTACGGCAAAACGTTAAGGTTTTTGTTGTTGATGTTGTTGTTTTGTCGTCAGTTTGGCACTTATAGCTTTTGCGAACACTGTAAGCGAACATTAAAAAGCAGAGAAAGGAACAGGAAACAAACTACGAGCAGGATTACATCTTAAAATGCTAACAAAGCGTCCCCCAACCTTGAGTGTCTTTCTGAACGTAACCTACTTGAAGAAGGTGTGACCAGTGCTGTGGGTATTACGTGGGCTCTCTTGGTTATCCTTTCACTCATTTCCACATCCTAAGTTCGTTTATAGTGAACTCCCCATGTAGGGAATATGAATTGTAGTTAAACAATGCGTCGAAGGTGCGCCGCACACGTGATATTCAGCGATGTCACAATAGCTAAAGCGACTTCTTTTTTTGTCCCAGAAATGTTTTGTAACATCTATCAGTGATATCCTTCTCGTTATAGTTGGACCGCATAAAAAAGCCCTACGATTTTTTTCCCTTTTCCCGTTTTGTGCTGTTCGTGCTAATAAACCACTATGGTGGACCAGATGTGCGACACTCTATAATTGTGTTTGTCACTGACGTCAATACAAATTACGCAATGCGGAAGTATCCTCAAGTTTAATTGCCTTATATTTTAAGTATTTGTACTCTACTCAAGCTACTTTACAGTGAAAGTAACTTGAGTAGTATTTTAAATACTTTATGGCGAAGGTATTTTGTAACTTAACTTAAATACTTTTATCTAGTATTTTGTCCAACACTCAAGCGTAAACCGGGTGTAGCATTGTGTCTGATATTGTTGTTAAAGTATCAGTGTCCTTGGCATCCAAGAGCCTGGAGGGACCAGCTGTTTCCTCCCGCTAGATATGCGTTTAGCCCATGCCGCCATTTTAATCCTGTACCATCGAGCAGACGGGGAGTAAAATATCCGCTGGGACTACAGACGGAATGGAGTCCATGGGCTCTTTCTTTTACATGTCGGAAATTTTTGCACAGGTAAGCGGCAACTCTAAAACCTTGCGCAGCATTTTAACGAAGCATTATGGTACTGCCATACTGCTTGTGGAATTACAGGTGCACAGCCGCGTTCACACTGCTAATATATCAACCAAAAGGGAGACAGCAGACGCTGACTGGGATGCGTATCTTCCTTTTATGAAGGTCTCGTCAAAGCAGAGTTTAGGGTACCGTTTTTGCGCACCCCATACTGTACGATTGCCCTCCGCTACGCACTGCACATTTGCTACCACAGAAGACTCGCACATGCGCAGTGCGTACCGGAGGGTCCATCGTTCCGTATCGGATGGGCAAGAATGAATTCCTAAACACCCCTATTGTTCATACAGAAAAAACTACGCAGTCTTGTTCAAATCATGCATAGAATGTGTTTTTTTCACCACGAATTCGTGGTACGCATAGCCGAACGCTCATTTTCCGGCCAAATGTAGCGCTATAGCGGTTATCCCAATCAAAGTTGTAAGTGATTTTCTGAACATTTAAATATAAAAATGGGGCCCGTTTTCGCACATGAGAGCACCGCATACGGTGCTCTCGAATTTCCAACGGGAAAATGGCGGCCTATGCGGAGCGCAAGTTCATCCGCTCCTTGCACAGGGGCTGCGATGATGTCAGAACGCCGAACTCTTGTTGGCCGATTGGAAAAACAATAGTGGGCCAACCTCAAGGCACCTAGCACTGAGGTCTTCCCGCTACCCTTTCGTTCAAAGCAAATCAGAGCTCGGCGTCGTTTTGACGTCACTGCAACAGCTGCGGAAAAAGCATACGACTTGCCCTCAGCATAAGCCGCCATGTTCTTATTGGAAATCTCAGATAATCCCTTATAAGTCTTTGAATAAGACAACGGTTAGTTCTGGAACTTTGGCATCCGGTTGGGACAGCTAACGCAGCAGTGGGGTGGAAAAAAGCGGTCGACAATGTGTAGTTTATTTTGGGGGCAAAAAACAAACAAAAGAACCTCTATAGATTTTAGGATACCATGTGTGAAGGAAACAGGTTTCAAACATGCTTGAGGTAAGCCCGCAGGTAATTTTATTATCGTGTCTACCGCGAACACCATGATGTTCAGCAGGGAGGGTGACTGCTGCCCTTGAGGCTGCATGTATACTTCCTAGCCAAACACCTAGAACATCGATTATTTCTCTTTGTTCGCTGAGTTGGCCACTGAGGAGGGTTAGAGGCGTCGCGCCCCATTGACCAATGATCTCTGTGAGAATGTGTTCTCTCCTTTTGTAACTTTAATATTTTGGCGAGTGGGACGCTACACCTAACCGTCGTATCTCACCCCATGATTGAATTGACTCAAGGATGACCAATCATTAGTGTTCAGAGTGCATTGCGAAATATGGCGTCAATATGGTGGAGTCTATTCGGTGCTGCGGTGGGCGTCAAGCATCCCTCAAATTCGGGTGCAGGGGTTCGGGAATAGGCCGGCTGTACTATATAGTTAGAGGTTTCTGTGTTGACAGCTGAATCACTCGCGCAACCACACAGGCGGTGTCCTATGTTGGGCTGAAAAAGTATAAAAGTCCACGTGAGACCTGATAGCATCCCAGTTCGTGACTTAAACTTCCCTGAACGTTTTGACAGTTTTAGTTTATTTGGAATTTTTGCTGTCGATCATGATGACGACAGGCTTCATAGCAGCGCAGGGCAAATTGATTGACTAACTTTTCGATTAATCAGAGACAAATCATTAAAAATAGACCAACGTCATGAAAGTTTTGTATGACCAATGGGAGAGGGCCGTCACACAAGGAAGAAACATAGGCGCGCCTTAGACAATGTCTACAAACTTTCTTTTGTACGATGTATGACTTTGAGCCGCATTCACACTTCCTATACGTCTCACAAAACACAGTCTGCAAACACGAGTCACCGCAATATCTCTGGTTCGAATGCCGCGTGTCCGAGAAGTTTATACTTGAACTCATTGCCACGATGCTGCATTCGAAGTACGGATCTCGCGGTGACTCGCGTTCGAATCTGTATGCCTTCTGTATGACGTATAAGAACTCTGACCACGGCGAAGCACGTTTGCTTCACACATACGTATGCTGCGAACATGTCTCAAAATAGATTTTGTGTTGCCTATGTGACAGAAGCGTCACAAGCCACTCAACCTCAGTCTGCAGAGTCTTTTATGCGATGAATTTAGCGGTCTAACCTGGGCTTTAGTGGTGCACCCGCTCATCCCGCGGCCAAGCATCGCGGTCTACGCGGACGACGTCGAAATGTGTACGTTATAACGCTAGTAAGAATTGCCACGTAGGACGGGTCTGTCCCGCTCTGCGTGAACAGACCAGCGACAAGAATGACCAAGATACACGTTTGGAACTGACCCTACCCGATTTGCAGGATCCTCCCCCCCCCCCCCCCACCTTTTTTTACACCAGTTTTAACTGGTATAAGACTATAAAACAACGCTAAATGGCATAAAGTGTGAAATAAACGAATAAGATTTATAGTCTGAGCTTTCCTATCGACGACCCTCCCCCACTGCGAACGGCAGTGAAAAACTACTGTTGTTGCAATAGCGACGCGCACCGGGCCTTCTCCATTGTTTCCCGAGCATATGGCGCCAACGAGGTACTCCGACAGACCATTTGGTCGCGATTTACAGGAACTTCCTAACCGTCGAGGCTGAACTAGGCGCACCAGCTCGTAAACACCCGGCGTTCGCTCCGTTCACAATAAGTACGAACACAGCCAACGCTATAGGATCCGATGGAACCAATACAAAGCAGTGATAAAAGTGCACCGTCATGGTGCTTGTCGTCTTTGCGTGTTTGCTAACACCGACTAGACAAATCGCGCACGAAAAGAATAGCAGCATCAGGTTGAATCTACTCACGTGATTGGTTTGGGGCTAATGACAGGAACCGCACAAAGACAACAAGGGCCATGACGATGTACCTTTTGGCGCTCCTCGGTTGGATCCGTCGGACTGTGACGCCGGCTGCGGCCGGACGGTAGAGGCACTAGTCGAAGACGGGTTCCAGTCTGCCCCCTATTGAAGGTATGCCCCATGTTGCAAGCTGTGCAATCCCTGAGCAATTACCAACACCAGATATTTATACACACAGGCTACACTCTCAGAAATAAAGGGCGTGGTGCTTACACCGCTTGTTCGATATATAACACACTAAAAACTAGAATTCGACGTTCAGTCCACTGACGACAAACCGACGATACCATTTTTTACGAGCGGCTTGATAGTCGAGTGATATAACTTACTAAAATAGCCAACGGTACGGATTAAAGACTACAGGAAAACGTTCAAGGTTTTGTTGACCCTGCTGCAGAGCCTGATTTTGTTTTCCTCTGGTCTTTGATTCGTACATTAGCTATTTAGTAAATTATATGACAAAGCGATTGAGCCACTGGTAAAAGTGGGTATCGTCAGTTCGACGTCGGTGGACTGGACGTCCAACTAGTTTTGGGGGGTTATAGAGGAGATAAGAGGTGTAAGTAGTACACCCCCTATTTTTGAGTGTAAAATCGTAATATCGCGGCTCACTTCCCGCGTTTGGTTGCGTAAGAAGCAGAGTTGTGCCAAAAACTCTACAAATCTATATAATATAAGATACTAAATACCATCTGAAAATGTATTTTGAGTAGCGTTCAAGTTACTTTTAATACGAACTATCCTGAGTAGAGTACAAATACCATAAAAAAGTAATTCAATTACATTCGAACGTGCATTTCGAGTGTGGTGCAAGCTGGTAATTTAAGAATAAAAAAAAAAACAGAAACATTCATTTGTGAATTTTCAGGGAATGCGTCAGCAAACCCCTGGGAAACGAAAGACACGTTCCTTTTGGTCAGCGCTGATGTTAACCCCTTCACTTTTCTTTTGGCTTTCTCGTTTGAATCCTCTGTTTTTTGTTGCCTCGTTGGTCTCGTTACGGGGTCAGTGTTAGCGTTTTCCAAAGAAGAACGTGTGTGGCGTTTTCCAAGCGTCATGCTAACGGGTTCCCTAAGAATCCACCAATGAATCTTCCTGTAATTTTTTTCGCCCATTTTTTGTACTCTGCCTGTCAAAGTACGTAGACGCTCTTGAATATGGTCATCCATATCACTCGTGGAAAGAACCACATCCATACCACTCGTGGAAGGAACTCCATCCATATCACTCGTGGAGGTAACCGCATCTATCGTTTTAACTAACTACACACACACATCACAGCCCACGCACCGCTACTACGGATACCCAGAGCGAAGAACAACCGTGGACAGCAGAGCGGCAACTGAGCACGCTTGCATTCCTCCACGCAGGGGCAACACCTTCTAGATAACAAAAACTTAGTGCCGTAGTGACGTTATCAGAGAAGGCCAATGCTGGGCACAGATTAGACACGACGGCTGCGGCAACGTTTGGCTCAAATTTGACTCGCAGCCGAGCGCTTACGCAGCACTCGTTTCCATCTGTGCCCAGCGTTGACCTTCTCTGATGACGTCATATCATTCAGCGATGCGGCTTTGTTATCTAGGAGGTGTTGCGCGGCGCCTCCTCCTCTCTGGTTCCGCTCCAGCTGTACTCGTGACTAACGAAAGCAAAAGGGCTCGTGTTGACGCAAACCCGGCGGCGTCTGTCTGTTTGTCAGAGCCGGGCAGAGAGGGAGAGTTTGACGCGTGCCGACGTACGGGCTTAGGGCGAATGGGATCTTCGCACGCGTCATTCTTTCCCCCTCCTTCTCCCTCTCTCTCCGACGCTGACAAACAAAAGACACTGTTGGGTTTTATCAAAACGAGCGTTCTAATGCCAGCACCTTAAAAGTAAGAAAGGGATACTCTATTCGAGATGACTTCGTTGAAAATAACATTTTGCAGTGATTATTATGACTTTCAAGGAACGCCTTAGCTGCTGCAATTGAAGTTTACTTTGAAATAATTCGAGAGATGTAACTTATTCGTTCCGAAATATTTTAGGAACAAATGGACTCTCGTATCGTAGACATGGCACCTGCCGTGATTTAGTTTGGCGTCAGATTCGGCTCATGACGCATTCCGCAAAAAAAAAAAAAAAAAAAAAAGTTCGTAATGTGCCTCACCGCGATTCGGGAGACTTGATATATAGTCCGGCATGGCACATCCCTAACAGACCAACTGGAAGTCGATCAGGCAGCCAGACTTGATGAATACTGGAGGGAACGATACACGTGCACCCTGAGGAGAAACATGGGCACGAGGACAGTGGCCGCTGTGGCTGATAAAAAACCCAAAGCGAGTACGCCCCCCCCCCCTTATCTGGTAAAAAGCGAGAAAATCACCTGTACCTTCAAACTGTAAAAAAAAAAGGATTACGCTGAAACGACTCATTGAGGTCCACATGGTCAAGCTTCAATAAGCTGGAGAATCCACCAGTTTAGAAATAACCGATTGCACCTGGCGGAAAACCGGTTTCGAGGATTTTGAAAAGGAAACAATGCGCGCATTGTAAAGGAGATGAAAGAAACGCTTTTGAAGAAGCTTTTCAGAGCAAACGTTAAGCCATAATGGGCACACAAGGAGTTTTGGGGAAGCCCAATCTAGGTTTCTGCAACTCAATGAAGACAGAAGGATCGATCTTCTTTCGCCAGTGTTCGCGTAAAAACGTGTGCGCGCATTTTCATACCAGAACCGTCTGAACCAGCAATTTCTGAAAATGGTTCGTTGTGATCGTACCGAGCGTCGTCGTCATAATCCTCCGCTGACGGAACCTCTCTAGCTTCAAGAAAAGGTGTGGTCCGAGTGTGAAATCTGGATGACATAACCAGCCCCTTGCTAGCTCCAAGCGTGACGTGCCATTCGAAGACAAAAAAAAAAAAGCGTACAAGAGGACACATAGAGGCAAGCGTACTTGGGGCTCTCCATTTGGTCTTGTGTTGGCATTTAGGAGTCCACGTTTTGCTCGTGCTTTGTTTTCTGCTCTGTGTTCGGTCGCTTGGCTACAAGGTTTGTAATCGGTTCAGCTTTGCCCTGGAGCTATGCCTGGAGTATGACGATCCCTAGTTCCGTAGATACTGAGTACAAGATAGTAAGAAATGTAGGATAGAGTAGCAAATATTCTAGACTAAATGTATTTCCAAGATACCAAAATACTACCAGAAGTATTTGAAACACAGTATATTGAGTAGAGTAGTTAAGATAGGCTCATGTCTGGCTAGAAGGCAGTAACACACACACAAAAAATGTATGAATCCAGTGACGTGTCGTTTCTGGCACTGGTCGGTCGCCTCGCTAGCTCGTAGCGGCGACTCCTAGCACCGGCTAGCATCGGGATATGGTAAAACAGTGTATACAGAATTGTGGCGAATTCTATTTTATCGCCATTTTTTTGTAATGATTTGCACGGTCCGCGGTGTCGGTTGTCCCACCATTACGCAGTGGTTTCGACTTTCAAACAATCGGCACGCGGCTTTCGAAAGGCGTCTAGACTGCGGGGACCATATATGTGAGCATAAACTGAGGGTAACTCTGCCAACTAATCATTCAAGTGTGAGCTCGGTGTTCTTACATTCTCGCGCGCTCTCGTCTCCTCCGCTCCCTCAGTTTCTCGACGCAAACCTGGGTGTTTTTATCACACTTCATGTACGTTTATGATGTCAAATTTTGAATTCAAAACATGTTTGGGAGCATTTATGGAAGGAAAAAGAGCACAAACAGAAACCTGGGTGGATTGTCTGTTTTCAAGTTATTGACCTTGAAGCGGCCAAGGCGAAAACGATTTTTCTTGGCATTCGGGGATCCCATATTAACCACTCGCTATATTTTCACTTGTCCACATACGGCACCAGGACGCTTTTGTGACAGACTCAAAAAAAATTTAATTATGCTTATAACTTATGTTTTATTATTCAGTAATGTTTGAAATATCACACTGTTCTTTTGGTGATTTTTGGCAAGCCATGTATACCGGAACCGCCTGGTTGGCACACACGCACCAGTGTAAACAAAAAGAAGTTTCACCGAATACATTTTTGGAGAGGGTGCGACATACGAAAGCGTGACGCAAAAGCGTAACGGCCGAGATATACCTGTGAAACACCTGGTATAGATCCCACTCTACGCTAACTCAACTCTCTGACGTAACGTACTTCGGTCGCGCTGCTGTCAACACGGCGCATGCGCAGATATTCAGGCGAATCAGAAGCCAGATTCACGAAGCGCTTCTTAGGTTACGACCAGAGGTCAGCATTTTAGGTCGCCCTCACTCACCCTCACCCTCACAGCCACACTCACCTAAGACCCTCACTTACCCTCACCCTCACAGCTACACTCACCTTCAGCCCCTCACTCACCCCCATCCTCACAGTCACACTCACCTTCAGCCCTTCACTCACCCTCACTGAACCTCACGGCCCTCACGCACTTATGGCCCTCACGCACTCACCGCCCTGATGGCCCTCACGCACTCATGGCCCTCACGCCGCTCACCTGCCCTCACTCCCCTCACTCACTCATGGCCCTCACGCACTCACCGCCCTCACGGCCCTCACGCACTCATGGTCCTCACGCCCCTCACCGCCCTCACCGCCCTCACGCACTCATAGCCCTCACGCCCCTCACGCACTCACCGCCCTCACGGCCCTCACGCACTAATACCCCTCACACCCCTCACGCACTCATGGCCCTCACACCACTTACGCCCGCTTCAGATGGGGCACTTTCGCCCAGAATCTTCACGTCGCAACACCAGCAACACAGGGCCTCCCGTGTTCACTACGCAGCAACCAATTGCTGCAATTTGCCATCATCATCATGAATTTTATTTTTCTTGCACTATTTAGACACACAATTACGCGCTGTAAACGTGTTTTTATGCATTTAAATCTCGTTGAGAATACTAATGCATCTTTCTGCATTAGCCAAGTCTTTTGTTGTCATCATCACCGGCACGAGGTATCACTTGAAAATATCGCGTCCCTGACTGGACGCAGCCGCTTCAAACAGTCTTCAAATTGCGCCAAGTTGCTCGCTTGTTTCGAGCCGGACCCGATCTCAGCAACTCGTGCCTGATCTAGGGAAAGCTAGGGAACAACCCGCCAGCAACACCAAAATTGCTGAGAAAGTTGCTCCGTCTGAAGGGGGCCTCACACACGCACCGTCCTCACGCCCCTCACACACTCACGGCCCTCACACCCCTCACGCACTCACCGTCCCTCACGGCCCTCACACCCCTCACGCACTCACCGCTCTCACGGCCCTCATACCCCTCACGCACTCATGGCCCTCACGCCACTCACCGCCCTTACGCACTCATGGCCCTCATACGCCTTACGCCCCTCACGGCCCTCACGCACTCACGGTCCTCACAGCCCTCACGGCCCACACTCACCCTCACACTCATGAATTTTCCTGATTCAGAAACTCACTCATCCTCACCTCACACTCATGAATTTTCCTGGTTCAGAAACTCACTCACCCTGCACCTCACCTCTGAAGGTGAGGGTGAGTGAGGGCCCTCATGAGTGAGGTTTACCGAGGTATGGTGACGACAACGTAGCTAAGAAGTTGGTAAATTAAGAACATCGTAAGAATAGGAGAAATCGGTATTCACGAACGCGCTCTTAAGTGAGAGGAGGAAAGCGGTGTTCTCGCGACATGAAAGGGGCAAATGACAGTGTGAATCAGGAAACACTCTTGGACCAAAGGAAGGGATATGGGCTAGAGGGAACCATGGTTAAGTTTCTAGAACGGGTATATACGGAGAATAGGGTGGTTATAACATGGTAAGCCAAAACTACAGGGACCAGCAGCAATAAATAGAGAACTTAGAGAGGGTTGTCCATTGTCTCCCCTGCTCCTTATTATATACCACAGTGAGATAGAAAAAAGATGAAAGCAGTGCAAACTAGTTTTTGACCTGACTTATATGGAGGATAGGACATAAAGTAAATCAAGTATTGCCAGGGTTAATGCATGCAGACGACATGGTACTCGCATCAGAAAGTCTTGAGTCAGTACAAGAACTAATTATGATTTGCAGAAGGGAAGGGGACAGTATAGGCCTAAACTTCAGTAGGGACAAGTCGGGTATAATAGTTTTCAACGACGAGAAGGGGCAACCCCTGGAGATACAGGACAGAGTGATAGAACACGTAGAAAAGTACAACTATCAGGGAGTATGGTTAAATGAGGGAAGAAACTATCGAAAAGAGCATGAAGATATTGTAATAAAGAAGGGGAAACAAACTTCAGCTATTATGAAACACAGGGCACTCTGAACTATAATGGATATGAAGTCGTTAGGGGTGTATGGAAGATGGTCATTGAGCCATGACGGCCATTTGGGAATGCGGTATTGTGCATGAGGTCAGAAATCCAGGCAGGTATAGAGATACAGCAACGGAGTTGGGTAGGTTGGCATTGTGGGCACATGGGAATACACCAAATGAGGGAGTACAGGGAGATATGGGTTGGGCATCTTTCGAGAGTAGAGAAGCGATCAGTAGAGTAAACTTTGAATAAAGACAAGCTGAAATTGAGGATACACGGTGGGCAGAGAAAGGTGTACAAGTATCTATATATATGAAAAGTATAAATACTATGTGGGCAGATCGAACCCGCAAGCTGAGATCTAAATACACTAAACGTGATGGGGCCGATCAGAGCATATCAGTAGAAAAGGGAGTAAAGAAAACTGAGTGGAAATAGTGGGAAGAGAGAATGCAGGGAAAATCAGCTTCAGGAATATACAGGGCACACAAACAAGATATAAAAAAGGAGCAGTTGTATGACTGATTCGTTGGGAAGCTCATTGCTGTTTGAAGCTAGAACGGGGCCGGGTGCTAAGAGCGAAAACATGGGGGGCTAAATTCCAAGAAATAGACGCTCTATGTGACGTATGCAACCGCAAGAGCGAAACTACAGAACATGTAATTTTTTATGGTGGACAAGGCTTCGTCATTACCCTCTTGGGCGGATGACTACGGATTTGGAGGGGCACTGGAATTCGCAGACATGGAGGGACGAATGAATAGGGAAAGGATTGCGGTAACTAAGAGGAGATGGAAAGATTGGTTTGGTGCCTGGCTGTAGAACAGGATACGCTCGCGTGAAGGACGCACCAAAGGTATCTTTGTTCGGTGTACCCGAAGTCGAAAGGTGGCGGAAGCTGTGGGATAAGAACTTGCATCGAGCGGACAAGACGTTGGAAGAGACCTCTGCTGTGTTCGAATTACATTTTGAACCACAGTACGTAATTAGAGCTTACGTGCACGTCATCAACGATGAAGAGATACGCGTTCAGCGTGGGAAAGCAATGCTTTCGTTCCGGCGCAGTTCCTCCGATCCTTCCGAATCTTCCTGCCAACATCTTCCGGCTTTCTGCTACCCTTACCACCTACTACTACTACCGAATCTTCCCAGCTATTGGGCAAAGAAAACACCGGCGCACACACGCGCTGAGGAGGAGTTGACCGAAGTGCCATCTCAATTTAGGCATGAACCACCTCAGCAAGCGGGTGCGGTGAGCCCACTACCCCATTCTAGGCCACTGTAGCCGAGCGTTTAGACAGGTCGGAGCAGAGCGCGCAAAAAATCTCGGAGGCCATGGCGACAGCGTCTCCCATAGGGAACCGTTCAGTGGACAGGTCAGTATTACAGTAGGTCGTGCTGCGCAGCACCACTGGCGTTGATCCTGACCTTGGCAACGCTCTGCATCTTTTAAGGCTAAAGCCTTACTTGTCCCATTAGGCGAAAAAGTGGCGTCGTTGTGCGCGAAAGATGGCCTTAAAAATATGTCATCAAGTACGCGCCGCTCACGCTCATGCTCAAGTGCGGGAGCGTGATGTCACAGCCGGAGCGCCGTGTGCAAAAGATGCGTTTCGGACTTCATCAGTGCCCGTTGTGTGCTGAGTGCGATGGACTGTTTTGGCGACCGCGTCTCCATTTACGGCCTCGACATCGGCAGCAGCGTCTACATCTACGGTGGCCTCCGCAGGGAAACATGACCGCCCACACAAATACGCCACAGCCGAGGAAGCAGGGCACCAAAGACGCTTTCGCATTCCTACACGTAAGCAGACTTAAGTGCCCTCGTGTGATTCTTTTCTTACATTTGGTTCGCTTGAATATAGGTCACGTTTTATTAAAATGCGAGGCAGACGCCCGGCTTCTCCGCAAATGCTTGTCTCATTGGCCTGGGAGCGATTACAAAATACGTGTTCGTAACTCGTAACGCTATGGGTTTCTTAAAGTTTCAGCAACCATTTTGAATACTGACAAAATCTCACTATAGACACAGTGCCAGTGCTGAACAATATAAGGCCGATAGATTTCGGACCTTATATAGGTTGTTTCTCAAAACGACAGCCAAATCGTTCCTGCAAAGAAAACCCATTGCAGAGAAAAAAAGTCTGAGGCTGTAGTGGTGTCTGCCACAGGGACCACGATGAAAAAATATTAGCGTTATGTATATTGCGGTGAATAATTACTTATAAGTGCTTAGTACTTTAATTGTTAATTTTAAAGGTGTAGGTTAAATTAGAAACTTGATGCGAATAATCGGAAACAACTAAACCCACCACCATAACAATGATTGAAGGCAGACGCAGCATTTAAAGGCGTTCCGTAAAATTGCTAAGTTTGGACGCGTTTGGTAGGATAAGGTTTCTTATCGGAGCGCGTCTCAATGCCACCAATCCCGCTGCCCTTGGCGAAAACGCTCGACGTGCTAGCGCCGCCACGCACTGCACGTAGCGGTGCGTCTTCACATTTGCACCGACGTCAAAAAGGCAAATCTCTTGTAGCAGTCCGGATCTTCCTTATCTGGCCTACTCTACGAGCGATGCGTGGCGGCGCAAAGTACGCTGAGCGTTTCGGAGGCGGTGAGCGGGATTAGCGGGATTGCTGGCGCGGAGTTGCGTTCCGAAAAAAAAAAAAAAAAAAAAAAAAAAAAAGAAACGAAACTTAAAAACGTGTTTAATTTTTTTTTTTTTTTTGGAACGCCGTAAAATATAGGTTTGCGTTTGACCACTGTAATGCGACTGGATGTAGCTGTATTCGATGATTCCCACAAAGTTTCAAATTGAAACCATACCATTAAAAGTATGAATAAAAAAAAATAATTACGAACAAGTAAACATCAACACTGAACTCTCTTGAAAGTTGTGGGATCCCTGCACAATGGCGGACGCAAAAGACACCGCCAATGTTGAAACCTTAGAAACTGTGCTCCTGGCATTTCGATCCTAGCTTACGCAGTTTTGGAATCTCACATTTTATTGTGTCATTTTTTGCGCCATTGTGCAGCGTTTCAGGATTTTTAACAGTGGTCACGCGGATTTCGAAAGAGGTTCATTACGGCATCAATCTTTTTTTTCTCTGCGATGCGTATTTTTTGTAGGAACGATTCGGCTCACGTATCGAGAAACGCCCTGTATATTGCATCCTAGTAGTTCGTAAAAGTTAGTTGCTGAAACATAAAGCAAAAATAGAAAAGCAACTCCACAATTGAAGACTACGTCTGATTTAACCGTGGCATCGCTCGGCAGTTTCCGTTTCACCTTGTTTCCCTCGCAGAAAACCAATGTCAGAAAAGATACCGCAGATATTTCCTTCTCCTGCAATTTGACGAGGCCGAGCCCGCCACAGCCTTGCGCTTGTACAGGCTAATAAACTGCTTTTCATCATTTCTGTACCGAAATCGGCCCGACGGTGAATAATTTATAACCAACTGCTAGAGCGACATTGCGAGTGTATGTTTCTAATCGCAATGGCAATAATCCGTAAAAATATAGAATAACAAAGGCGCGTGCAGCCTGGCGGAAGTAGCTGTTTTTTTCCCCCAACAAAAGCCTCGCACTGGAGCTCCAGTCGCATCCCGCTTTATTGAGCAGACGAACAGTGGAAGTACCTGCCGTGACTGTGTACAGACCAAATGGAAACGGTACGTTGTTTCGCATCTCCAATCAGATTTATTTTTTAATCTATAAGCGGCATCCATAAACCCTTTTACAGCCAAACGAAGCCTTATGGTACAGCACTAGTGCTTATAGCCTTCAAGACATATGATCTGACTCATTGTTAGACAAGATACTCGACAAAAGTATTTAAAATAACTTACCAAATACCGACTTCAAAACGTATTTAGGGTACTGCTCAAATTGATTTCCCTGCAAAATAACTTGAGTACAGTACAAATACTTAGTAATGTAATGGAATCTCTTTTGAAGGTACTTTTGCTCTGCGTTATTTCGACTACAGTGACATCAGAATGCTATATTTGCGAGCAAAAAAAAAACGAATAAAACAAAATCGCAGCGCTCTTCTATGCAGTCCCAGTACAATTCGTTGTACCATAGCGGTGAATGTTTAGAAAAGCAAAAGGAGGTCGCTCTACGTATGCTCACATCGCAGAAAATCACATCATGTTGTGGTTTCATTAGGCGTACCTTGGACGCATTGTTTTACAAAGCACCGAAGTCGGTATATATTCAGAGTTTACGTTCAGCAGATATGGAAGTAGATTTTCAAAACCCTGCATTCGGAAATGACTGAACTTTAAAAAATAATGGCTCAAAGGGACACGACGAAGCTCTTCCATCCTACTCGTGGTTGTCGATTTTATTTTTTCTCCCATACTAAGAAGCGCATTCAGAAAGGCCTACAACTTAGGAGAACTTTTTTTTTTGCATCCTGAGTTCTTACTTTGCTTCTATCTTGTTTCCTTCCTTGCTGTTGGTGGAGTAACTGTATAGGCTCTGCTTGCAGCATGTGGTCCGGTTGCTCCGCAAAAGGAGCATGTGCAGTTACTCTAGGTGTTACAATCTCTGTCTTCATGAAAGGGTCGAGCTATACCCGTTGCCCGCGAGGTTTCCGAGAGTGCCCTGACTGGCGAAAAAAATTGGCATTCTTGCCGTAGCCGAGTCAAGCATAAAAAAATGAATAAAAAACACTGCGAATTTTTGACGTGATTTTTCCTCATTTACTTGTATTTGTTGTTTGGCTGGCGTTTTTCGCCTGCATCTTTGGTCACGGCTTGTTTCCTGTTCTTTGTTCGGTCGCTTCCGCTTCAAGTTTGCAATCGCTCAACTATGCGCTGGTGTGTGCTGACTCCTATTCCCGTAAAAAATAAATGTTTTTCAAACATAAAAAAATGTACTTGAGATAATGAGTCCAAGATAGTGAGAAATGAAATTAAGATAAAGTAGCAAATGCTTTCGTTCAAATGTATTCGAAAGATACCAAATTACTATTAAAAGTTTTTAAAATACAGTATCTTGACAAGAATATTTTAGAATAGCAAAGTCTGCTGACCCCATTGAACAAAAAAAAAAGAT
This sequence comes from Ixodes persulcatus, assembly GCA_013358835.2. Taxonomy (NCBI): domain Eukaryota; kingdom Metazoa; phylum Arthropoda; class Arachnida; order Ixodida; family Ixodidae; genus Ixodes; species Ixodes persulcatus. The sequence continues at coordinate 406,508 of JABSTQ010009094.1, read as the reverse complement.
ATGATTTGTTCAATCAGCTTATGAGAACTTATATAAATCGTATAAGGCGTAAGTAGCTTATTATATGATTCTATTTTTTCTAATATATCTACTGGAAATATCCATACAATTTTTTGTCACCTAGGAAAACGTTTCTGCATGTATGAATTCTTAGCATGCACTTTATGAGAAGCACGTGTTTTCCGTCTCCCAGTCTAGGCCTAGCACACGCAGGCCGTGGGGACCGCCATGGCGGCGGCTTCCCGGATACGAGGAGAGGCCGCATTTCTTGAAAAGGGCTGTGTCTCCTTCTCCCTTTGGGGTGAACGTGCCACTGACTCATCCTTGATAATGACCGTGGACGCGATCTATCTCCGGCCACTCCCCCTACCCCGGGTGCGGCCATTTCCCGGAGCTTAGATAAAGGGCGGTCCAAATCAACCTGTAAAACAGGCGAAAACGGGTCCCGGAGAAATCTGGGAGACAGAAGTGACGTCAATGATCACATGAACGTGACGTTTTGCTTTGGCGGTCTAGAATTGAATATATTTAACTTTTGCCGGCCCCGGAGAGCCCTGGAAAGCCCCGGAGAGCCCCTCAGCCAGTCAGGGTAAGGTGGATAACCCTCCTCGCCCTCCTCACAAACCTGAAGTGGGGTAGAAAGGGGAGGGGGGGGGTGCGCTTGTCGCTTCTCGGGAATCCTACAAAAGGGCAAATGGAAGGCTTAACAAGCAGTTGCTTTTGTTGTATTCTCGCCCTTGGAACTTCTGAAAAATTCTACAAAGGAGAGCTTTTCTCCCTCTCCCGCCCGTGATGTGCGTTTTTCTTTTTCCCGCTCAACCTTTCGGTCCCTGCTGTCCCGGCGCGCGATGTCTTTTCACTCCTCGTCCATACGTTCTCGCATGCTTCTTCACTAAAACAGGAAGCAAAATTTATAAAACAATAAAAGGGTTCCGTCTCCCTTTCTTTCTCAGGATCCGTTTTGTAGCTTGGTTTGGACCGTCTTTAAACCGGCCCTGAAACTGTGGCCGAAAAGCTTTCGCTGAGAGAGGCTCTGGTGTTGAGAGCATCTCTTGCTGGACGGGAGAAGAGGGCAATGGAGGGCCAGGGAAAAAGGGAAAGCACTATACTCCGTTCACCCCTAAGCTGAGACAACGGTGGTAGCTACGACCTCATTGGACCAGTCATGCTCGTCTTTTTCGCCACATTCATCATGCCAACCACTAGCTATATTCTCACATGTCAACATACTGCACCAGGACCCTCTTGTGACATGCTCAAAATAAATTTTAATACGCTTTATAATTTATTTTTGATATTCAGTAATATTCTTAAATGTCACATTTCCTTTGATTTTTAGCAAGCCATGTATACCGGAACCGCTTGGTAGGGAACTAGTGGAGACGAAAATGTTCATCGAGTGCGCTTTTGGAGAGGGTTACTCGATGAAAACGCAACGCGCGAAAGCGACACTCGAAAGCGTGAAGCGAAAGCATAACGACCGAGATATACCTGGGAAACACCTGGTATATATCCCACTCTGCGCTAACTTAACTCTCTGACGTCGTATACGCCGGTGGCGCTGCTGTCGACAGGGCGCATGCGCAGATACTCAGGCGATTCAGAGACCTGATTCACAAAGAGATTCTTAGGCTACGAAAACTTAGATAAGAACTTCGTAAGTTAAGAACATCGTCAGAAGAGGAGAAATTGGTATTCACGAACGCGTTCTTAAGTGCGGGAAGGAACGCGACGTTCTCGTAAGGAAAAACGAGAACTTCCGGTGTATCGCAAGCCCCCAATCCCAGCGGAAGCGGGCTGTTGCTATGGTGACGGCGTGTTCGGCAACAGGAACAACCAATTGGAGAGCTCTGCTGGTTTGGATCACCTGGAGCTTGAATAACAAACGCAGGTGGCCTCTCCGCCAACGCTCGTCTGGGGTTTGTGTCTGTGAAGTGAAATGTTGACGCTAACACGATTTAAACGAGCCCGAATGCCGAGGCCGTGATAACAGCTTTTGTTAACTGCTACGAACTCTGTCGCTACGAAGTCAAAGCAACTAGTCATCGTTGCTAAAAGAAGACAGCCCGCGCCGGTCGTTTGTAATGCGGCGTAGATACAAACAAATCTCTGTGGCGTTTTTTTTCTGCCTGGGGGATGCAGGAGCAAACCGACGTCCAGGGAGATACGTTCGAACTACGACAGTGTCAGCAAGAGCCACGTAAATACCTGGTCTCAATAAGAGCTGACGCGCGCGTTTGATCGAAATGCTGGATTCGCGGTGTTAGACCGCGTCTTGGTAAGCGCTTCCGGACTGATCTTTTACGATTGCAACTCGATACTAACGTGAAACTCGGCAAAGGAAGTTTGGACCGGCATCGCGTAGCTCCCACGAACTGTTCAAGCTGGACAGCGTTGACGTAACCGTCGTGTCGGAATAAAAATGGAATGCTAATAACAAAGTGTGCTTTCGACATGTAGCGAAGGTAGTCCACACGACGTTTATTTGGGCTTTATACCACACCAAGCAAGGAAATAGAACCGATGAGATTCGCTTTTTGACGACATCGTTCGTCACCCCTGCTTCGAAAAACAAGGGTATGGCAAGAGGAAGAGACTGACCTTTTAATCTAAAATTGAGTCCGCGATACAACTACTCATACGAGAACGGTCAACGAGGGTGGCGCGGCATATTCCATTCAGCATGGCATCGTTAGCAGACGGTTTTGGCCAGGGACCGTGAAGCAACGATGTGTCGGAGCAAGTCGGAATGTCTCGCTAGGCCGACATTCTGCCTAGCTCGCCGAGCTGGCCCTTGGCGGTCGCCTGGTCGGTGACATCGTTGCCGTTGTAGCTTTTTCCGGATGTCTGTGCATCCGGCGCTGATGTCCGTCATGGTCGGTTTCAAGTACTTCTTTCTTTTTCCTCGCTGCTTGAAGTCGGGACGCCCGAGTCGTCGCGACTCGGGCGTCCCGACTTGGTCGTCGCGACCAGCGACGCTTTCGGCCATGTTGATTTCATCGTAAAAAAGTGCGTAAGACAGTTCCGGAACTGTCGTAGGATTCCATCGTAACCCGCAGAAAGCTTAGGATAATTTCGTTTCGCAAATACGAATTCGTTCTTACTTTTTTTTGTTAGCACATTTTTGGCTTAAGATGGTTTTCTGAATCTGGTGTCTGGCTCCTATGTGCTCGCGCAATGCCCACATCTTTTGTGGACAAATGAGGGGCTTGTTTGTAAACGCGTATTGGTGCGTATGGAGCGTGTTTCGCCAAACATAGCTCATACTTTCCGTGCATCGGCTGCACACGGGCCGTGGCTTGTTTGTGTTCACGCTCCTTGCTTCGATAATCGGCCTTCTTGTCGGCTACTGCCTCAGTCTCATGGGCTGATGAGCGATTACAACAAGATCAGAAGTCGTCTGCGTTTATTGAGCTGTCGGTGTCTTAGAGAGTCACTTCATGCGCACATGAGGGCACCGCATATTCTTTTTCGGTTTTGCGGCACATCACTTCACCTGTTGATATTAATGCCCCGAGCAAGTCGCCTGCTTTTGGCGCAGGAGTTGCGCTGACGTCAGAACGACGCCGAGCTCTTTTTGGCTGATTGAACAAAATAGTGGGTAATATCAATGCTAGATGCTTCGAGGTCTACCCACTTTTTTTTCGGTCACCCAATAAGAGCTCGGCGTCATTCTGATGTCACCGCAACTCATGCGCAAGAAGTAGACGACTTGCTCTCCGCATAAACCTTTTTTCAAATGTGCGCGCCATCTAGTAACTACTGCGCTTGTTATCCGAGTCCGCAATTTTCTGATCCCATACCATGAGCACGTATTAGGCGCGAGGGCAACGTCTGCGTTCGGGAAGGACTCGGTTTCAATCCCGTTACAAGTGACGGCGTCACCAGTAACGCGTTCCTTTTTCTTTCGAAACAGTAATGTAAAACGTACTTGCGTAACCTGTTTCGAGTAACGTGTAACCTAGCTACGCTAGTGATGAAGTCTTCTTCCCAAAAACTAAAAAAATGAAAAACGTTTCCGACTCCCTGTAACGCCAAATTAGAGCGCAGCTCTTGAGGAGGAGGAGGGGAGGGTACGGAGGGGAGGGTATGCCCCTCCTCCTCCTCCGTATCCTCTCCTCCTCTTCTCCTCCTTCTTTCCTCCCCTCTTTCTCTTCTCCTCCTTCTCTTTCTCCACTCCTCCTCCTCCTCTCATTCTCCTCCCCTCCTCCTCCCCTCCTCCTCCCCTCCCTCCTTCGTGACGTCACACGTGAATTTCGTGACATCACTCGTGACCCACGTGACGTCACTCGTAAAGTCCTCCTAAAGGTCGTGACCTTCACTGTGAAAGTCGTGACCTTCGTCGTGACTTTCACCAGTGACCTCCGTGACGTCACTCGTGACGTCACTCGTGACCCTAGTGACCCTCGGGACGTCACGTGTGGTGTTATTATGGGAAACGTCCAATAATGCAACGCGCGGTTACGAGTGACGTCACTCGGGACCCTAATTACCCTCGTGACGTCACATGTGACGTCACGTGTGACGTCATTATGAGAAACGCCCCATAATGCAACGCGCGGTTACGCCGACGGCGATGCCGACAGTGATGGCGACACCGCTCAAGCAGGAAGCGGGAGCCTAAGAGCTGCGCTCTAAAACAATTACAGTTATTTTTTTTTCTAGGTGCCAAGGTGCATGAATTCTTGCTCTGATTCCACGTACTTTCGATATTTTGCCTCTCTTTTTCCCGCGCGAAAACTCCCACTTTGCACAAAATGCCAACGCCCCCGCCCTTTGCCCAGTGTCGAAAAACGCTGTCGCCGTCGAGGGAAATCAACACAAATGGCAGTAATACGAAAGTAACGAACGTTAAAATTTACACGTAACGGTAACGCGTTCTCTTTATTTTGAGGTAGCGTAGGTTTCTATCGCGTCCCTTTTATTTGCGAGTAACGAGAAACGCATTTCGTTTCTCTTTTTAGTAATGCCTACAACACTGGCTTCACTGACCCATAAAAGTTGGACGTTGGTGACCGGATTCTTTCGGTTTCAGTATGCCCCTGTCATCGCTTGCCCTGCAGCTGGGAGTTTGCTGGGGTACCAGGCCGTCGCGGTGGCCGCCATCTTGGTGGCGATAACCGCGGCGGTTTGGCTTTGGTTTAGACCCGAGAGGAGGAGGACCCTTCCCCCGGGTCCCAGGGGCTTTCCGCTGATTGGCTTCCTGCCCTTCCTGGGAAGAAATCACCACGTCATGTTCAGGGACCTCGCCAAAATCTACGGTCCTGTTGTGAGGTTCGTCATTCTGATTTCACCCATGTGTATACTCTGCTTTACTTGCCTCGCTAGTAATCAAATCAAATCAAATCCCTTTTATTTTGCCACAAACTGTACGCTTGTGACAAGGACGTTTGAAAAAAAAAAGCTGCATGATTGCAGCTTGAGACATTTCAGCGGCCCCATCATGGCTAGAGCGGACGAGATTTAAAATAGATATCCGCAAACATTTGCACCTACTTAAGGGCAATAACAAATAAACAAATAAATATTTTCTAGAGCATAATTTGTGCTTAAAAACAAGATATACATATATGCACATAAATGTACGTTTGGGGATAAATAAAAACACACACACTGAAGTTTATTATTTATAAAAACAGGTAGCTCGTGTCTCAGCCTAACAAAACAAAAGTTTGTTCTGGAATAGGGAATGCCTGAAGGGTGCCAATGACGCGATGGACATTCTGACTGATTTCTTTTTAATTTTGCGATATCTAGAATAATTTATAATTTTTTTTTACCTACCGTCCAGAAATTGCAATTAGTCTATCTTAATCATCTCGGATACATTAGTGATTCTATACTATTTAAAAAAGGGGGGAAGAGCATGGTGATCAGAGGAACGTTTTCGATTATCCTGACAGTTTTGTTTGTAGTAAAAGCTGCAACTTGTTTAGATTTTTTTTTGTAGTCGTCCCCTGTACGAGAAGGAATAGCAAATGATGAAATAAAAACGAGAATTGTAAACGATTTTTTTATGCTAACTGGAAGTAGATGGCTGTACGTATTCATTACTCCCACAGCTCTGGAAAGTTTCTAAGAACATAGTTTACGTAAACATTCCAAAGCATATGTTCAGAAAACATGACGCCTTGAGTCCTAATATTATGAACACACTCTGTTCTAATGGACCCAAAACTAAACTTGGAGTCAAACTAACTCGAGGCCCAGGACAATGAATAAATCTGCCTTTGTTGTAGCCGCGTTTATAACCAGTGATTTAGTATCTGTCCACATTTTTAATCTATACAAAATATTATTCGCTTTAATATCAGTACATCCACCATAGTATATTGTAAAAAACATGCTGGTTTCATCAGCGTACATAATACATTTATTCGAAGGTTCAGCTTTTTTTAAATATCATTAACGGATATGAGGAACAACGAAGCAAAATATTTTACTGTGCAATATCCGAAAAAAATTCGCTGCATGGTGGATTTGAACCCTGAACATACAGGGACCGGTGTTATAAATAGGATGTGGTAAGTAATAATACGATACCTCGAATACCATAGCAATATAATTTATTTAGAAGAATTTTATTATCTATTTGATAAAAAGATTTGCTGATATTTTTATATATATATCTAGGGTGGTTCAAGTCACCAGGTTCGATCTAAAATGGACCGTAAAAATCGACGCCTGCACGTAGCAATCTAAACTTTTTGTCAAAGGTGTAATTCACAAGTCAGTTTTTTCTTGTAAAATTACAATGCGTGCTCTCTTTCTGTAAAAAATAAGGCCAAGAAACTTGCCAGAATCTACGGCGGGCAGCAACAGAGACGACAGGGGTCCTGTAGCGGGGTGTGTTTAGCGTTCGTATATATAGATGGCGCTACCTCCTTATCGCGACAGCTCGCAAACCATTGTGGTTTATTAAAATGAATATAATATTTTTAAAATGTACCTTCGGTTAAAAAATAAATGCGAACAATAAGAGCAAAACTTACAAAGTAACAAAACACATCTGCATAACGGCGGCGCTTTTGCTGCCAACGGATTTCGTCTGCGTGTCGTCTGCTATCTTTCGCTGGTCGGCTGCACCATCAGACGCTGCTCCCGACGCCTTCTATCAATACGAACGCCAAACACACCCAGCCATCGGACTTGGTCGTCTGGGCCGCTGCCCGCCGTTGACCCTGGCAAGTTTCTTGGCCCTATTTTTTACTAAAAGAGAACTACGCTTTGTAATTTTACAAGAAAAAACCAACCTGTGAAATACACCTTTGACGAAAAGTCTAGATGGCTACGTGCAGGCGCCGATTTTTACGGTCGATTTTAGTTCGAGTCTGGTGACTTGAACCACCCTATATTTAAACTTAAAAGCTAATTCTCATTTATTTTTAGTATAATCTCCTTCGGTACCAATAAACCGGTTTCTGTAGATCTATGCATTCTGAATCCATATTGAGATTCAGTCAACGAAATATATTTTTCAAAAAGGTGAGAACTAGAAAGTGCAATATTTTTAATGTTCCCGGAAAATACAGGAAGAACTGAAATGGGGCGGTAATTACTCATATAGTTTTATCACCGCCTGTAAATAAAACAGATATGTTTGAAAGCTGCATTCTTTCGAGGAACACACCGGATGATAAAATTATGTTGTACGAATGCGGTATGTGAGGCAGTAAAATATCAATTATAAATTTTATTGGTTCCACTAGGAGTTCCTCGCAGTCACGACTATGACAATTTTTTTTGTTCATAACCACAGAGAGCACTTCGGCTCTATCAGTAGGATCCAGAAAAAAAAAATATTTTTCGCTAGTGAAAGCATTTGCGCTGTTATATGCACTAAACCCAACTCTCACAAAATAATCATTAAGCTTTTTTACAATCCGTATATTTGAAATATTCTTATCATCAATGGTGATATTAACAATCACTATAATGTTAGAATTCGTGCGCAGTAAAGAATTTAATCGTTTCCATACTATTTCAGTGTGTCTCAAACAAGACACGTCAAACTACGAGGTATAATACAGATGTTTGGCTCGTCTTAACTGAGTGTTGACATGATTTCTTAACTTATTTAAAATTACGCATATTCTCTTCTTCTAGTTTATTGATAAACTGATTGTAAAGAAAGTTCTTTTTAATACGTTTTAAATGTTGCCCAATCACCCATGGATTCCTTGCTTTTTTACTAGGCTATAATAATAATATAATAATAATAATAATAATAACAATAATAATAATAATAATAGTTTATTTCCCCAGTGCCCCAGAACAACCGTGAGGTTTTGGTATGGTGGCACAAATGTCCACGATTGGAAAAAAGAAAAGAGATTCAGCAGTATCTCATGGAGACACCTGTCCTATACATGGTACAGTGCATAGTGAAGATTGCGCATGAACGTGGTACAATCACTGAAAACGTCCAAATTTGGCGAGTCAACATTGTTCAAAGAGACTTGCATGCGGGTTAATGGCGGCAATGTTTCTTGAAAGTGAGGGTAAAACAAGGAACGATGTCTACAAGATCGAGCAGGAGCATGAAAATTCACTGAGCCTAAAATATCAGCGTCGATGTGACCGTTAATTACTTTATGTAAAAATAAAATATCACGAGAGAGTCTTCGCTTCAATAAATTCCGTAAACCTAGCCTCTTAAAAATGTCGTAGTAGTCATAATAGAAACTTCTACCAAAATACTTATCATAGACAAGACGAATAAAACGTTTCTGCACATTTTTTAGCCGTGACGCATCAGTGGCAGTCAGCGAATTCCATGCGACACTACCAAACTCAAGTTTTGCGCGTACCAGATATAAGAACAGTCGGACAAGGCATAAATGATTCTTAAAGTCGCATGATAAGCGGTATAGCAAACCTATCATTCGGACAGAAGAGGCAACAATCTTTGAAACATGATAAGAAAGGGAAAGTCTAGTGTCAAAATAGATCCCAAGGTGGCGAACCTCGGTGACTCGTGGGATGGTAGCTGATTTAAGAACATAAAAGTAAGATAATATATCACGTTTATGAGACATTGATAAGATTTTTGTTTTGTAATTGTTAACACCAACAAGTTTGCGGAGCACCACTCAGATAACGAAAAATGTCATCTTGCAATACACTGCAATCGTCAAATGATCTTATATTCGTGAATATCTTGATGTCATCAGCGAACAAAAGCAAGTGTGAACTTTTTATGCACTTTTCAATGTCGTTGATGAATACGAGTAACAGTAGGAGCCCGAGGCTAAATCCTTGGGGGACGCCAGACGTCGGGAAGAAATTGTCGGAATAGCTATTCGCAATTCTCACACTGCTACGACGATCAATTAAGTAAGTCTTAAACCAGTTCAAAAGGGTCGGCGATACTCTATACAATAAGAGCTTCAGCAATAGTAAATCATGATAAACTTTGTCGAAGGCTTTTGTCATATCTAAATAAACAGTATCGACCTGGCCTCGAGAAAGAACTATAGGAACTGAGTAACCAAGAAATGAACAAAGATTAGTTTCCACGGAGCGTTCCTTTAAAAAACATGTTCGAGCACTATTAAATTTCCGTCTAAAATAATACTAAACACGAGTGTAGATGACCATCTCACATACCTTCGAAAAGGCGCACAGCAAAGATATCGGTCGGTAGTTATTTACGTTACAAACGTCACCACTTTTATGTACTGGTATGACAACAGACATTTTCCACGAAGAAGGAAAAACACCACTTTTCAACGAGGTTGGATATGTGATTTAAGATGGGGGCTATTAGGTGTGCACACCCCTTGATAATAAAATTTGGTATCATATTCATTCCCACTGACAACTTCGACTTCAGTTTTGATATCGCTTCTAGAACTTCAACTGTGTCAATAGAGGTAATTGTCATAAAATCGTGTGGTCACCAGTATTGTCAGAAGGGGTATAACTCGAGAACGAATCTGAGGAGTAGCATTCACAAAAACGATCCCGAAAAATATTGGCTACGTCTAAAGGAGACGATACATATCCAGTGTCGCCCCGTAGACATATACTCTCGCTTCTTGTTTTTGTATGACAGTGCGGGTTAAGGAATCCGTTGACTGTCCACGTTTTGATCATTTAACACTATTGACCAATCATGATACTTCCTTATACTTCTTTGTACGGAAACGACCTACAATAAACATCTGCGAATAAGTTTTAAAACATATTATAATACTCATCAACACGTGTGACCTTCGACACATTGACTCCAATCGATCACACTCATTTTGTCTCTAAACTTTTTAAGTTCTATGGTTTATTTCTCGGATTCATTTTCTGGGGATTTATAAATTTATTACTTGGCACATTATCGTTAATATAGATGAATATAGGAAGGTAGTCACTTATTCCGTAACTCAAAACCCCAGTGTTTATATCACTTTTATCATTGTAAGTTAAAAAAAGGTCAATCAATGTGGACGTCGAAGACGTAATGTGTTTGTATGTACGTGTGTTTGGGGGGAGGGAGGCGGTGTAAAAACAATACAGATATTGTTTGAGGTCGATAAAGTGACAACTTTACTTTTGAGTCGAGAGTCTTCCAAAATGTTTATATCAAATTTGCCACAAAGGTGTAACTTGAATCCGTGTTCGTAACAGAGCAAAATATATTTTCCAGGTAATTAGGAAACATAGAAACATTTCCACCCGGTGGTGGATACAGAATGTAAATATTACTGTTTCTCTTAACATAAAATATTTAGTAGTCTGGTGTCACGATAGAGTAAACACCGAGCTCCTCAAAGACATAAATATTGGTTTGTAATAACACACCACCACCGCGACTGTATTCACGATTTAAGAAGAAATGACTATAATATGAAAGAGCAAAAATGCCATCATCATTTCCGTACCGTATTTCAGTTGACATGACTACACCAAACGAAGTTTCAATAGAGTAAACAAAATATCATGAGATAATCTCCCTTAGACCTTGAAGATTGCACGTTTGAGTGAAACAAGCTTGTATGAGCACCACTCTGACTCTTTAGAAAAAAGCGTTTAGACTTTCTACCGTCATTGTAGCAAGATTTTCAGCCGTAACTAAAAGAAACAAGTAAAATAAAAAAAAAGTTAGTTTACAGATCTTTCCAAAATCAGTTTCACACAAATCGCAATGACCGGGCTGCTATCAGCCTTTCTTGCAAGGGCTTTGCTATTTCGGACCCACACGTGACGCCACTGGTGCTCACGCTTCCTTGATAGCGCCATACAAAGCAGCTTTTTCAAGGTTGGGCACAAGTGCCCATTTAAATAAATGGGTGACTGTTCCTAAAAACCAAGGTCTTGGGAAGACATCCTCTTTTTCTTAGCTTTGTCAAGAACCGAGTCACACTTTGCCCGTCATTGAAGCTAAACTATTACATTATTCTTGGTCGTATCTTTGGTCGGTACAGTGACATACTTCAGTATCGGGGAGAGCAATCTCCTCTCCGATAAGCGTTCCTAGTTTCAGTACAAGTTCAGTGATGTTTTTCGTTTAAATTTTTGGTATACCTCACGATGATGAATGGTTGCAATCCAAGCAAGCGCTGACTTTATTTTAATGCAGTGCTGAGATGCACAACTTCGTCAACGGGGCGATTGAAACCGAAACTAAGCCTATCGTTTCCATGGCCAGTCAGGTTCCATAATGCATTGTTTTTTCGAAGTAGTCCATTTTGCCTATGACGGATTGATGAATAGATCAAAACATATCTTTCATTTTTTTTTTTTTTTGCTCAAAGTTTAAGCTCTGGTTACTTGAAGTGCACTGTGCTACGCGTAGGGCGTTATTTTGAGCGTGACCAGTTTGTTTAAACTCACCTCTTTAGGAATCATGGTTTCAGAGGTTCTGGGAATGAAAACACATGTTCGCGTTCCATGGATGACCGAGCGACCATGGCAGGCTTTCAAGCGGGGGGCTCGTGCCAGCGCTCGTGGTGTGCATGCACACGTGTTTTCTGCCCGAACACCTCGAACGGGGGATTCTTAACTTTGAGAGCCGTATTTTGAGAACGTTTAGTGATTCTTTGGGAGGTATAGGAGGAAACTGAGGAGGCGCCGTTGGCCGAGAGCGGGCTGGGCACAAATTTGAATGTGACCAGCCAGAAGCCGCGAATATTGACCTGGCGGTGGTCGCAAGAAGAAAAATTGATAAGTGCGCCAGAGTACCTCTCGGTGACTGAAAATATCGTGCACGGGATTCTTCGATCACGGTCATGCAAAATCAAATTCTAGGAGAATGATCGACGTGATCCGTACGCCAGGCGCCGAGGGTCGGGAAAATGCCGTCCGAGCGGTCAGACTCCGACCAAACAAAAGAGAGTTCGAGCGGCACATTCGATTCTTAAACCTTTTTACATGATCATTATCGGAACTTCACGTGCACTATATTTTTAACCGTGAAGAGTTACTCCATTTAACTTTTATGCACGTATTAAACTTTTCTCTCGCTACTACCGCTAGGGGATTATTTTCGGCTTCTGGTTGGCCAAGAGAGAACGTCGCGCTTTCTATCTCCGTGTCGTGCACGCCCTGGCTCTTCCCGCTCCTCCCTTTAACCAAACCCTCGCCATATACGCTCTGGCAACTTTCAGCGATAATGGTACAGCGGTGTGAGAATCACGCTCCCTAAATCCTGGATGATTGACTTCACAATAAATATGCTTTACTACACCTTCCTGACGCAAAAAAAAAACAGTAAGGTTTAAGATACTGCCCGTATAAAGCAAAAGTGTAATTACTTACGATTATCCAGATGGCAGCCCTTTTGATAGGCGCCAGTGCGCCACCTATAGATCGTGAAAGTCGCGAATTCTCTAAAAAGGTGAATTGCGTGCTTCTAAGTAAATGTTGTTCAATGCTGAATTTGAACACTTGAACCCGAGTACGCGGCGAACGCTGCCGCCGAACTTGTTTTCAATGAATGCTCAAAGTGCATGCCCAAAATATGCCTGCCGGCTCTGATAATCTATGAAGGAGGGCGCCCACTTTACAAAAAAAGGTCCATTGCTAGATCTCTAAAAATTGTGAAACTTTGTGCGTATACTTAGTCTTAGTACAGTCTTAGTCTTTTGAAAGATGTGTTGTGTTGTCCCAGTTTTAATTGTTTTATTCTTTCTTCATCCCTGCCTTAGTCTTAGCAGATTGGATAGCAAGACAGGTCTAACCTCTCTACGGTTCGTATCATTGACCCTTTGAGTAGGGAAGAGAACATCTCGTTCCCTGATTCAACGGCCTTCTTGGACAAAAGGACGCGCTTACTGCTTTTTACGTTGCTTTTTTTTTCATTTAGCATGCAGCTCAAGGGTGTAGAAAACACCAATATAAGGCGCACGAGGCTTAGTATATATTTACTTTAGGTTGGAGTGCCTTATCGAAACGTGTATTGTTTTGTTTTTTTCCAGAATAAGAATCGGGACCGCCAACATAGTGGCCCTGAACAGTTACGAGTCCATCAAGAGGGGCCTGTCCAACAACGCCGTACAGGCCCGCTACCGCAGCGTGTTCCTCGAACAAACCAAGTCGCCAGGTACGTCTTCTCCCCACACCAATCGTGGCACATTCAATGAGAGGTTTACTGTGCTCTGTCAACTACAGAAAGCCCTAGTGGTTAACTTTATTCGTCCCCTACCAAGGGCCAGCGCGAGGCCGCGTATTAAACACGAGTGATGCGTCAGAGTTCGGCTGCAACTCGCTTTCAATCATTCAAAACGCAGGTCCCACCGAACGCTAACACAGCACTCGTATCTATTATGTGGCCCTGGTTGCTCTTTTATAGGCCAACCCGAAATTTGAGCATCACGGCTTTCTATCTATGTGGTGTTGGATCAATGGAATTCTTCGGGAAATCTGTGGCTTATACTACAGTGCCCTTGAAGTTGGGTAGTGGGCTCATCACCCTATCTCCCCCGTGTATTGCGCTAAAGCGGCCGATGTCGAAAACGCCGGAGGCGCAGCAGTAGATTCCTCCTGAAACTTCTCCTGCCGCGATTAGTTAGAGCCGCCTAGCCGGCCTGGTCTGGCCTATGCGCGCTGGAAAGTTTCAGGAGGAAACGCTTACAGCGCCACCGCCGAGTTGACATCAAGCGCGTCAGGCCGAGCCGTCCCGTGAGCCCACTACAACTCTCTAGGCCACTGTACTAATACGAGGGTATGTCAACAGCCTAGTTTCAAACATTCCTTCACGCAAAACTGCTCGCGTTGCGTCATGGGACCGGGTTAGCCATGGAGAGGAGTGCCATGGTTTCGCTTCCGATCGCCCCGTTGCCGAACTCGTACATCTCAGCGCTGCATGAAAATGAAGTGCTTGCTTGCATTGCATACATTCATCTTCTTGAGAGCACCCGTTCAAAAACAGACCTCCAGCGTACGTAAGGGACTCTCTAGGCGTACCGAAGAGTGCGCTTACGGCCTGCCGCGTCTCATATCTTCGTGGCGGCCTGGCTACATCTCCAGAGTGCATCATGACCCTCACGGCTCACGGATAGTTTAAGAAGCCTTGGGAATTCAGGAGTCAAGGTACCAGGATGACAGGCCCACTATACGTACTTCATGTGCAATTGTTGTCCTGTGTTTACCTGCGCACAATCTCCGGCACGTTCGGAAGCCCGGATAAACGTTTCCCAGCATTTCATCTGTATAGGTAGGCAAAACTTACAGTAATATAAAATTATAAGAAGGTACATATTTGAATATGCAACCACCGTATTTTGTGCAGACGTGACGTCGTAAAGTGAGGTTGGCCAGTTCGAATCGCAACTCAGCGGCGAACGGTGCCCACTGCCATGGCGAAACTTCAAGGACCAAGTGCTCAGTGCCGCGTCGACACACGTGGCCGACACGCGCCGACACAGATGACCGGCGTGTGAGCTCTCGCGCCAGGGGCTCGCGACCGACGAACCGGGGATGTCAGACATGGCGGCACGCAAATAAACCGGCCGTTCTTTTCTTTGTATTTCTGCCTACGTTACTTCAGTGGCGACGAGCGACGAATCCACGACGACTACGCAAGAGAGGCACGAGCGCATGGCGACGTTCCATGGTCTGCCGCAGTTCGACGACACCGCCGACAGATGGGACGCCTTCAAGATTCGATTGGAAGCCTACTTCGAGGCACACGATCTTACAGAGGTAAAGCAGACGCGAGCCTTACTGGTGTCAGCACTCAGCATCCGGACAGTTGAAGTTCTTGCAGGGCGGTGCGCACCCACAAAGATTAATGAACTGGAACACTTCGAAGTGGTCCAACTGCTACACGATCATTTCACATCACAGAGGAACAAAATAGCAGAGTCGTACAAGTTTTTCCCACGGAGACAGCGGCCGGGTGAGTCAGTGAAGGAATTTATTCTCGAGACACGCAAGATCGCTGACAACTGCAACTTCGGGGAAGTGCTCGACCGTATGCTGCGGGATCGCATTGTGTGCGTGCGGGCTCCACGATTCTGGAGTGCGCCGCAAACTGCTTGCCAAGCCTATTTTAACAAGGCAGGAGGCAGAGGAAATCGCCCTGGCATCCGAGTTGGCTGCGCTGAACGTCCAGCAAATGGAGGGGCAACCGCAGAACACGAACGGCGACCAAGAAGTCTGTGCATTCCGTGGAAGGCGACAAGAACCCCGGCGGAAGAAGGAAGGAAATTACCACAACCAGGATGCGAAAGACGACAGTTTCAAGCGGTGCCAGAAGTGCGGCAAGACCGGCCATATAGCCAGACGTTGTCGTTTGTGGAACTCACGGTGCTTCCGATGCCAGCAAGAGAGACACCTTGCTAGGATGTGCCCAAATGGCGACTACGTTCAGAAGAACAGGGTACAGGGGCAGATCCAAGGGGAGGGGTGGGCGACGGGGGCGGCCGCCCCCCCCCCCCCCACCCTCAAACGAGGTTGACCCCCTCTCCTCCCCCCTTCTTGGAGGGCAATTTGACATGGGTGGACCCCTCGGTGCACAAAAAATATGGGAGAATAGTATCCTTACAAGGCTTCCTGCCCCCCCCCCTCCCCCCCCCCCCCAAACGGAGTTCTCGATCCGCCCCTGACAGGGTAGGCCTTTGGGAAGAAAAGAAAGGCAATGACTTTATTTATTTATTTATTTCAAATGCCCTCACGGCCCGAGGGCATTGCAGAGGGGAATGGGTTACAAGGAGACATCAAAAACAAACAAACAACTATTCTAAGAATGAAAAAAATACATAATAATGAAATGCTAAAAGTTGACACTGTTAAGGCATTGTTTAAAAGCGATGGAATCGGATATGGATGCTACAGACGCTGGAAGGTGGTTCCATAAGACCGTGGTCTGAGGTATAAATGAATTATAAAAAGCTGTAGTGTTACATAGAGGAATGCCCATCTCCTGTGGATGATCGAGACGTGATGATATGTAGAAAGGGGGTGTTAGTAACTTCTCCCGTAGCAGAGGATTATGGTAATAAAATTTGTGGAAAAGACACAAACTGTTAAGATTTCGTCGTAATGCAAGGTTAGGTAGGTTCAAATTTATTTACATTGATGTTACACTGGCAGCGCGGTGATAATTAGTGAGGATGAAACGAGCAGATCTGTTCCTAATTGTTTCAAGAGCCGACTTGTATGACCTGTGCACCCTTGAGGGACAATTCTCGACGGTCGCTTGTGTCAACCTAGTCAAGCCGATTCACCGAGTGTTTGACTGCGGGGGCGTGACATTGAAGTTGCAACTGGACACTGGGGCTCCCGTGTCGATTGTCACGTGGCCCACCTATATCAAGCATCAGGACGACTGGCCAAGGTTACACAAGACGTCACTGCAGCTCTCCTGTTTCTCGGGCAAACTACCTTTTCGAGAGCGACTGAATGTTCAAGTCTCTTTCCAAGGTCAGACCAAAGCGGGCACGCCGATCGTCCTGGGATGTCCAGGACCGAATCTATGTGGGCGGGATCTCATACAGGCGTTTCATCTGGAGTGAGTACCAATCAACAACGTGAGCACAGATCCCGGTGAACGCGGTATTCCTGTATGCTCGGAAGACAACGTAAATATCCAAGGGTTACTCACGGAATTTTCTGAGTTATTCAAGCGAGGCCTGGGGTTAATCAAGGGACCACCCGTTGGCCTACAAGTGCGGGAAGATGCTTCGCCGCGGTTTCACAAGGCACGCATCGTTCCATACGCGCTGCACACTAAGGTGGACGAAGACCTCGATAGGCTGGTGAACGTTGGAATAATATCGCCCGTTACTAGCTCAGAATGGGCTACTCCTCTCGTTCCCGTGGTCAAGGCGAACGGGAGCATCAGGCTGTGTGGCGATTTTAAAATCACAGTGAACTCCGCGTTCAGGCAGGAGCAGTACCCGCTGCCCAGAATTCAAGACATTTTCGCCAACCTGAACACCGGAGGAGTCTTCAGTACAATCGATCTGAAGGATGCTTACAACCAGCTTCCACTGGGTGCCGACGCCAAGCAGCTAACCGCGGTGAACACGCACAAGGGCTTGTTCTGTTTTAA
This sequence comes from Ixodes persulcatus, assembly GCA_013358835.2. Classification (NCBI taxonomy): domain Eukaryota; kingdom Metazoa; phylum Arthropoda; class Arachnida; order Ixodida; family Ixodidae; genus Ixodes; species Ixodes persulcatus. The sequence continues at coordinate 389,017 of JABSTQ010009094.1, read as the reverse complement.
CCGCTTGCCCTTTGGAGTCGCATCTGCGCCTGCGATCTTCCAGCGTCGAATGGAAGCAGTGCTGCAGGACTACCCGGGGTTCAAGTATACTTAGACGATATTATCGTCGCAGAGAAGAGAGGAGATAGCAACCTGCTACGGAAGGTTCTAAGCGACTCCGGGAGGTTGGAGTCAAGTTGCACCCAGAAAAGTGCAAATTCCGACAGGCTGCGGTAGATTTTTTGGAACACCGCATTGATGCAAGAGGCTTGCATCCCAAACGGAGAACATTGACGCGGATCTTCAGACACCTCGTCCGACGTGCGTCGCTGAGTTACGATCGTTCCTGGGACACGTGACGTACTACCACAGGTTCTTGCCAGGGATTGCAACCACCTTGTCGGTTCTCTATGTTCTCCTCAAGAAGGGTGTCTCTTGGAAGTGGGACAGGGAGGAGGAACACGCCTTCATACAGGTGAAGAACTTCCTGAAGAAGGCTGACTTCTTGGCTTATTACGATCCAAAGCAGCCACTGTATCTAGAGTGTGACGCGTCCCCTTGTGGAATCGGCGCTGTGTTGTATCATCGAGTCGATGGCGCAGATCGGCCTATCGGATTCAGATCCCGCGTGCTGTCTGCGGCACAGAAGAACTACTCATAGCTCGAGCGGGAGGCCCTCGCCCTGGTTTTCGGCGTTAACAAGTTTCGCGAGTACCCTTTAGGTCAAACGTTTACGCTATTAACTGATCATAAATCCCTGGTATGGCTGTGCTACCCTGATAAGGCCATCCCAGCGATGGCAGCAGCAAGAATCCAACGTTGGGCACTGTTACTCAGCGCATACACCTACTGAGTCCAGTTCAAGCCGGGCAAGATGAACGTCCCCGCAGATGCCATGAGTAGGCTGCCGATTCAAGGGAGTCATGATGACGCCACCACACGGGCAAGAGAGAGAGAGACTCAAAAGGGTATGTATTACTTACTGAACACCTCGACGATGGTTCAGTGTCAGCCAAAGAGTTAGCTGACCTTTCCTCCAAAGACTCGGTGCTCTGCCAGGTCCGGAAATAGATTAAGGAAGGTTGGCAAAACAAGTTAGGAAAGAACGAAGAAGCGCTGCAAGCATATTTTGCTCGCAAAGAGAAGCTAACGATCAGTCGTGGGCTGATATAGTACACTCTTAGAAAAAAGGGTATGGATAGTCCTCCCTTAAAGGAGGAACGGTCTTGTAACCTAGGTTACTACAGAAAGGGAGAAACCTTCGTCCCTGAAGCAGGGGAGCAACTAGTTCCTCCGTCGCCTGCATCTCATTATGGCGGCCCTGAATCGAGCAAATCGAGCTCAATAAGGCTCAACGAGGACGCTACGTCTCTTGTACGGGACAAAAGGAGCAGCAAATAAAAGCGTAACACGAGCTTTCCGCGAACTGTCTTTATTTCCGAAGCCAGGTTCCCCCCGCAGGTACAGAAACTTGCGTTTCGAAAGCAGCTACTTAGTCTTCTCGTCCCCAGCACTGCGATGTTAAACGGAGACAACCGAGAACCAGTTACTTCGCGCACTTCACGTCTTACTTTTGCTGTTCCTCGAGTCACGATCCTTTCGCCAACCGCACATCACGGAGGAATGGCAAACCAATCTGCGAAACCAAAAGCCGCTCTCAAAAAAACAAACTCGAAGCCCTCGAATCCGCTGTTTACCGCGTAGCGTGAAAGAAGGTTAAATCGCTTGCCACCAGATGGCAGGGTCAAACAAAGTAATTGCAACCAGCATAGCTAGGCGGCTCTAGGTACCGCCCACTTCATGTTCTACAAAAAAAATCTCTTTTTATTTGCTCAGGCTATCATTGCGCTTTCGGATCCTAAACTATACACACATTACGCATACTACAAGCATCAGGTAAACATACAGCAACATACACACACATGGCACATATAAATGTCAACACAGCGGCACACTAACCCGAACACTACACCCGAGCTCTGCGTTTCCGGCTTTTATACTGGTCGTTTTGAACGTACGGAATTTTTCAGTGACTGCTTAAGCAATAAAAAATATTCCCAGCATGTTGATCTTTTCCCAGCAATGTAATACCACTGCGAATATTTCAAATGGCTCAGGGGATGAATCTCTTATTTAGAAGTAAACGCTCGATCATGCCGTAATTATTTAAAAGCCAATAAATCACGCCGCTCCAATGCGGCTCGAAGCCATGAGTTTGTTTCCCCGCACGGCACGTCGTAGCCGGTATTTCTATTGTAGTGTGTTTTGCTATTTGTGCTGTTCGCGCACGGCTTCAATTGCCGTCTTGAATTAATCTCTACAGAGCGGATATTCACTCAGCTGGAAGTGATGCTTCACGGGCAGAGAAATCGCTTTTCGATAAACTTGAATGCAGTCAAAGCCGCGACTTGCGGCAGGTGTTAAGTGTACGGAGCTACACCGTGGCGAGCTTGAAAACTTCTAGCGCTCATCCCAGCGCGCCACTTGGAGGGCAGGTTCTCCAGGAACTGTAGTATATTTAACCAGCAAAATAAAGGGTAGCTTTTTTTCCTTTTCGATTTTACCTACTATTCTTGTTTAATGCTGAAATTCCACACTGTACGTATATATACGTGCTTTCAGTCATAATTTCGTACTTTTCAGTCCTTTCCACAGAGCGCAATCGCTCTCGGGGAGGAGACAACCGACAGTCACATTGGCCACAGTACGATAGGAGCTTACTGTTCAGACCAGCGTTCCAACATGACTATCCGCACGTCGACCGATTGCACCTAATCCCTCAAGTGGTCTAAACTCTTTAATGTAAAGCGGAATGTCAACCTGCGACACCCCGCCCCCTCCGATCACGGCTCGGCCAGCGGCATCAATGCCCGACAGTTTACGTCATCTCATCTTGTTGTTACACCACTGAAACGCGAACACACGGTCACATCGGCGATAATTCCAGTCTTCTGTTCACAACGTACAACACTGCCATCACGATGTTGCTGCTATGTTGCTGACACGCAGAAATACAAAGCCACGTTGATTGCCGGTTGGCACTCGGCATCGGAAAACAGAACCAAACTCAGCACGGAAGGCACCCAGGCAGCCAGCAGCAAAACCTGCCGGTCTTGGACGCAGTTCCTGCGATTTCCATAACGTCGAAAACGTCGACACAGATCCGCGTGGTTCCGCTACTGTAGTTCCGCGTGGGATGGCGTGGGGTGGGCAGGGTGGGTTCCGCAATCCGGAGACGGCGGAGACGGCGACAACGGCGATCTTACCCAGTGTGCGTAGCTCTGCTGGCACTGCTCCGGAACTTCGCTGTTTTTAGCGGCTTCGTTTGCTCGTTTGCTAAAATTAGTGATAAAAACATCAATGCAACCGAAATGTTCTGCACGTTTGGACTAGAAGACGGAATTAACGGTGGCCTTCGTTGCCGCTGAAGCTCAATCAACTCAACAACTTTTCTTAAACAACGTGTGCGACGTGCTCGAAAAACGAAACCGAAAGAATATAAGTCAGGAGGGCGAAATCTTTCTCCCGTCTGCCTGGAGAAGGAGAAAAACGTTTTGTTCCTCCCTTTTTCTCGTGTCCGCTTGGGGGCGCGCCAGTAGAAGGGAGGAAGACGCGCCGTTGCTACCTTTTTCCTCCATTTTTTCTTAGAGTGTAGGGCCATCGGGCTCTGTTTCCCGCAAGCGCCAAGGAACCGATGATGAGGCTGCTGCATGACACACATGAAGGGATTTCCGCAATAAAAACACTGGCCCGGTCACTTTTCTGGTTCCCGGGTTTGGATAGGGACATCGAGAACCTCGTAAAGACTTTCCTGGTTTGCGTTCAAGCTGCTAGCATGCCACCAGCGAAGACGCCCGTGCCGTGACCGGAAACCGGGGAAGAGTGGTCGAGGCTACATGCGGATTATGCGGGTCCCATCAATAATCACATGCTGTTGTTGGTGGTGGATTCTCACAGCAAGTAGATCGACGTACAGGTTATCAAGACTGCAACATCGGCGACCACCATTGAAGTCCTCCGCACCCTGTTTAGCCAGTTCGGTCTTCCAAGAACGCTGGTCTCCGATAATGGGCCCCAATTTTCTAGTGAACTTTTTAAGCAGTTCATGCTCCAAAACAACATTGATCACCTGCGTACAGCCCCGTACCACCCGTAATCAAACGGCTTGGCAGAACGGGCGGTACGGACGGTAAAGCAAGGGTTAAAGAAAAATACACTCGGATCCCTAAATGCTCGGTTGGCCAGGTTTCTAAACCGGTATCGTAGGACACTCCTTCCATCTGGTAGAACGCCAGCTGAAATGTTATTGGGATATGAAAACCGCTCACGATTTGACAACGTATTTCCCCGACCCACACTTCCTGCTGATGAGACATCGGCTGGGAAATTCAATGTTGGCAAGCCGGTATGGTACCGGAACTACGGAGCAGGAGACCACTGGAGACCAGGTGTAGTCCAAGCAACTGAAGGTTCCCGGATGGTGACCCTGCGAGGCACCGAAGGAAACCCGCATAGGCGTCATGACGATCATATGAGGTCGCGAGTGAGTGAGTGAAACAACTTTATTGACGATCCGGCATAAAGGGGGAAGGGGTAGGGGATTTAAGCGAGACACTAGCGTGCTTGGACGTCCCGGAGCTGCAACCTACTCGCGTCAGCCCCGTGGGGGCGCCGCTTTCGGCCGCTGTCGTTCCAGGATGCTAAGCACGTGCTGGACCACGTCTCTTTGGTCGCCTAGCTCTTGGCTGATGATCTTGCTGCTGAGGGCGGTTGGCATGGCTTCTTGGTTGCCCGGCGGTGGCGGCGCACAGTCCCAGAGAAGGTGTCTCTGGGTGGCTCGCGCCTTCTTGCAGTGTTGGCATATGTCTGTGGTGTATACCTCCGGGCAAACGTGCTTTGCCCAGACGGGGGTCCATATGGCTTGTACTTGCAACTGCCGTAGTGTGGCTGCTTCACTGCGTTGTAGGTCTCGGTGAGGCGGTGGATACAGGCGTCTGCTCGTTCTGTACCACTGCAGAACTTCGCCGTAGGTTGTGAGGGAATACTCATCGTCTTCGGAATCGGGTCGTTGCGGCTCCGAGGAATGCGTGGACGGAGACCCGCGGCTAGTTAGCGCGTGTGCCTCCATATCTGCCTCCTCGTTGCGGTTCGGACCCGCGTCCAGCTCCCCGGCGTGCGCAGGGAACCACTTGACGGTAACGTTGGTTTCCGGTCTTGCTATCATTGAACATACTCTTGCAGTGGTTCCATGGACATTGTTTGTAGCAAAGTTGACTATCGCCGGCTTCGAGTCGCTGAGGACCGTGCGGCAATCCGGGATCGCTAGTGCCAGTGCAATTGCAAACTCCTCGGCTTGCGTGGGCGACTTGCACCGTATGCTTCCCGACGTTGTGAGTACTCCGGTGTCTGCTGCGATGACTGCTGCTGCGTACGTGTTTGGCCGGTGGGGATACTTCGCCGCGTCCACGTAGTACGCGCACGGATCGTTGGCGTGATCCTTTGTGAGTGCCGTGGCTCTCGCCGTTCTTCTTTCTTGGTGTACTTGCGGATGCATGTGCTTTGGTAAGGGTGGGACCCTCAGTCTTTGGAGAACGTCCCGGGGTAGCTGCTTCGCCACCTCCGGGGTCGTCTCTGGCGCGTTGATTCCGATGCGTTGTAGTATCGTTCTTCCCGTCCTGGTCTGGGACAGGCGGTGATACTGCGCCGTTCGCTGGGCTTCTGCGATTTCTTCCAGCGTGTTGTGTACGCCCAACGCGAGCATGCGTTCAGTGTTGGTGTGAGGGTATAGGCCCAGGGCCGTCTTGTACGCCTTTCTGATCATCGCGTTAATCTTGATCTTTTCCGCCGCTTTCCAATTGTGGAACGACGCAACGTAAGAGATGTGGCTGACCGCAAACGACTGGGTGAGTCGTAGTAGACTGTCTTCTCTCATGCCCTGGTACCGCGTGGCCACCTTCTTGAGTAGGCGGGTGGCCAGCGAGAGCTTTGCGTGGAGCTTCTGTATCGTCACATTGTTGCGGTTCAGGTCCTGGAGGTGTAGCCCCAAAACTCTGAGCGTCTGCACGTGCGGTATCGGCGTTCCGTCTTGGGTTACCACGTTGATGTGCTGCGTTGTTGGGCGTCGCGCACTTTGCGGTGAGATCACCAGCAGTTCCGACTTGGTTGGTGAACAATTGAGTCCGGTGGGTCGTAGGTGTTCCTCTACGGCGGTGACGGCTTCTTGGAGGGCTGCCTCGATCTGGCTGTCGCTTCCTCCCGTTGACCACAGCGTGATGTCGTCCGCGTAGATTGTGTACTTGATGTTTCTAACGCGTTCCAATCTTCTTGCAACACCTATCATGACGAGGTTGAACAGCAGAGGGGAGATCACCGAGCCCTGCGGGGTCCCCGTGCTCCCCAGCTGCTTGAGCGGTAGTTGTAGTTCTCCTGCCACAAGCCGTGTGGTGCGATTGGTCAGGAAATCTTTGATGTAAGCGAACGTCCTCTCCCCCATGTTGAGGTGGGACACCTGCCGAAGGATGGCCGAGTGGTGTACGTTGTCGAATGCTCCCTGGAGATCCAGTCCGAGCACCGCTCTGTTATCCAACGTGGGAAACTGTCTGTTCACGATTTCGTTCTTGAGTAACAGCATGGCGTCCTGAGTACACAGTTTGGCCCGGAACCCCAGCATTGTATGTGGATATAAGTTGGAGTCTTCCAAATAACGTTGCCATCTGTTGAGTAGGACGTGTTCGAGCACCTTGCCCACGCACGACGTTAGAGAGATGGGCCTCAGGTTGTCTATGCTGGGTGGTTTGCCCGGCTTGGGAATCAGGACCGTTTTCGCGGTCTTCCATTGTTGCGGTAACTTGCCCGTCCGCCAGCATTGGTTGTAGTACTTGGTGAGGGCTTCGATTGCCGTGTCGTTCAAGTTCCTCAATGCCTTGTTGGGAACGTGGTCCGGTCCGGACGCCGATTTACAGTTAATTGTTTGGAGAACCGCTCGCACTTCCCATTCTTCGATGTCGGCATCCAGTCTCTCGTTGGCTGCCCCTTCGTAGCTGGGGAGTGGGTGCGTTGGCGTTACGGGGAGATACTTGGCGTCCAGGCGTCGTTGTACCTCAGCCTCTCCCATTTCTTTGACGGCTATGTGAATGATCTTGTTCAGTATGTAGTGCTGTATGAGGTCGCGAGTTTCTCCCAGCATCTCAACGTCCACAGGGGCAGACGTGAACCCATGGGCCTCGGACCCACAGACAGTGGGCACCGAGGGTGAGCCGTCCAATAGAGCCCACACCAGCAACACCGGGGCTGAACGAGGAGCGCAGTCGGAATATCCAGAGGCACCTCCACCTTTACGTCCGGACACTCCGCTGTTTCGCAGGTCGACGCCTCCACCTCCGGAAACCCCATTACCCCGGAGGTCGACAAGAACACACCGACCACCTCAACGCTTCTCCCCGTAAGGGGGGAGGAGTGTTATGACGAAACTTCAAGGACCAAGTGTTCAGTGCCGCGTCGACACACGTGGCCGACACGTGCTGACACAGATGACCGGCATGTGAGCTCTCGCGCCAGGGGCTCGTGACCGACGGACCGCGGATGCCAGACATGGCGGCACGCAAATAAACCGGCCGTTCTTTTCTTTGTATTTCTGCTTACGTTACTTCACCCATGATGTATTGCGCGGCATTAAGCCACTAGAATCGCTTCGATTCTGGAAGAGGTCTATTATGAGGCACACTCCTCGATTCACTCTCCCTTAGCACAGAGTAGTCAACAGGGGCAAAGGTCCTTCTGTTCTGCCCTTTCCCTTCCTGTTCTGTCCTTCTTAATATGAACAGAGACATTGCCGCAGAACTTCAGCACTAACCAGTCGGCGCTGCCACACTTTGCATGACAGAATCATTTCGTTTAGCACACTTCGGACAATAAAAACAAAAAAACACCATCCCGTGACGTCTAAGGTGTCACAAACCTCCATTTTCGAAAGACAAGATACACCCTTGAACGTTGCATGCCACCAAAAATAACATTTCCTGGAAAACATAGCTGTAGTGCTGAATTTTAGCCGTCATTTTATGGGTTGTCCACTTTAGCAGTCGCCCCATCAGGCTCTGCCTCACCGCGCCAAAACAGGTTATTCAACCCAAGGTACATAGGACTTTACGGTCTCACAGTTAGACGAGCTAGAGGTAACGCCTTGTCCTTTCACCGTTCCGTTGCCGACCATCATCGAGCTCGCCGACCGAGCTTTCCCCCGTGCCATGCTCATCTTCTTCTCTCTTAGCTCCAACGGGCCCATGTCCGGCGACTGCGGGCCCACGTCCGGCGACTCCGGGGGGAAGGGGAGAGGGTCAAGACTCAACAGGACGGAGATTCTTCTGGGCCTTCGAAGAGGCAGTCATCGGGCTTAGACATGGGCGCGTTCTCGACGGCCACTGGCGCAGCGACGGGCGTGAGGCAGGCCGCAGACGGACGTTGACGGGGGCTGTGCGGTGACAGCTGCGGGGCTTTGGTCGGTTTTGGTGGCGGTGGCGTGTCCCCTAGAAGGTTAAATTAGGCCCCAGACATCGGGTCCGAGCAGTTCGGGCCTGTCTCGTCGGAGCAGCTTAACTGCGGCCTCCATGTTGACATCGGGAGACAGCGTCTTCAACAGATCCTGGGGCACGCCTCCGGGCTCGTGTGTCTCTGGCTGTACGAGGAGGATGCAGCACGGCTAGCAGCTATTCTCAGGGTCCAGAGGACGGCGCCAGAGGAGGCAGTGTATGCCCTCAGAAAGACGACGGGATGGTGTCGCCGGGCTGCGCTGCCTCTGGTCAGTGGTCTCTGTTGGTATTTCAACTGCCGTCGAGACACGACGTGGTCTGCACCCAGTTGCTCGGCCGCTGTCCTCATGGCCACCCCGTGGCAGGGGGGGGGGGGGGGGGGGGGGGTGGAGGGATGGGGGGCGGCTCTAAGCTGGTCCTCCCGACGCGGATCGGGTTGACCGGTTCTGCGGAAGGTTCGCTAAGGCGGGGACAGATAGACCTGCTCCCGCTGTGCTCGGTAGGCGGCTCCTTCGGTACCGACCGCCTCCTGCCTCCTGCGGGGTGGCCGACTCCTGGGTTCGGTGCCCTGCGAGGCGGACCACCAGAATCCAGGATGGCCGCCCTGGCTGACTGGAAAGGCCGTGGCGTACACGCTCTGTTCAAGTGGGCTCTGTAGGGGTCACGGATAGCCACTGTGAAGATGTGGGGAGAAACATTGAAAGTTAAGAAAAGGGACAGAGCCTCCGACGGCCTGTAACGAAATGAAAGGCTTACATAGCGTGGCGCGCAGGACAATGAGAAGCCGGTGGCCCAGAATCATTGGGCACACCGAGTAACGAACAACACGTCAGACCAAGTCGGAGGTAGAAACGGACTGCTGTATTTTCAACAAATAGCGCAATGCTCGGGCTCGGTGACCGCAAGCCCGCCGCACGCCAACGTGGCACGCCAACGAGCACACCACTTTCTGTGTTAATCTATCAACGTGACAACACTACAAGTTCCCCTTCCCCTGTGGGGCCGTCTATGAGCGGCTCCTTGTCGAGCTACTCATGGATCCCAGGTGTCGTTCCGGGTGGGCATTTTCTGGATTAGAACACTGTTAAATTGTAACTACAAAGAAAACAAAGTGTTTTTTAAACAGCCTAATTGGGACATGCATGTCACAAAACAAATCTTCCGCGAAAAAAAACAAATTTTTTCTAGCAATATTTACGCCACAGGACGTAATTTAGTCGGAGTCACAACTTCTCCACATTTGAAACTCCCGCTCTTTCGACGCGCGCGGAGTGGCTGTTACACGTCACTTCGTGACGTATAGCAGCCACTATGTGACGTATAATACCAACTTTGTGGCGCGCGATTTAAAACGGACGAAATACCCGCAAACTAAAATTAGTCTCGTGCAATAAATATTGCTATAAAAAATTTGTTTTGGGCGGAAAAATTGTTTTGTGACATGCTTGTCTCAATTAGGCTGTTTAAAAATATAGCTTTGTTTCTTTGCAATTACCCTTTAAGGAGGTGCAGAATCATTGCACTCTGCGCCACCCGCTCTTGCGAAAGCCCTAGCTGCTCTCACCATTCTCACGAAGCGGCTGACCACCGCGCCTGGTTCGGGCTCGGAGCTGTACGCAAGACGTCCTTGGAGCGGGACGCTCCCCATCTCCTCCCGTAGTGTCCCGTTCATTATCGTTCTGGGGCCCTATGCTACATGGCGAGAACAAGCGGGACCAAGGGACCGCTAGAACGCCGTCTGCTGAGAGTGGTCAGTGTTGCGGCGCTGACCAATCGCAGCAGACGACGTTGTCCCGGTTCCTTGGTTCCGTTTGGTCCAGTCATAGAGCATAGGGTCTCTGTTCGAGAAGGACATACCCCTTTGAATTCTGCAACGAGAACGTGTCCAGAGTGCTCCCTTGTAGTATGCCAAGCGAGACCGTAGGTAAGACGCGACACTTGCGTCGTTACCTTGCCGTGGCTTAGCCCTTCCCACTTCGGAGAAATGGCACGCAGTGAGACCGCAAGCGGCGCTGCTCAGTGGGTGGCTTTCTCCGTTAGACCAAGTCCCTGACTTTGCATTCTAGGAGACGATGACTCTAACCGCAACGCGCCGTCTGCTGGATCCTTTCGGGATAGACATCTTACGGCAGTGGTCCAATGATTTTGCAGACGACCACCTACCATGGGTAGTACCTCATCATCGGCTGCATCAAACCCGGAGGCTTCCCGCCTCTCGGCTTTGCTTGCTGGCAGAGTGGACATCAACGAGTGTACCGGAAGCTATCCCACCCCCGCCAGCTCGTAGCGCAACATACCTTATATTCAGTATTGCTGCAACTGCTATGAGCAGTCAGAGCGAAGTCGTGGAAGTATCCGGTGAACCTTGTCCGTTGCAAATCAGGACCTTGAAGGGGGTCTATTACCCTCTTCATCGATCGTTGGACTGTAGCGAAGCAACAAGCGGTCTTTGCTCAGCAGATATAAATCCAACTGATCAGTAACTTTTTTACTAGATTACGCGGTGTTAACTGCAATCTCCTCAAGTTTTCCCAACAACCGCTGACAAAGCCCGTCTGCGTTCTGGGCCTCAACAAGCTTTTCCGTGCTTACCATTTCACCTGAAGTTACGATACTCTGCTATATCGTGCAGAATCCTAAATCTGCTACGATACCCGATCTGGGTGTTTGAGGTCTGTCCTGTCCAAGTGCAGCCGGGCTCTAAGGTGTTTTCGGTTCGTGAAGGGGGGCTATATACGCCTACAGGTTTTGTAGGAAATCGTGGACCGATTTTATATCAGAGTATCCGGAATATATTCGCGCCGGGACGTTCAACCGCGGTCGGGGCACAGACGTAGCCCCGGCATTCCCGGCACCCAATGAAGCGTCTCGAACCTAGCTGTCATGGCACGCATGAGCTCACCGACGTTTCCCATTCATGACAACCACCACAGCTGGAGTCCCAGGTTCTGAAAGCATGCGGGAGCCCAAGGCTACGCTCATCAGAACACGTCCGGCGGCGTCTGACCCTCACTGATCCTGGCTCTTGGATGAAGCGCCCCGATTCGCGGTCACGCTCGGCCTTGTTTCGGCAGGCAACGTTTGCTCTCACTATAACCAGCGTTCAGTTATTTGGGCATGCCGTTCCTCCGAAATGATCGAGGAACGCGTCGCGTGTGGGCTCCAAGGGACGACCGAAATCGAGGGCCAGCTGATCAGCCCCCACGTTCGAGCGCCAGATAATGTGGGGTGTCTACTTTAGCCTACGCCCAATCATGTCCTGGCTCGACTGCTTCGAAGGAGATCGCACAGCACAAGGTACAAATGTATTTATTGTCTCACAGTTAGACGAGCTGGCGGTAGCGCCTCGTCCTTTTGCCATTCCGTAGCCGACCAGCCTCGTGCTCGACGCCCGAGCTCTGCCACGTGCCATCCTTCTTCTCACTGCGGCCTACACCGTGCTGCGGGCCCATGTCCGACCACTCGCGAACCCCACAATAGACCATGGATGGATGGATGGATGAATACGGCGGAGCCTTTTGGATCCTTTAAGCTTAGAATATTTAAATGTGAAAACTATATTCACTCCGCACTGAAAAGAAAGTGAGGCTATAAAACCCAATTGTTATCAGTTAATAAGAAAATACCTAGTTTTCTTTCGCTTGCTGCCACCATTCACTTAATCTTTGCTTGGTAATCTCTACTATCTTGAAATCCAATTTTCCTTCGCTGTCTCTAAAACTCAATGACTTTATTAAATCTATGTTGTCTTCGGTAGGCATAGGGTGAAGCCCTTTACAGTAGAGTATCAAGTGCTCAGCCGTCTCGTCCTCCTCTCCACAAGCAGCGCACACTGTGTCCATTTCCTGATACTTCGCTCTGTATGTTCTGGTTCGCAAAACACCTGTCCTTGCCTCAAACAACAATGAGCTTTCCCGTAGAATTGTCATAAATGCTTTCTTTGGCAATAACTGTTTTGTTTAACCTATACGCCTCGCAAGTGGGCTCATTTTCGTCTTCTGCGCATGAGAAAGGAGGTAGCGGGGACGTCAGAACGCCGAGCCCTGATTGGCTGATCGCGACCCCCCTATCTGAGCGTCGTCTGCTCCTTTGCAACGTCGTCTGCTCGCAACGTCGTCTGCGTCTGTCTTACCTTTCCTGCGACTTTCGGAAGTGCAGGTCTTTACGAGCGAGCTCGACTTCGCCTTTCAGAGAGGGGAGACGAAATAACTCGAGCGGTACGTTGTTTTTGTCGAACAATTAGCAGACGTGCATCAAGGACAAGGGGGGAAGTCAAGGGACTCGCTGGCGAGGTGTCCCGAGGCGCCGAGGTTTGTCTGCTAAGAAGCGAGAGTGTCCGCAAGTTCCCTCCCAAATACTTTTTCCCTCCTTGCGTGTGCGGCGAGACTCCTCACTCTTAAACGGCGTCGGCGGGTTGGTGCAGTTAACGTCGTCTGCTTTACGTCTGCTAGTCAAAGCGATGGCTGCTTTACCTTTCCTGCGTCTGTCGGAGATTCACCGCTTTTTCACCGTCGAGAGTCGCCGCTGCCTCGGAAAACGAGGCGATGACAAGAGGAAGAGATTGAAGGGTTCGCAAGGGTCGCGCGGGCATATTCCATTCAGCACGCCAGCCGGTCGTGGGCAGACGGTCTTGGCCAAGGACCGTCGGAGCACCGCTGCGCCGCTGCTAGGCCTATCTGCCGAGCTCGCTTGGACGGGGTCAGTGGAATCGTGGCCGTTGGAGCATTTCCCGGGTGTTTGTGGATCCAGCGTTCTTGTTCGTCGTGGTTTATTTCAAGTGCTTTTTACTTTTTTTCTTGCTGCTTGTAGTTGTGACGCGTGAGAAGAGCAAGTACAAAAATAAACGTCCGTTGGTCGTCGCGACCAAGTAACTGAGCGACGCTGTCGGCCATGCTGAGTTGATCGTCGTAGGATTCCTTCATAACCTGAGCAAAACTTACGATAATTTCGTTTCGTGAATACGAATTTGTTCTCACGTTTTGTCTTACCCACTCTTTCGGCGTAACATGGTTTTGTGAATCTGGCCTCTGCACTTCCGAAAGTCGCAGGAAAGGTAAGACAGACGCAGACGACGTTGCAAAGGAGCAGACGACGCTCAGATAGGGGGGCCGTGATCAGCCAATCAGGGCACGGCGTTCTGACGTCACCGGTACCCCCTGCGCGAGAAGCAGACGAACTTGCCCTCCGCATAGCTTTCCAGAGCCGTCTCTGTATGCATTCCCTCTAGCCACCGATCTCTTTCTGTGACCTTAACTTTCTTCTTAACTGAGACCTGCTCTTCCGTAACCGCCCTATAGCTTAAAAACATTCCTCTTAATTTCCTAGTGCGCTGTCTCCACTTTGTGTCTATACTCCTCATGTATAAATAGCTGAAAACCCTTAGTGCCCATTGCTCCACATCCATTTGCCTCAACCGATCCTCAAATTCTATCTTGCTCACAGCTTCCCTGCCCTCAAATGACGCCCATCCCAGGTCTCCTTGTACTCCCTGGTTTGGCGTTTTGCAATGTGCCCCAAAGCCAGCCTACCTACTCCGCGCTGTTTTATTTCTAGTCTTGCATGCACTTCAGATTTCATGCATAGCACTGCGTTTCCAAAAGTCAAGCCAGGCCCATGACCCCTTTCCAAATTTCTCTCACCACCTCATACCTGTTGTAGTTCCAAAGTGCTCTATTTTTCATTACAGCTGCATTTCTGTTGCCCTTACCTATCATATACTTTTCATGCTCACTGATATATTCTGCACCATCACATATCCATACTCCTAGATACTTGTATTTACTAGCTCTCTCCACTGTAATATTCTCTATCTTCAGCCTCTCAACTTCATCATTGTTAAAAATCATGACTGCTGATTTTTCACTACTGAATTCTAAACCTAATTCCTCTCCTTAACTACCACAGACGCTCATTAATTCCTGCAAATCTATCCTGGTGTTAGCCATTAGTACGATATCATCCGCATACATCGATCCCGGTAAGGATTGCTGAATTTTTTGGCCTAGCTTACTGTACGAAAGGTCGAATCCAAGCCCACTCTTCTCTAGTCTATCCTCCAATCTTCTCAGATACAACATAAACAGCAAAGGCGATAACGGGCACCCCTGCCTAAGGCCTCGTCCTATCTCTATTTTCCCCGTTGCCTTTCCTTCCCATGTTATAATCACCTTATTATCTTTGTAAATGTTCCTTAATTTTGCTGTTAGTCCTTCTTCTAGGTTTAAGCTCTCCAATATGTCCCACAGATTCCTTTGGTTCACACTGTCATAGGCACCCTTGATATCGAGAAATGCCAGCCAGAGCTGTCTGTTTTCTTTTTGCGCTATTTCTATACACTGTGTTAGAGAAAATATATTGTCCTCCAACCTTCTTTGTTTCCGAAACCCGTTCTGTAACTCGCCCAGTATGCCCTCGCAATCTACGCATTCCTCCAGTCTGTTCTTTATAATCTGCATTACCAACCTGTAAATAACTGGTGTCACGGTTATGGGACGATAATTCCTAATATCAGACTTATTTACCTTTCCCTTATATATCATACTCATCCTACTAAGCCTCCATTCATCTGGAATATTTCATTTTGTTATCATAGTGCTCACTACCTCCCTTAGTTTTGCCTTAGATTTAGGACCCAAATTCTTCATCAGCTTGATTGGGATACCATCTGTACCTGTCGACGTGCCACTAGGGACTCTTCGTTCCGCCTTTTCCCATTCTCTTTGTCCAAAATCCGCGATGTCACAAGCTGGACTGCTACGTCCTTCGGTTCTCCTATCTTCAACATGTACCCGTTCCCGAAATGTCTCCTCCATCACCGCTCCTATATATCTTATCGCATCATCTCCCTCTAATTGATCTCCCTGATGCGAGAGTATGAACCTCTGTCTAACTTGCGTCGTTTCACCGAGTGAGTTCAAGTGCTCCCAAAACTTCTTGGCTGCGTTTCTATCTTTCTTGCTTACATTGCTCATCCATTCTTCACCCTCTCTCTGAATTTTCGCATTGATCAAACTGGATGCCTCTCGGCGACATGTGATAAAAGTGTCCCATCTTCCTTTTACTTCCGTTTCTGACATCCACTACGCTTGAAATGCCTGTGTTCTCTAGAGGCTTCCTGACGTTTTTGTATCGCTTGCTTCACTTCTTTGTACCACCAGCTTTTTGGTCTATGTCCTTGCTTCCCCTTTCGTTTAATTTGAACTTTGTCTAGTTCCAGATAAAAAAGCCTAGTTAGGCTCTCATAGGTCCAATCTGTAAACTGTTGCCCTGAAACTGCTTCCTCTATACTTTCAGCTACTATTTCCAACTCTTTGTCGCTGCAGAAAGTGTGCGAAATGTAGAGCGCCATCTAGTAGCGCGCCGAGAACTACGTCCGCCACCCTGTTAGTGGCGAGAAAACGAAACCAGAGACTCGACTGGCAAAGACCCCATGTAAACAAGCGACCGCGCTTCGTGTGCGGGAGATGCGATGCCAACGATTGCTGCGTTCCGCTGCGGATGCAGCGATAAACCTTTGATTCGTGCGTAACGTGAACGCAAACGTAAACAGAGTTCACCTTTTTTCCTTTTTTTTTTGTTACTTGAGACGCAGCTTTTGATAAAAACAATCGGTGACAACGAGAAGAAATATGCGAATGTTATCGCGCGGCGTGAAGCCATAGTACAACTATTGAACTGGACCCTCATATTTTCACGAAGATGTACGAAATTTGTTTATGACCTTCTTTTCTCTTTTATGTGCGTTGTAGTGTCGGCCTGCCTTTTTCTTAATGCGCAAGCAGCTCAAAGCATACGGACAAGACCAAGGCTGTTAAGCGAGGCAAAAACATGGCAGTTTTAATAACCTACGCCACCAACCATAATTGAAGATGCGTATGGTTAACAGTGGTATGGTAAGGTTCATCGCAGTGGCTAAAACTTCGATGTCGGCGGCGGCAAAAACTTATGTTGCGGACATCGAATGAAGCAACACGGGCGGTGCCAAGTTCATTTGACAACCTCTCTTTTTTTTTTTTTTTTTTTTGTCGCAGCCGAGGTAGAAATTTTGTTTTGTGAGAAGAAGCTCGGGGGTAGTTTTGAGAAAGTCACTGCAGTTATTCTGTCAGGGTTGAAAAAATCTTCATTAATAGCGCAACATCCGTCAGCTGTGCTTTAGGCCAATGCTATCTGAAACCAATTTTAGCCCTTTGCAACACTTAAAAAATATTGCGCAGGGCACAGTTTCTTTTAGAAGTACACAAGCGTTCCACCAAAAAAACCCTCCGCCCGTAACGAAAAAAAAAAAAAAAACTAATTTTGACTTTAACTTTAAGCGTATTTGCATCGAAAAAATAATTAAAAGTGTTCTCAAAGATGAAAGGCATGACGGTCTAGTCCTTTCGGAGGCCTGTGCACACGCTGGCGACAACAAGCTTCCACAGCGAAGGCGTAGGACTTGGTCCGCTGCTTCAACGAGGTTGTCGCCAGCGTGCACAGGCCTCCGAGAGTTTTGTCAGACAGTTGCGGTAGGTTGTTTAAACTGTTCGTCCACATAATATGGTCGGAAGGCGGAAAACAGTTGCTGCGCCATTGCACATTTGCCGTACGGCTGTCTCCGATGCCTCCTCCGTGCTTCAGTACCGACGACACTTGCCAACATTAAAATGGGGACGCTCTCAGCGTTGTCAGACCACAAAGCAATTTCGCATAAGGTCTATTATAAAGCCCCTTCATATTTTAAAAGTAGCGCAAGGTGCGTCGATCCACGAGGCGCGTGCAAACGTGCAGCCTTGGGAAGATCGTGGCGGCACAGCGCAGCACAGTGTTAGATTACAGACTCCATGTTCTTCCCAGAAGTGGCGCGCGGCACGTGTCTCGAGCATTTCCACAACAATGAATGGCGCCACTTTTCCCATGATAGAGGGGCTTTACGCATTTAGATCCACTAACATTACCTGGGCCCGTTTGCACGAAGCGCGGTTAAGCGCTAATGACGGCTAAAGTTAGCCGCAGTAAGTAGGAGAGGGATTTTGAAATCACGTGACTGGCTCGGTAGGGATGCGGGGAGCCACGCATGGCCCCGTCGCTTCGTTTGACAAAATGGCTGCGGCGTACGCAATTTCCACGTTCGCGATCGCATTGGTGTTTGTCTTCAGGGCTCGTTTGCTCGAAGTCGCTTAACTTTAACCGCGGTTAAAAGTTAACTGCCCTTGCCTACTAGGTACCTACAAGTACCTAGCCAAGTTTGACTAGGGCTGGATGAGCGATAGCTCCGTGTGTTATTATAGAGTGATAGCTGGTGTCACCTACTGGTTGTAGCGAATATAAGTGGCTTCCGTGGAAAAAGTTCCCAAAAAGGGGGGAGGGGGGGGGACCAAACTAAAGCCAAATACTTTACTAGGGGGACTACATTCCACTCCGCTCATTTGCATTAGACAGAACGCCAACAGCGCCGAATCCAGCACTGACGGAGGGGAGGTCCGCTCCAGCCCACACGCATGTGCACGCGGATTTTCGCGGCGGCCGTGGCGGTGTCGTCTCCCATTCCACCTAAAGCCCCCTCATGTTTCAAAAGTAGCGCAAGGTGCGTCGATGCACGAGGCACGTGCAACGTGCAACCCTTGGGAAGATCATGGCGGCGCAGCACAGCAAAGTATTTGGCGCAGCACTGAGCTAGAGTTTAGACGCCATGTTCTTCCTAGAAGTGGCGCGCGGCACGTGTCTCGAGCATTTCCACAACAATTAATTTGATATGTAGAACAACCACCATCATCATCATCATCATGTACCGCACAATAGCTGAGACCTCCACGACGATAGATGGCTCTCGCCAAGCCCAGAAAACCTGTCCGCGCCGAGGCTATTGTATTTGAGAGGAGTGGAATGTATTCCCCCTAGTAAAGTATTTGCTAAAGCCCCTTCATGTTTCAAAAGTAGCGCAAGGTGCGTCGATGCACGAGGCACGTGCAACGTGCAGCCCATGGGAAGATCATGGCGGCACAGCGCAGCACTGAGCTGGATTTCAGACGCCATGAATTTCCCAAAATTGGTGCGCGGCACGTGCCTCGAGCCTACAACAATGAATGGCGCCACTTTTCCCAGGATAGAGGGGCTTTGGACCAAACAAGGCGCGCTATCGGGTTCTCGCGACGCAGCGCGGCATACATTTGAGCAGACAAATACATTTTTTGTTGCTCGTGGTACAGATATTGGGTGAGGTAAAACTAAATTCACCCATGTTTGGAAAATTTCTAAATGCTTGGCTGTCTGAATTGAAGACAAGCCTCGTTTAAATTTCCTTCCAAGTTTGAAAGAGAATGACGAATTTCAGTCCTAGAAACAATAAGGAACAAGTGAGCAATGAAAGGCCGGCGGTACACTGGCAGCATAGTTGGCCGGCATGTAAGAACTGGATATCACACCCTCATAAATTGAAAAACCTGTAATTCGGCTCCATTGAAAATATACCTATTAGTAAATTACCCAAGCATCAAGGAGAGCGCTGGAAGTGTAATTCTACGGTCCGCGCGCGCTGGCCTTCCTCTTATAAAAGATTCGAAGTAAATAATCATAGTAAGGCTTTGACGAACGCGCGTGCAAATTACTACTGCAGACGCCAGCACGTGCAACGCGTGTAACTAAACTCCTATACTCCGTTTCACCTTATGTTGTACCGCAGTGAAGGCTGGAAGCGCGAGCTCATAGCGTAGACAGCTGTCCTTAGTGCACAAGAGCTTGTGCCGCTGAGATCTGCCCCAGAGCAAGGAGCTCGCGCTTATAGCCTTTCCTGCGGTACAACATAAGGTGAAACAGAGTATTAGCCCCGTGCACGACCGAAAGCGTCGCTGTGGTCGGCCTTCCACGATTGGCCGAACGCTGACTATGACGTCGGAAAGGGGATTTATCATCGACGGAAATAAGAGGAATGAAAGAAATTTAATTTTGACGGTGTTGGCAGTGTTCCTTTGAGAGTGCAATGATTTCAAGCTTCCACCATGCTAATAACAAACACCATCGAACTTGTTGTTTGCAAGGTAATGACGTCACAAGGGGGAACCACAGGAGGGCGCCACCAAAACATCTCGCCGCTAATAGCTTGCAACTCGGTGCTTGGGAAATTTAGAAACGCTGCCTGCTTTTGTGTGCTATCAATAGGCCCGTAGCTCTCAAGTTTTGAGCAGCGCTCCAGGCGAGCAAAATCGAATATTTGGCTCGCGTTTCGAACATGCATCACTACGCTTCCCCACTAGAGTTTTTTTTACTCCGTTCCATTCTAAGTTCCAGCGTGGCAGAGGCTACAAGAGCGAGCTGCGAGCTTTCAGCGTCCCTGCCTGGAGTGCCTCAATGTCCTTCTGTTTAGGGTGATGCCATCGTTTGTAGTACTCGATGCCGACAGCACGCGCTCACAGGGAAAATACAAAGAAGTCGCAGGAAACAAAATGTCGCCGTAGAACAGTCAGCGCCACGAGCGCGTGCAGGGACACGCTCTTTCACGCGCTTCAGAACAAAAAAATAAAAATAACCGTTCGAAACAAAATGGCCAGATGGGTGATGCCATCGTTTGTAGTACTCGATGCCGACAGCACGCGCTCACAGGGAAAATAAAAGAAGTCGCAGGAAACAAAATGTCGCCGTAGAACAGTCAGCGCCACGAGCGCGTGCAGGGACACGCTCTTTCACGCGCTTCAGAACAAAAAATAAAAATAACCGTTCGAAACAAAATGGCCAGATGTCATCACCCCAAGCAAAGCGCACATGAAGGCACCCTATCCCTGCCAAGAACGCGGGCTCGTGCAGTGCAAGCGTCGTTCAGGAGGACGCGCTTTTGCGAGTAGCTTTGGCTTCGCTGTCAAGTAAAGTGAAATATACGTGCTCGCAAAAGCTGTGAAAGAAAGCAAAGATCAAAGGAATGTTTAATGGGACGCTGCGGCCGCAAGCTGCATAAGGGCCGGTTTTCACATGCAGCGAAGCGCTAATGTAGCGCTTCTCACGTGCCGTCAGCTACTTATCGTCTGCCATGAGCAACAGTTTTGACGGTGCGATACAATAGAGAGTTTTAGGGAACCGGAACAAAATACGATCGATAAACAAAAACGATCGATACCTTGGATCGGGCGAGTCGACCGATCGTGTGCCTCGAAACGGCTTTGGGGGAACCGTATTTGCAGACAATAGCAGACGATCGGTACAGGTCGCGCCCCCTGGCAACGGAAACCTGCATCGGCCTCGTTGAAAATGTAGATATTTGCGTTTGTTTGTACAAATCGCAGAAACTGAAGCAAATAAAAATCTCATCCTAAAAATATAGAGAAACTAAAACAATGTATATCTACTTATAGTTCGTCTCGATTTTTTACTGGAATGAATGCGCTTACGTAATACAAAACCTGGCGCTCCATGGCGTGTCGCCACTGGCGCTGCGAAGTTCTAAAATGTTCGTCTGCTAAAAAAGCAGACGAGCTTTCTGACAACAAAGACGCTCGTTCTTTTTGACGATGACTTGGAGTTGGCTCTATTTCGGCGGAAACAATATACAAAACGTTCTTTTGTACGACTGTCTGCGCACTAAGAGAGGCGCTTGTTGGCGGCAAGGCATGGGACGTTCAACTTAGCGTCGATGGACGAGGAGGACGTCGTACGGCTGTTCAGGTTCACAAAGGAGGATCTGCTTCAACTCCGATCGGCGCTGCGCATCCCGGAAACGTTGACAACCAACGGCTGAATCTGGGTGTCAGAAACTTGTTTGCCACCGTATTTTTTTTTTCTTTTTAGTTTACCCGATTCATATCCTCGGGAAATAAAATAGTTCCTCGATCGTACGTGGTAACTTGTTTTGTAAGTCAGACGTTCTTAGTGGGCAAGCTTTGGTGTTTTACTTCAACCAAATATGATGTTTACTTCAACCACGTCCTGATATGCTGAAAAGTCGCCGACAGCAAACTCGATTTGACACACAAATAAGAACACGCTCGCGCGCGCTTATCATCAACATTCAAATTCGTCTGCCAGCGATCCTGTGTCTTTCCCTCGAGGCCTACTGCAGGGTCGAGTATTCAGAAAGTTACGGACAAATAAAACTAGGAATATTAAATCGCGAAGAAAATACAAAAATAACAAAAATATACTCGCTTTCTCAAGTTAAGGCGGTCATTTTTCTTGTACAAAGTTACGAGGAGGTCAATCCGTTCCTTCGCTCCTCGCAACGAGAAGTTCTTTTTCGACGCCGCGTTCAAGCCTTTAAGGACGTCATTCCAAAGGGCCGGAGTAAAAAAAGGATTAGGGCCTAACACCTCCCGAAGTAGGGAGATATCATCTTCCGCTGAAACCCGCTTGCGAGGAGAAGGTGGAGGGACGGAGGTAGATACGGCGCTCATGTTGCTCTCTTACGGTAAAGATAGCAGACGATCACGGTCGGACGCCCGCGAACCGATCGTTGTGCCGTGTACGGTACTACCACGGAAAAAAAAAAAATAATAAAGGAAGACCTGTAACTTTACTGCTGTGCATTTATTAAAACTATCACCCAATATTTAAAGGGCTCGTTTTATAGAATATATGTGATTAGCATTAGAACACAAATTTTTAATTCATGCAAAATTTTTAAACTAAAAAGTAACCAGTTCCTTGATCCAGAAGGCTGTTGCTCACTCTGTTGACACTACAGATAACCCTCAGTCATAAAGCAGCTGTAAAAACGGGTGATAAGAGCTCGGAGTGCACATCCCAACGTTTGTATGAAAAAAAAAAACTTAAAATATGAAAAAAAACTTAAAATATAAAAAACTTAAAGTAGAAAAAAACCTAAAATATAAAAAACTTGAAATATAAAAAAACTTAAAATATAAAAACTTAAAATATAAAAACTTCAAATATAAAAACTTAAGATATAAAAAAACTTAAAATATAAAAAGCTTAAAATGTAAAACAACTTAAAATGTAAAAAACTTAAAATGTAAAAAAACTTAAAATGTAAAAAAACTTAAAAAACTTGAATTATATAAAAACTTGAATTATATAAAAACTTGAATTATATAAAAACTTAAAATATAAAAAACTTAAAATAAAAAAACAAAAACTTAAAAAATAAAAACAAATTAAAATATAAAAAAAAAAGGTTGTTGGGTTCCCGCGGGATTCGAACTCTCCACAACTGCACCCCTACGAGCTCACGAAATGGACACTCTAATCCACTACGCAACTGAGCTTTTTTTTTCTTTATTTCACTACGCAACTGAGCAGACAGTTTCAGCTGCTGCTAAGCATTAATTTATTTCTATCGAGGATGTCTTACTGCGCTTCGATCTGTATTTTCTTTTTTATTTGCTGATTCTAATTTTATGCACTTGCTGTCACATATGGCGCTCCTGCTAGGTACTACCACGAGTTATTTTATGCAGGGACAGAACGAGCGGGTTGGTAAGGATAATTAAACTTGAGGAAGAAAACGAGAAATATTTTTGTCCGTCCCTTCTCGTTTTCTTCCTCAAGTTTAATTATTTTATTCATGTCTGAAGCCACGGCACGCTCTCTCCGCCAGCGAAATAGCCGTTTTGCTAACCAAGCGAGGCCGTCCATGTCGGGCATTGGTCGTGCCGGTCGTGCCTTACGGTTCGAGCAGCGCATTACGGTAAAATCGCGGAACACAAGCGCATGCGCACTTCGTACCGGAGGGCCCATCGTACCGTATCGGATGTGCAAAAACGGTTCCCTAAAACTCTCTAATGCTGGTGAACGCTCCCGTCAGCACGCGCTTAGCGCGAGGTCAGCGCTATGCTCGTAGCGCTCCGCTACATGTGTGAACAAGCCTTTATTCTGTTCTTTTTTTTTTAAACTTTTTTTAGACATTTTGTTATCGCTCATCTACAGATGCTGACAGCTGCTTGTATTCGAACGTGGCACGTGCAAAATCGAACGTTACAGCGCCACACGGATGATGCAGCCAGCATAACCTGGTCGCGTCTTGCGTAAATCTTCCGGGCGCACTCGCGCCCCCTGCCCCAGAGCAACGGGTCTATACCCGGCCGATTGAGTTAAGGCAATCCCCTTTCCAAAAGCGTCGCCATGCCGACAATTATCACGTTCATTTAGGCTTAGGAATGGCCAGAATCAAAAAAACTATCTAAAAAATGCGGCGAGGTCATTGCTCATACCTTGCGATTTAAGTGAGGTAAGGCAAAGCGAAA
The DNA here is from genome assembly GCA_013358835.2 of Ixodes persulcatus. Classification (NCBI taxonomy): domain Eukaryota; kingdom Metazoa; phylum Arthropoda; class Arachnida; order Ixodida; family Ixodidae; genus Ixodes; species Ixodes persulcatus. Next base: position 365,349 of record JABSTQ010009094.1, on the reverse strand, counting down.
GCCTCCTGCACCATTCATTACTGACTAACACGCCCAATATTGCAGCTACAACGACATATTAGTTTCAAAGCGAACGGCGGTCACTCACCGGGGCACCGCCATGTTCCCCGCATCCCTACCGAGTCAGTCACATGATTTCAAAATCCCTTTCCTAGGTACTGCGGCTAACTTTATTAAGGTAGCAATCTGGGCCAGTCCATGATAACCTAAAGAAGTGCTATTTTCCGTCTACTTTCTCGTCCTTATATTTTATGCGCTTCTGTAGGCTAACTTTAGCCGCGGTTAGCGGTTAACCGCGCTTCGAGCAAACGGGTCATGGTGATAGTTAGGGGGAGACAATTGGCTTAACAGGGCGAAAGGAATCATATGTTTGTATTTTTAGACTTAGGCTAGGTGGCGCAAGCTACCGCCCGTCACAAAGGGTATAGCCATTAACATCCATTCATCCATCCATCGTGGGTTAAGTGTCGTTACTCTCGGGCGTAGCTTATTTAGTGGCGCCACCCACAACTTCAGGGCCAAAGTGGGACTCAGAATAACTGCAGCGTCAGCGTTCGGTTGGGACTTTCCCTGACTAAACACGAGTATTAGCAGAACGCTGACGCACCAATATTCTCCGTTCACTCTTAAGCTGAGACTAGAAGTTCCGCCTTCAGCGCGAGCTCATTGGCTTCCGCAGTGTTTCGGTTACGCGTGCCTCCGCGTTTACGCCTATGTTAGCAAGGGCAAAAAGCTCGCGCTGAAGGCGCAGCTTGTAGCCTCACCTTAATGGTGAACGGAGTATAGTGTCCAATCTGTGACATGGCTTTCTTCAGGTGACGCCGAACATTTGGCACTACGGCTTTGTTATCCCCGAGCTGCTGCGGAAGTCACCTGTCGATTTTCTTTTTATTTACTCTATTATTTGCTTTGCTACCGCAACCCGGCGCAGTTTTTGTTACGGAACTTTAATGTTGGAAACCCATTTCCCGCCACTTTGTGAGCCAGTAAGTACTCTATGAAAAGTGAATATCTCTTGTCCAACAACGTTCATGACAAAAAAAAAAAAAAAAGCCATCGATTAGAAATGGGAGTGTATACTGATGGAGTACAGTTGAGTGTAACCGAGTGAGGACTGGACTGCAGCTGATCCAAACTTCTCGCTTCGCCTTTTCCAGGTGTTGGAACACTCAATGGGAAAGTGTGGCAAGAGAACCGCCAAATGTGCATGAAGCTGCTTCGAGAACTCGGACTGGGAAAGGCATGTCTCGAAGAAAAAATATTGGTAAGAGATCAAGAAGATAAGCTTAAGGTCCAAACTCCCCTCCCCTTACCCTGTAGAAATGTGGCTGAAACACTAATGCCAACTCGTTATAAAAAGAACGAAAACTTAGTTTGAAATTTTTGCACTTCCTTAAGGGTCAAAAGGCCGCACTATTTTTAAAGCGGAGCTCTTAGGCGCCCGTTTCCGGGTTTCACGGCGTCGGCATCGACGTCGGCGTCGGCGTCGGCGTCGGCGTCGGCGTCGGCGTCGGCGTCGGCATCGCCGTCGGCGTCGCCGTAACCATGCTAAACTTAGCGAAAAAATTGACATCACGTGGCCTCAAGACCAACTCAATTCCCTGCTAAATTTAGCGGGGAATCGAGTTGGTGTGGAGGTCACGTGACAACAATTTTCCCGCTAAATCTAGCGGAGAAACTGAATTTGTTCATAGGTGACGTGACACCAAGTAACGTGACGTCATAATTTTCGCTAAATTTAGCCGGAAACTGTATTGATGTTGAAGTCACGTGGTGTCAATTTTTAGAGCGCACCTCTTAGGCGCCCGTTTCCGGATTAAGCGGCGTCGGCGTCGCCGTCGCCGTCGGTGTAACCGCGCGGTGCATTATGGGTAAATTTCCCCGCTAAATTTAGCGGAAAATATTCCCCGCTATATTTAGCGGAAAAATTTCGCCGACAAATTAAGCGGAAACTTTTCCCCGCCAAATTTAGCAGTAAATCTCTCCGTTAAATTTAAAAACAAAATTCCCCCGCTAAATTTAGCGGGAAAAATTTTCCCGCTAAATTTAGCGAGTAAAGTTCTCCGCTAAATCTAGCGGAAAATTTTCCCGCTGAATTTGGCGGAGAATTTTTTCTACTAAATTTAGCGGAACATTTTTCCCGCCAAATTTTGCAGAAAAAACTCTGCTAAATTTAGCGGAAAAAATTTCCCCGCTAAAGTTAGCGGGAAAAGTTCTCTGCTAAATCTAGTGGAAAATTTCACCGCTAAATTTGGCGCAGAATTTTTCTGCTAAATTAAGCGGAAAATTTCCCTGCTAAATTTAGCGGGAAAAACTCTCCGCCAAATTTAGCGGAAAAGTTTCCCCTAAATGGGAGGCGAGCAGAAGAGGAGGAGGGGCATAGCCTCCTCCCCGTACCTTCCCCTCCTCCTCCTCAAGAGCTGCGCTCTAATTTGGCGTTACAGGGGATTGTAAACGTCTTCCATTTTTTCAGCTAAATTTAGCGGGGGAAACTGTAGGAGGAGGAGGGGAGGGTACGGTAGAGGAGGATGGGAGGGTAGGCAGGACGAGGAGGGGAGGGTACGGGGAGAATAAGAAGGGGGAGAGGTGAAGGAGAGAGGACCGAGGAGGAGACGAGGAAGGGAGGAGGAGGAGAAGAGGAGGGTTGTCGGGACTGTCGAGCGGAGCGGACATGTTTGCGGCAGCTCTTCCGAAGGCGTGCGAAGCAAAATGTATTTCGGTGTTTCGCTTGTAGATTTTGTTCTAACGTGTATGAAATAGTTTGCATAGATTTAGGAAGTGCTAGGATATGGAGTTAGGTTAGTGCAGGCCGGCGGTAGGCGACTAGGAATTAAGGTTAGAGTAGGGCTTTGTTATATATTTTTGTTGGGACTTTTTTTTGTCTAAATAGCACGGTTTGAGGTAGATAGACGCAATAACCCAGTGTAGGAAATATTACAAAGGGGGTGATGATATAGTGTCGTGTGATGAGTGCATGTGGTGGGTGTATCTAGATGAGACTGATTTTGAGATCTTAGCGGAGGCGGAGGAGGGTATCTTGGTTTGCCGAATCTGCAAGAGGGATGTGGAGGGATTTAAGTTGATAGAAGGGGAGTGCGCACCCAGGGTTTAGGAGGTCAAGCGGGAGTTTGAATTAGAGCGAGAAAAGCGGGTTGCCCCGGATACTCAGGTCGAGGTGTTAGCTAAGAGGGAAGGACTCAAGGTAGAGTTTCAGGAGCTCATCAATAAATGGGAAAGAAAGGTGTAGCGCACGTTAGGCGAGCAAAGTGAGGAGCGGAAGAAGCGGGTGGAGCTTGAGTGACAGGTGGAGGAGCTCAAGAAGGAAGACGTGTGGAAGGCCTTGATGGGGCAACGTAAGAGGGAATACGAAGCTGGGTTGGAGCAGCTGAGGAGGGAGTCGACAGTGAACGTAGCAGGAATGGCAGTCTCAGAGGAAGAAAACACTAGTGAACAGGTGGAAGTCAGCGGGACAGGAGTGGGTCCTCGACCCTACAGTGACGTAGTCGCACAGATTACTAGCGGGGCAATAAACGACGCGGTGGCAGACCGACAGACACAAAGTGAGGTAGTGCAGATAGCTGGAGGGAGCCAGCTGCAGGGCAGGGACGGAGGAAAAGGGAGTGAAGACAGGCAGTATGAGACTAAAAAAATACTGGTGCTAGGAGACTCGAACGTAACAAGGATTAAAGGGGCCTACTGGCCGGGGTGAAAAGAGATTGGAGGCTAAACTTCGTGGCCGAGTGATAGAAGGACTTCGTAGACGCTATGGCCAAAGCTTAGAAAAGGCTCTGGGTAACTTGGAGGGAGATAACCTAGCAGTAGTGAATGCGGGACTGAATGATGTGTTGAAGGCAAGGATCCAGAACCTCGATAGGCACATAGAGGTTGGGGTACGTGAGCTGAGGGAGGTCTCTGAGAGGGTGCATGTGCAAATGAGCAATATCCCAGAGGTCTGGGAATAACCTTTTCAGACAGAGCAGCGGGTGGTGTCAGCTAACCGGGTGATTAGGGTTATGAGCCAACGACTTCAGTATGGCGTATTGGAAGTAAGCAGGATGGTGTATGAGGCTCGCTCCGACCCTTTTCTACGGGGCATCCACTACAGTGGAACCACAGGTAGCACGATAGGGGATAGGATTGGATGTCATGTCGCCGTAAATGTTTAGGAACCCACGGAGCCAGGAGTGCACCGGTGTACATGTAACAGCACCATATGTACCAGAACCAGAGTTGGGGGAAGCACCTGCGTGTGAGTACCGCAAGAACAGCAGGGAGAGCAGGAGGAAGCCCCGTAGAAATAAGAGAAAAAATCGGCTCAATAAAGAGTTCCTAAACATGCAGGGAGGTAGAAACAGAGGAAAGTGGGAATAATCAGTGACCAATTAGCGGCAGAAAAGTTTACAGTTTATGGGGTTGCAGAAACGCACCTTAGAGATGAGGAGAAACCACCGCACGTACCAGGCTACTACTGGATGGAATGCAACCTCGGGTAAGTAAACGCAAAGGCGGAGGTTTAAGTTAAAGGACAAGACTAGAAAAGAAAGAAGAGAAGCTGCAGAAAACACGTATGGCTGAAATGTAGAATAACATGTCTGAACACTCTTCTGGGGTTTGCATACCTAAAAACATAAAATGACTCAAGGGAGGAAAATACAGAACACTTTACACACATATTGAGAGACATCAAAGAAATTGGTCTTAGTCAGGAAATAATTATCATACGATACATGAATGCCGACTTAGAAGTGTTTGACGGATTCATGGGTACAACCGGAAAGTTGTTAGAACATTTCTGTGATGCCCTGGACCTAGTGTTAGTTAATGCACAAGTAAAATGCGACCGGAAAATAACGTCGGAACGAAACAACTCGTACTCAACAATAGGCTACTGCCTCATGTCCCACAAATCGTATTGTAGGTTAGGAAGTATGGAAATTGATGAGGAAGGTACAAAAAGCCTAGCGAGTGATCACAAAAAGGTTAAGATTAAATTTGGCGCATCCGAACCAAAACAGCAATCTCAGGAACGAGCGGGTAAGCCGAAACTAATTAAAGCCCAACCTCAAAATGTATCTAAAGGTATTGAGAACGTAGTATAAAACAACCAACAAGAAAATGGACGTATGAGGCTTTAATAGAAATCTTTAGAAAGTAATTAGAGAAGCACCGAATTAAACAAAAAGGAAAGCAGAAACGGACACAAAAACCAAAAAGCTGGCGGGATAAGGAGGTCAAATCGGACATACTGCGGCGCCAAGAGCTATCTAGGGAGCATACGTGGGCCAAGAAAAGGGAAGCCTTATCAGCTGAAGAAAAATCGAAATGGTAGAACTTCAATGAGCGGAAAAGAGAGGCATCAGCTTTAATACAGACCAAAATTGGGAGTGTAGGAGTGCAGTGGATGATGTAAACAAATTTAAAAAAAAGAAGGAATGCCGAGAAAAGGTTTTGGGGACATAATAAAGCGCAGTAGTGAAATACAGAGAGATTCCAACACTCACTGACCACACAGGAGGGGAGAAGGGTAGAGGGGGAATAGGCACGGGATTATATTCGGCAGACGATCGAAGAGGCTTTCTCCAAGCCTAAGCAGAGGGAGACAGTGGATAGCGCTGACAGCAGCAATGCTGCTGTCAGCATTGCTGCATTTCATTGCAGCAATGCACTGCAGCATTGCTGCATTGCATTTTATAACACATGACTACTCAAGAACGCCAAGCGTAACTTCTCTAAACTTCAACCTCGACCTATGCCCTCTATCTCAAAGAACTCAACTTGCTCGTCTTGTCCTTTTTCACAAAACTTACTATTCCTCTTCTGATTTTCGAAACACCAACTGTCACCCACCACCTCATATCTCCAAGCCTCACAGCCACAGCCTAAAAATTAAACCTCTATTCGCAAGAACTAATGAATTCCAAAATTCCCCACTTGCTCTCGCTATTACTAACTGGAATTCCCTTCCTGTAACCATAGTATATTATTCTAACTTGAAGACATTTCGTGAACTCTGCAAGGCACACCTGAAAAGTGTTGATCTTTAAAATGTTTATCTGTTAGTTACTTTTTCTACATGTTATGTTTTGATATTTGTCCTATTAGTTGGTAGTTTTTTTGCGTTTTCCTATTATTTACCTTGTCGTCATTCTTCTGCTATCTGTATTTGTCGTTTGATCCCCCCTTATTTAATGCATTTCATCTGAAATGCCTTTGAGGTATAAAAAACTAAACTGAACTGAACTGGATGTAGAGGAGGAGCAGAATTACGTAACAATAAAGACGACCACAAAATAATAGAATAAGGCAGAAAGTAAGGTTCCAGCAGGTACAGCGAAAGGCACAGACGACATACCCATGGAACTCAATAATAAACTAGGAAAAGCAATCAAATTGAAGTTACGGCATGTAATTAATCAAGTAATTGTCGGAGGAGAGGTGCCTAATGATTGGAAACTAAGTAAAATGAGACTAATATAAAAAGGCAGAGGAAACAAAGACAACATTACCTGATATCGCCCGATAACGGTAACTTCAGTTCTATACAGATTAGCTATGCAGATAGTAAAGCGGAGAATGGAGGATTGTGGAGAAGATATGCAAATATTGGGTGAGTTCAAAACAGATTCCAAAGAGATAGAAGACTGGAAGATAACTTATCTGTGGCCACACAATGTATAGAAATAGCAATGACGAACCAGACTCCTTTGTGGTTTGCTTTTTTGGACATCAAGGAAGCGTACGATAATGCGAGTCAGGAAACACTCTGGGGTCAGCTGAGGGAGTATAACTTAGATGCAAAGTTGGTTAGGTTTCTTCAGCAGGTGTACACTAGAAATAAGGTATTTATAACATGGCAAGAAGAAACTACACGACCCACAGCAATACAAAAAGGGCTCCGGCAGGGCTGTTCAATGTCACCTCTGCTCTTCATGATATATCTCAGTGAAATGTAAAAAAAAATTAGAGTAGAGCGACTTAGGTTTTGATGCGAGTTATATGAAAAGAGGGAGAAATATAATACAGGTAATACCAAGACTGGTGCCTGCCGATGATATAGTACTCATGGCAAATAAGCAGAATACATTACAGAATCTACTTGGAATATGTGGAGAAGAAGGGGATACCTTGGGCCAGGCACGTAGCCAGGGGGGGGGGGGGGGGGGCATGGGGCCCGCCCCTCCCCCCCCCCCCCCGAAATCTTCCATCTTGCTGGGACCTCCTCCCCCCCTCCCCCTCATACAGAATTTTGTCATGGGCGGGCACCCCCCCCCCCCCCCCCCAAAACAAAATCCTGGCTACGTGCCTGCCTTGGGCATGTGTTCTAGTAGTGACAAGCAGTGTTGCGGAGTTGTTACTCCGGAGTTGGAATGATTCCGGAATCATTCCGCATTTTCGCGACCCTGGAGTGGAATGGGAATGGAATGGCGGCAACGTTGAGGGGAACGGAATGGGAATGGAATTAGATGCCTTTTGCCCGGAATGGGATGGGAATGGAATGGGCCCCGGTTCTTTATTTATTTATTTTTTAGGAGGGGGGGGGGGGGGGAGGGGGGCTACGTTCAGCTAAACCGAACCAGTCAGCGAGTCAGTTGCTCCGAAATAAAATGAGCGGGAAACTGCTAGCCCGCGTGGAGCCATATAAGAGATCTTATACGCAAAAAACAATGCAATACAAGCAACAAGCGTCAGAGCAAAGACCAGAGTGGGGAGGGGGGAGGGGTGGCGGTGGCGCCTTTCACGGACGCGCAGGAGACGGGCTTTACTGGTGTTACACGAGATCGAAACAAGAAACCAAGCACCACGGCTCCTCATCGTCCTTCCTGACTTGCTTCTTTCTTTTTTTTTCGTTTTTTTTTTTTTTACACGACGGCATGGAGGATGCTGGCACGCGCACACATTGAGATCTGGGAGCGGGGGGCGACTCATAACTCGCAGAGCTCTGATAACTCGTTGACTCGCACGCCGCCGAAAGATGATCAGGTATTGTTTTCTTGTAGTTCGAGGAGCGTGGTTCGCGCGCACCCCTTTGAAGCGCGAAATCTGGGTTTGCTTCGGCATTAAAACAAAGTGAGATTCACTTCTCTCTTCTCCTCTTGCGCTTTGCTCCGACGCTTGTTTTTTTATACTGCATTTTTACGTGTAAGTCTGCCTTTTACTTGGTCTTTGTTCCGAAGCGTGTTTTCTGTGTTATATGTTTTACATTCAAGTGGGTTAGGGTTACAAGCAAGTTAGCGGATGCCCGCTCATTTCCTTTGACTTTAGTCTCTGCATACCTTGTTTCACCTTGCGATGGACTGCTGCGGACGCTACGAGTCACCCCAGGCAATCTAGCACCGTGAGCTTAGTAAGATCAATGCTTTTTTTGAGGGATTTAGCATTTTTTGCAATTGTTTGTGCGTTTGATAATGTCAGCTTTATGCTGCTTATGCCGGCAACACAATGTAGCTGTCAAGGGCCAATTTTGACGTTCAGGAATTAGAGGAATGGAATGGAACCATTCAGCCATTCCAGGAGTGGGAATGCGCCCAGTGTCCCCATTGCTAGGAGTTGAATGGAATTGAATTATCGAAAACTCTAGTTCCCGGAATGGAATTGGAATGGAATTGGGCTGCCCATTCCGCAACACTGGTGACAAGGCTAGAGTAATGGTGTTTAATAACGAGAAGTGTGAACCCCTGTGGATACAAGACATTGTAATAGACCATGTAGGAAATAGAAATATCTGGGAGTCTGACCCAATGAGGGAAGGAGGAGCATGAGGAGGATATAATTAAAACGGAAAAATAAATTCATCTATCATGAAGCTCAAGGCATTATTGAACTATAATATTTATGAAGTGGTCAGGGGTATATGGAAAGCAGTGATGGAACCAGGATAGTTTCTGGCAATGGGGTTTTGTGCCTAAAATCAGAGGTTCAATCAGGATTAGAGATTCGGCAAAGAAGCGTAGGCAGATTGGCACTGGAAGCACAAGGAAAAACACCAAATGAGAGAGTACTGGGCAGACTTGGACGTACTTCAACTACTCTACTCAAACTACTGTAGTTTAACTAGTTTTCCGAGTAACTTGGTAACTTTCGATTACCACTTTATTTGGGTAATTAGTAGTTTAATTTATCTATGTTTTTCAGGTAACGTCTACTCAAATTACGAACTACTTTCAAAATCTAGTGCTAATTTTGCTCATATTTTCTACTTTTGCTCATGCGCGGCAGACGAAGTTTCATTCCCGAACAAGGGTCCCCCTCACATTCCGTTCCCACGCAATTATACTCGGCAGCCGTAGAAACTGCACTACAGGCGTCCTTGGGACAAGGTGGCACCGAGCAGCCAAAACATAACATCGGCGCACACGAACGCAGAGCCTTGGTCGGGTATTGACCTAATCCGGTAATGCACGAAGGCGCCGCGCCTCCAGCTGCAACCGTGCGAGCAAAGACGGGGGTGGAGGGGGGTGAAAGACGGGGACACTCCGAGGGTTGTTGTTTCCATGTTGTCTGCCTTTAGTGAGTTCTGACTCAAGCGGTGCATTCCGCGGGAGGCGCCACTGGAATGACTTCGCAGCTGGAAGCCTGTTCCCCTGGTCTCCTCGTCGTCAGCGCACACTCCCTTGCAAAGCCGGACTCCCCCGCGCACAAACGAAGACACGGATAATCCGTTCATGGGAGCACGTTAGGCTACCAGCTGCAACTGTATGAGCGACGATGCTTGTTCGCGTAATCCTTCGCGTCCTTCCGACCTTCCACACCAGGGAAACTTCCTCTTTGTTGGAACCGTTTTACTTGTCAGGCATATCAGGCGCGTCAGGATACTCTAGTCGCCGGCGAGGGTTGCGAGTAACCCTTGGGAGATCTTTTGGGTGGACCCGGTGTCAGCGGCGAAGTATACTTTGTTCATCTTCTGTTAAACCATAACATTTTTTTTAAGTAGCGTGGCATTAGCACTGCAACGAGACGCGCAGTCGTCCGGATGATCACATCGTCGTGGCGCGAGACTTGATCCCTTGACGGTCATGTGCACTCGCTCAGCGTACTCTCCGAAGGTCGTGGGAATAAGAGGGACAAGTCATAACAATCTTAACTTGCCGAAGAAAAAAGAAAAAAGGTGGAGAGTTTGCTATGACACTCTAGCCGAGACAAACCTCACATATTTCGTCATGGACACCAAAGATGCCGACTCTCGCTTACCCGACCCTGCATAGCCTGTTTCTGAAATTCAACGCTGCCGTTCCATCCAATGCCACGGTGTAACGTATTTTTAGCTTGACTGGGGACGCCTTTGGGAGAAAAAAAAAGGAAAACTCACAGATAAGAAGTTTCAGAAACAATTGCTTCTGCGAGCGAATAACCTATTTCGGTGAAAACGCAAGCCATGAAATGCTGCATTTATTTTATGCTCACAGGGCAAAACTGTTGTTCATTTTGCTACCACAAAAAAGTAACTTCGAAAGTAACTTCAAAAGTAACTCGCTACTTTTTACAGTAGTTAGTAGTTTACTCAATTACTATTACAAATGTGTAATTTCTACTCTACTCCAATTACTTTTGGCGTCAATACTCAGTAACTTAACTTAACTACCTTTTTTGAGTAATTTGTACATGTCTGGTACAGGGGGACATGGACTGGTCGTCTTTCGAAAGGAGGGAGGCAATTAGTAACTTGAAATGTAAAGAAAGTTTGACCGAAATGGATGATACGGTGTGGGCACGGAAGTTATTCAAGTATTTATACATGAAACGTTTCAACACAAAATGGACAAACCCAACTTGAAAGCTTATATTTAAATACCTACACACTAGTGATGGGGCTGAGCAGATTACTTCAGTAAATAAGAAAGTGAAAGAGAGAGAAAGGGAAATGTTGGAGGGATGAATACAAGAAAGATCAGCTCTAACAATATACAGGTTACAAAAACAGGACATAAGAAAATATAATGTGTTTGACAATTCCCTCGGAAGTTCTTTGCTGTTCGAGGACCAAACGGGAGTTTTGAGGACGCGGGTGAATAGGGCTAAATTTCAGGAGACAGACACATTATGTGCCGCCTGCCATAATGAAAGCAAGACACTATACCTCGTCTCACCCTACGATGGACTAAAGGCAAAAGCTACGAGCCTCCAGATCCAATCACGAGCCACTTGGAAATTGCGTGGTATTTTGCTTCAATGCACGAATCGCTGCCCGCGCCTCGGATCACTGATGGGGATGGGCGGACAGTGGTTCAAAACGAGGAGCACTAAGTGACTCAACAGTTCTACATTGCAAGAGAAAGCCACGACATATAGGCCCTTTGCAGCGTCGAAGCTATTGAAATGATGTAGCGCTTTTTGATTCGCAGCCTTATTCGTCCACCCCTAATCAATGTTAGCAATGTCATAGCTTAGCGTGGAACGCTATTGGACCTGGCGGCCCGTGGCTTTGGCCTTTAGTCCATCGTAGAATGAGACAAAGTATAGATCATTTGGTTTTGAAGTGCACGGCAGAGCCGTATATGTAGAGAGTTTGGTCAATGGGAGGCGCGGGCAGAGCCAGGGCGTGCGGCAGACTCGGAAAGAGGGCTTGGCATGCTCTCTTGACCAACCAGAAGCCGAAAAGAATCCCCTAGCGGTGGTAGCGAGAAACAGTTCTGATCAAAGGTCTATGTTCGTAAATGGTTTTAATAAGCGCGTAAGAGTGATGTGTAGTAACTCTTTGTGGTTGAAAATAGGGTACACGTGTCGTTTTCATCATGATCATGCAGAAAGACGTAAGAAACGAATGCGGCGCTCAACTCTGTTTTGCTCGGACAGAGTGTGACCGCTCGGACGGCAGATTCCCGACCCTCGGCGCTTGGCCTACGGATTATGTCGATCGTTCCGCTAGTCGCACTCTTCCACCATCATTTTGGATGAGCGTGATTGAAACATCACGTGTACCATATTTTCAGTCATCGAGAGTTACTCCAATGCAGTTATCAGGTTTGTTTCTCGCGACCACCGCCAGGGTATTATTCCCGGCTTCTGGTTGGTCACATTCGAATTTCTGAAGGCGCCCTGGAACACGCCCAGCCCGCTTTCGGCCAATGGCGCCTCCTCATTTGTCTCCTATACTTCCCAACGAATGGCCAAAATCTCTACATATACGGTTCTGGTGCACGGGGCTTCACCCTGCCCTCTCTGAATGGATAGCGAATTTGGCCGGGCTCTTGGTTTCGCTGGCGACGATGAAAGGACGGAAAAGGAAGGGGTTACAGTCACAAAGAGGCGATTAGAAGATTGGTGGAAATTATCGAGGGAAAATTGAGTGATACACAACTAACTAACACAGCTAGGGACAGGCGAGACAGAAGAACATTAGGGCTCCCTCCCGCGTGGCTCTGGCCCAAAGTCTCAACCCTGTCGTCTCCCAGTGGGAATGGTGCTGGGATAACGCCGACAAGGTTTGACCAGAGGAAAATTGGCGACGCCGGGGGGAAAGGGGGGGTGACGTTTTAGTTTTTTTGGCGATCCCCCGAAGGTCTTCCTGGTAATATCCCACACTACCTGGTGATAGTAAGGGGGAGAAAATTGGTAGAAGGGCGGGAGGAATCATATGTTGGTCTTTTTAGACTTAGGTTAGGTGGCGCAAGCTACCGCCCGTTACAAATGGTATAGCCATTAACATCCATCCATTCATTCATCGCGGAGAAGAGGGTACAGAGGAGGAGGAGGAGGAGGGGCATACCTCCCTGTATACCCTCCCCTCCTCCTCCTTGAAGCTGCGCTCTATTTTCACATTACGAAGATTTGTAAGTGTGTTTCATTTTTTTATTCGAAATATTGAAAATGAGACTTTTTCGTAAAATAAAGAACACTATTTCGCAAATTAGAGCACAAATAACACTGGCGGTTATTTTTCGTCGAAGGTTGACGCTTTAGTCTAAAATAAAATCAAGCGAAATTACTTAGCAGTAGTGGTAGATCGAACGACATCGTTCAGAAGACGGAGCGCCATCATTCTCGTTCTTTTCTTCTTTTTTTGTACTACCTTTATCAGAGCGCGCGTGCCTGATAGTTCCAACATCTCTTCCCCCTTTCCCCAGGTCCAAAATACGGGCTTACTTTTTGTCGTCACTTTCTGAGGATTCCAGGTTGTACATCCGCTGAATCGGTCGGTTTACCGTGATTCCATTGGGCAGTATTATCTGTCCAAATGTGTACCAGGCGTAGATGGGCTTTCTCCTTCTGACTTGTCCCTGACTGTATCGGCTTTCTTGGTACATGATGTCCTCTTTCTACTCTCAACTTTCACGCGCATGAACCTTAGGAGAGTCGTCAGTAGGTATTGTTGACCATGGGCTTGGTCAACGGAGTCGTTCCCAAATCCAGGTAACTGGGCGTTCAGTGGCTAATGTTCCTTGTCACGCAAAACAGTTCGGTGATAGGTGAGAACAAGGTCCTCCGAATGCAGCCGAAGTATCAACGGTTGCAGGAGGGTCTAGAAGGTGTCCTCGTTCACCCAAAGTGACCTTATCCCACGTATGTGACCTTGAAAATCGCCGTGTAATCGACTGAGCCCCCGGACATCTTGTGATGATCATATTGACTGCCTGTCCGTAAGTTTTTATATGTGGTTGTCAGTGAGAAGTTTCTTGTCGCCAAAACAGGGTTTTCAGGATGTATCCAGCGCCCTGATAGCATATAGCCACGGCTGGAAATGTGGAGATTGCCATCTAGGCTTCTTCAGAGAAGGCAGTTCACAAGTAGTTTAACTTGTCGACGGACGATAGCTACTGGTTTTTGTCAATCACCTGTTCAAACTGCTCCCAGAAGAGCTGCCACTGTCGACAATCCCCATTAAAATTCAAGAGCTCAAGCTTCGGAAGCTTAACCTTGACCGTTGGCCGTGGCAATTCACTGCCACTTTCGTGTGTTCGATCGTATCTCATGGCTATTTCTTCGCTTATGATGTTTAATTTGAAGCTTAGTCGCGCGGATTACGCGGCGACACGGTCGTCGTACTCAATAGTCCGCTCGAACTCCTGCTCCTATTCTTCGTCAGTTAGCAATGGCTCGATGGCAGCATCGTTTTCTTTCAGTTGACCATGTATGCTATTCAACCGTGCGAGAAGGATCCTGATCTCTTCTTTCATGAGTGCTTTGCGTTCCAAGGTAGAGACGATCTCAAACGCAGTCTCGTTTACGGCGTCCATTGGGTTCTACGTTTCTATTTGAGTCTCTCCATGCTGGAGTCCTTAGGCCTCGTTGTCTTGATCTAAAACCTGGTAGAGTCAACGCTTCGACGTTTTACCGTCCGATGCTGTCAGGTCCCGAGTTTCGGCACAACTTTGATGGGTCTTTTCATTAAATGTTGACGCTTCAGTATAAAGAAAAAAAAAACGGGTTTACTCAGTAATACTGGTACATCAACCGACGTCGCTAGGAAGCCGGAGCGCCATCATCCTCGTTCGTTTTACTTCCTTTTTTTCGTCATAGCTTTCTTTTAGCACGCGTGCCTGATAGTTTCAACAAATGTATCCGGCCCATAGCCTCTCCTGCCCAACTATCTACACTTTTGAAGCCGAAACATCTGAGAACTGGGCGTGTCGATTAAATCGAAATCGGATATTAATTTGAGCACACCCTTTTTCCCCCCGCTTTCTCTCGGCATCTAGAATAGGCTTTCGGGCGAAAAGTTCACACAATAATAATGTCACGTCGTTTATGTGATTGATGGTAGTCTTGGCAACGTTGCGCCAATGAACTATGGCGTTCGCGAGCGTGAATGGCAAGCTGTGCGCTTGGTTTTTTCTGGGTAAAAGGGCGGTAACACCGTATTATCAATTCGTTTACCGTTTAGTTGACGTTTTGGGCGGGACATGAACTGCACTCTAAAAAAAAAGGGAGTAGTACTCCCTCCCTAAAGGGGGGAAATGAGATGTCCCCTATGTTACTCTCTAAAAGGAGGAAATTTGCCACCCTACAAAAGGGAAGAAATTTCCTCCCCTAAGAAGGGAGGAAAGTTGCCACCTATTTTTGCTCATGAAGAAAACGTTCCTCCCCTAAGAAGAGAGGAAAATCGCCACCTTTTCTCGCCCAATGGAGGAAATTTGCTCCCCAGGTGTAGTTTATATAGCTTCCACCAGATGACGCTCACAACAGAAAAAAAAAAAAAAAAGTTGCAGAAGCGCCAATTTTATTGTCCAGTGCCCCTACCTCCCGAACGCTGCATGGTAAATACACACACAACACTGAACACACAGAATGCACGAAACACAAGCAGAACACCCCGCAACAACAACAGCGCAGCGACGCCGAACCCCCACCCCTCTCTACGTACGCTTAGTTCGCACTCTCTCTATATATGGCAGTGTTATTTTTGAATCCGACTTGGCCGGTGACTGCCTTCATTTGTCGTAAAACACGGAGAGACGGAATAAATATTACTCGTGCTTAATACATTTTTTTAATTGTCTCTTGGAGTAGCCCCCATCTCTTAATTCAACACCCTGATCAAAGCAAATGTAGATCATTAGGCTAATTAACTAAAATTTAATAATTATTTTTTTAATAAGTTCGAAGAATCATGTTGGCAATGCAGTGTTGAAATGCAGTGCACTGGTGCTGAAATTTGCAACCAAGCTATTGCTTGATTGGAGTGTTCAGTGCCAGTGTAATCTATTTTCAGGTTTTGGTGGGGTAATAATAATTTTAATTGTTGCACAAGTATTTCAATTAATTTTTAAAACAAAAATTATTACTGGTTTTAACAAGACTCCTTGCAACAGCAGAGAACTTATATTGGGTCATGCTTTGTCACCCGTATTAGAGAAATTTAATATTGTTTTAATTTTCTAACCTGAGCGTTTTTCCTATAAAAAAGTAAGTCCCGGGAGTGATAAGGACACACGAACCATGACTTTGGTATGGCAGCAGACCGTATACGGAGTCGCGTTTTTATGTTTTAGAGAACGTTTGCAACCCGTTGCAGAATATAGCTTTACGAGAGCTAACGCAATGCAACTATTTCGGACACTAAAGCTAAAATAAAAGTTTGTACAGAAATCGTTAGTTATCTTCTATTCATGTCGCTATCTAAATAGAACGTTAACTTATTACCGAGTAAGCTTATGTTCATCCTTGCTTTTTTTTAAAGTACGTCCAGTACATTTGCGACGAGTAGACTTGAAATCCACGTTGTTAACGCCGGGTCGGCTTGGTCGTGTACTACAGCCGCGCTCGTATCACGACACGAGAGGAACCGCGCGATAACGAACTAAGTCGGCCGCATAAAATAAAAGTGCGACGGGGTTTTTGTTTCACTTCATTTTTTTTTTCTTTTTGTGACTGCGTTATTTGATATGTAGCACACAGTAGCAGGAGATGCCGCATAAACTAAAAAAGTTGCGGTGAGCCGTCCGCTGTGGTGAATGATCCGTTCCTTCAAGACCGCGGATCCGACCTCCATCCCCCACTTCACCCCGCAACCGGAATGGAATGTCTGTACTACCCTTTCTTCCAGGTGGACTAGTCTTCCCGAATGAATAGTTGACCTTGTTTCCCGGATCCGTTGCTTCGTTCCTTCGCCGAATCGTCATTTCAGTGTCATTCCTTGTGCGGGGCTATAATTTTCGAAAAAAAAAACGCGTGCTCCCGCAAGCCGGTTGTTGTCCCGATCTTGACGGACTACAGTGTGTGTCGGACGCAGTCGCTCGCCGCAACGCAGTGCTCTTTCCTATCGACTGGATTTCCTGTTCTGTTCTACACAAAACTGAAATAAACGCCGCACGGATTACCTTTCGCTGTATGGTACGTACGCTTTATTTCAAGAGTATGTTTCTCGCGAAGGTGACGGGGCTAGGAACGTAGAGACGTGTCGACTCGAAGTGAGCAGCGATCTTAGCAGCTACGTAATCACGCAAAAAAAAGTTCCATGATTATGACGATTTATTTCTTGTGCGCCCTACTTATGAAGTTGCAAAGTCATACTCTGAAATGTATGTACCTCGACCGAGCACGTTGTATCAAGCAGTGTTGCGGAGTTTTTCACTACAAAGTTGGAATGATTCCGAAACGATTCCACACTTATACAACCCCGGAATGGAAAGGGAATAGAATAGATTGTTTTCAAAAGTCCATCAAGCAACATTGATGGTCGCCATTTTTGGGGCAGGAAGCGGGTGATTGAATACGAGTGCTCGTCGAACACTTACTCAGCACTCGAGTGCTGAATAAGTGCTGAGTTGAGTTCGTGTCAAACGCTGATGGGGCCCTTGTGTCCAATACACGCTCTGAGTACTTGATCATGCAATGGCGAACTGGAAATGTCACGGACGTTTGAAAAGGGCCTATTAGATGCGTTTTGCACGAAATATAGTGAAAATGGAAGAGGCTCGGCTATGGAAAGTGTCTCGATATCTAGGTAGGACCTACGGCCTGCTGTCGCAATGCTAGCGCGTGGTCAGAGTGGCTACTTGAAACGTCGTGTTTTTATAACGAATAGGTGATTCAGCCTTCGACGTTCATCTCGTTAATTTTTCAATGGTGAAAAATAAGAACACAATAAAAGAATTTTATGAACGGAATAGAACGTTTCAGCCATTCGATGAGTGGGAATAGTCCTATTGTCCTCATTACTAAAAGATAAAAGAAATGAAATTATTCTCAACTTAAATAGACATCTTGCTAAACTCCAAGCGTCAACAAGAATTCTGGAAATGTATGTCTAAGCCCCGCACGTACTGGCGTCTGCAGTAGTAATCAATCAAAAACAAAAGCCAAAAACAAACGGCATTTTGCATGGGCGTTCGTCAGCACCTTATTTTGGTTATTTACTTCCAATCTTTTATACGGAAAAAGGCGAGCGCGTGCGGCGCTTGCACCTACATTGCCAGCATTTTCGCTGATGCCACGGTAATTTAGCAATAGGTCTATTCCCCGGAATAGAGTTGGAATGGTCGCAACACTGGTATCAAGTATTGTCCAAGCGCAGACCGCATTACTCTCCCAAAAAGATTATATGAGCTGCGTCAACGGTTTATATATTTCCGTAGATCGAAGCGTTTGGTACCCTGAGCACTCCACAAAGCAGTAGACGAGCGGTAGACGAGCGGGCAATATTTTCCCCGCCATGGCTAACTTTCTCTTCTCCCCTTCTCAACGCAGGACGAGGCCCAGTACCTTGTGAACCGAATTTCAGAACTGGATGGAGCGCCCGTTTTGATCAGGAAGTACACCGTGCCCAGCATATCGAACATAATCACGGGCCTCCTGTTCGGAAGCCGCTACGACTACGACGACCCTCGACGCACCTACCTGGACGAGAACATGGCCGGCGCAGGGAGGGCCCTCTCGTCCGGGTCGCTTGTTATCTTTCTCCCCACTTGGATGTACACCCTCTGGGCCCACCTGCCTTTCACGAGGATCCACGACATGAGGCACGCCTTTCAGAACATCCTGGACTACATAAGGTGAGCGATCGTTCCACCTATGATGCCTGGAACGCGTCTGTAACTTCGGAATTAAAAACAGCGCGAAAAGACGAGGACCAGAAAAAGAAGTGACACGGACATTGATGGTCGCCATTTTTGGGGCAGGAAGCGGGTGATTGACCGAGTCCTCGTCGAACACCTACTCAGCACTCGAGTGCTGAATAAGTGCTGACTCGAGAAATTCTGGAGGCTGGTGAGATAGCGAAGTTGGGTGCAACATGTGTCAGCAGTCCTTCAGTGGCCCTTTCAGGCAAAGAGATGAATTTTCTAGTTCCCTGACTTGCTCGTTTTTAGCACGTACTCTGCACGGCTGTGTCATGGCGCATTTTTTATTTTTTTATTTTTTCTTTATTTTTTATTCTTTATTAAATTTTTTTCTTATTGGTGATGTATCACGTGGGCTGAATTCTTTCTTCTCTTGTGTTCGTGACAACGCAAGGATATATTGCGATTTTGCGTTCAATAAACTCGTACAGCGCTGCGTCCATGTCACTTCTTTGTCTGGTACCTCGTCTTTTCGCGCTGTTTTTAATTCCGAAGTATGTACCAACTCGCCCAAGCCTCAACTTTAGCGTCTGTAACGAGTGCTGATTGGAAAAGGCGCCGAGAAAATCAAGGACCACAGACATGTTGATCGAGACAAGGCACTCTTGTTCAAATTGTGTATGGTCCTTGCCTTTTTTGCCGCATTTTATCATGAGCAATATAAACCATATGATCCAATTATTCTCTCTGCTCCGACTGGTGTGTTTAGCGACATTATTTACAAAATGATTCCGAGGTGGCAACAAATTACGTCATAAAAGCCAGAGTGTCACACTGTCGGATGTCGCGATCCCGGCGGTCGGTCGTTGAAGTTCCGGCAAAAAGACGATAGAACCGGAGTCCCGCTGTCTTGTGTATCGCCGCACCCTTCGCGTACATGGGTACTGCTGGGTACTGCGGGGAGATATCGTTAGAGTTTTGAAAAAAAGCTTATTCTTTCGAGAGGATGCTTCCCCTAACGATCTTTATTCGCCTCTACCATCGATTACTGGTAACGTGGTTAACTGTTCTCTTGTCTCGCCTAGAAAATAAAGCTTGCAGTTCGTTAAAACCCTGGATATATGCTTTACGTGAAAGGTCAATTGTCATATAAAGTGTCGCTGCAACACGCATAACGCGGGTACTGGCTTCTATTCCAGGCAATGCACCAAGGAATACCAGCTATCCCACGACGGAACCTACGACCAAAGTTTCATCAAGAGCTACTTAGAGAAGACGATGGATCACGAGAAGCGTCCGTCGCCTTACTTCAAAAGTATGCGCACATGTCGCCATATTATATTCCAGGCCCAACTATGCTTTGTTTCTCTTTAAATCCGACCGGATCCTACACTACGATCTGAAACAACCAATCAGGCTGCGCTAAAAAAGCATCGTCAATGGCGCTGGTTGTCTCCGGGAGCTTGCCGTCGCCAACTGAACAAGCCACGCGCAGGAAAGGAAAACGCAGCATCGTGGCACATTTGCTGTGTGCGATTGGTCTAATCGGTGATATCAAGCACACAAAGGCGTTGAGCGCCATGACGAAGCACTTTCGGTGCCGCTTTATTCAACGGGAGCATAGGAAACGCTGCAGTGGCGAGAGGGCCAGTATATTGTCAAATTATGCAGATATATAGGAGGAGCTCAGACTAGGCCGCTGGGGGATACGGCAAAAAATTAGGAGTTTAATAAACTGGCGGAATTAGTAGATTCAAATGTTAATGAGTGATAACAATTTAAAATGCAACAAATTACGTGCTAATATACACTACGTATAAAATTAAAAAAAAAAATAAACAATGCTGGTGGGCTAGCGTCGACGTTCCGGCAGTAGCACTGCTATAGAAAATAAAGGTCAAAGTTGTAATATTTATATGTATATATATATAACTTGAGAACAAAAAATCCGACGAACTCACCGTTTGCGTCTTCTTTTATTATAGGAATTTCCCGAGAACATTATTGTTTTTAAAAATTAAAAGTTCCACCCAGAATTCGTGTTTGAGTTTATATATACTATATATATATATATATATATATATATATATATATATATATATATATATATATATATATATATATATGTATGGGTGATTTCATCTCCACTCAAACACAAATTCTGGGGCGAACTTTTAAGTTTTTCAAGAAAATGCATGTTCTCGGGCAATTCTTATAATAAAAGAAGACGCAAACGGCGAGTTCGTCGGTTTTTTTGTTCTCAAGTTATGGACCGTTGAAGCGGCCAAGGTGGAAACTGACGTTTTTCCAGCTTATCGGGGGTGCCATATTTCACTCAACCTTTTTTCCTACTTTTTACGCTACATCGATATAACTTTTTGGGAACACTCTCGAGACATGCTTTGTTATGCTAATTAAGCGTCTAGGTCATAATATCCTTAATGTGTTTTTTTTTTGTTTTGTTTTAATTGTCAAACCGCCTCTTTGCGACGATATTTGACGAAGTTTAGCAAGCTGTGCTGTGTGACCTAATTAACATATTTTTATGATCTTTATATCACCGTAAAGCTCCAATTAAGTTCTTTCTTTTGAGTATACTTTCAATATTTTGCGATAAGTACTGTAATGCGCTACGTGTGCCTGAAAAACGAACATTTCGAAAAACTAGCAAGTTTGGAGTCGAATTTCTAAAAAAACCCACTTTTTATTTCTTTTATGTTTTATTCACAGTTAGTTGATATAGTCGTCTATCAGAAACTACCGACAGAAATTTTAATATAGTGTTTGTATGTCCGCTATTAAGACTCGAATCTCGTGCTATGAGCGTTTTGAACGGGACTTCACTCAGGCGCTCTGCTGAGCAGAAATTTCGCCTATGTAAGGTTTTCTATTTATCGTCAGCAGTTACCTCAATATCAGCAGTTACCTCTAAAAACTAATGTACTGTATTGGCCGTTACATGAATAAGTAACCGGTACCTTTCTGATCACTTCAGATTCTCAAAACAACAGGTATGTATGCCAATTTAAAATGGGTCTTCAGTACTGTTCATTATAGGATTAGGATCAACGAACACTAAACAACTTATCTTTTTAATCCACCAATCTTGAAAAATAATCCTGCTCTCGGAGACTTGGTTTGATGACTCCTTGGTAGGTAACTTGTAGATACAACGGGTGGCATTGGAAAGGAGCGAGGAAAATAGTAACGGTTCAAATAATTTTATCAGTTTCAAAAGTAGTTAGATTAATCTTTTTTTACTTACTAAATGCATTCAAATGGTTACAAAGTTTCTCCAAAAAGTAATCGATTACAAGTAATTTGGTAACTTATAATAAGTACCGTTCACGTTGGCATGCATGCAAGATTAAACGAAATTTATCACTAAGCATTTATGTTGTTTTTTATTTGTTTCTAATAGTTTACTGTTTTTGTCGGCATAGCGACGGACTATAATTTATCTCACTGGTTTCGCTCAAGATTTAATTATGATTATAACCGATTTTACGTCGATGCGGTTGTTCTACTCCATTCTCGAGAAGACTTCGGCGAGATTATATATTTGCATAAATGTTTACATAGTCTCTTCGATTGTTCAACCCTTACTTCAGCTGCTACATATATGAACCGCAAGTGACCTTGAGGCTTACTCCCACCTTCTGAGTTAAAAAAAAAAAAAAATCAACCCCATCAGATCTATAAATCGCATTCAACATTGTTTTAATTACTTCAGCAGACCCAACATCGACATTTTTAAGTCAAGTGTTCAGACGTTTAGGTCTTCTCTTAATAATATTTAGCAATAAAGTATTTATTCTTTTCCTAAAAAAGATATTTTGCTCTTGAACCTGCAATCGAACATGTGTAAGTTTCTTTTTCTTTTTTTTTCTTTTTTTTTTGGGGGGATGGGGGTATGCTCGGCCTTTTTTGCGGGAATCGTTTTCGTTGTTGTCGTTGTTGTGTTTTTGTTTCTCTACTAGCACTTCTGTAATTGACTTGCATCATTAGTAGCAACCCGCCGCCGTTCATGAGCACAAAAAATAAACGACCGTATGAATGAATGACTGATTTACCAAAGGTAGGTGGGTGTGATAGTAATACTAGCACTTGAAAGGTAGGGGAAGGAGAAACTCTTCTCTTACACAGACCTTCGTTTGTATACCCCCCCGTCGCATTTCACCCCTTCGGAGTTTCGCCCGCCACTATCTCTCTCCCACCCGTGGCTTTGACAGCACTGCCCGCAACTAGTGAGATAGACCTAAGACACCTGCTCTAAAGCGTCATAAGTACGAAAACAGTAGCCTCTTTTTCAAAGATAACTAGAAAAAACTTAAAAGGTATTGAAAGACTCCCTAGAGCAAGTTCGCGTGTCGTGATCATCTAAAAGCTTCCATCACAACACAATGGTACGCCCTGAAATTGGCTCTCCTTGTACAAATGGCCGCCATTAAAAAAAAAAAAAAAAGTGATTGAATTTTTGTAATTGTACCGTAAGCGCAGGGGAGTATTCCCAAGTTGGGGAGTTATTGAGACCTGAATCTCCTTACTTTACATTCTGGAGAGTATGGTGGACATAATGAAAATGATTAATTAAAACATTTGAAAAGGCAACGACGCCGCTACTACTAAACCGCTAAACTTTCTTGACTCGTCGTAAGGCATACCCATAAAACACGGAGTATTCTGTACCGTTATTTCTGTTAATGGTGCCATGTTTCGAGACCTCATTTTCCTGAAGGGTTATTTCCCCATTGGTCGTCCGATCACCTTGTCGACGCAGCGGAGTACATTCCGGGCAACGTTCTGACTTTCTTCGGCGCCGGCACCAACACCATCAACCGGATGGTCCTGTGGCAGCTGCTGAACTGCGCCGACAAGCCGGACATCCAGAAGCGAATGCAGGCCGAGATTGACGAAGTGATCGGCCAAGAGCGCCAGCCGACGTGGGAGGACCGCCATCGGATGCCCTACACAATGGCCTGCGTCTGGGAGATGCACCGCTGGAAGCCAGTGGCGCCCGTGGGAATACCCAGAGGGTAACGGGCGTTCTTCTTATATCCATTCTGTGGTCGCTATATTTCATTGGACACCCGTTCGCTGTTTTGTGCAACCTGGAGGAAACGTTGCGTGTGCGAATTGACACAAGCGCTGTAAAGCATGGAACTCATGAACGGTAAAAGTTGGCGCCGCGCGACACTAGCCGCTCACCGCTAGGCGCGCCACAGGCGCACCGCGCGGCATTGGTGAGTTTTAGTATTGCGTATACGAGCGAATGCAAGCCCTGTGCGTTTCCGTTAGCGTTCCGTGTTACACACTTCGCGTGCGCGGAGCCTCAACCGCGGCCTTGGATTGGCGCATGGCGACTTCGCGCATGCGCAGCGTGGAACACACAACGCTAACGCAAACTCATGGCACTTGCGTTTGCTCGTATAGGCAATGCTTAAACTCACTAGTATCTGATCAGTGTTGGCGGCAAAGCGTTACAAGCAACAGCGCTACTGGTAAGGTAGTAACGTACTGATTACATATTCGAAAGCAGTAACGGGTAACGTATATACGCTACTTATTTCGAGTAGCGGTAACGTCGCTACGTTACTTCTTACATATTCTTCCAAAGATTGAAAAAATTACACTTCAATTCCTTTCGTGCTTTTAGGCGCCAAGCCATGTGAATTTTTGAATTTTTTTCGTTTTTCTTTTGCGTTTTTTTTGTAAGTATTTTGGTGAAACCGTAAAAAAAAAGGTAATTATGTTCAGCTTCTGCATGACAAAAAGGTTTCTTGAAATATGGCACTTATGCTTACCTTTAACGTCAAAAGAGTAAAACGTGTCAATTCATAATTTTAAAAAAGTAACGTAAAAGTAACGTGCGCTACATTTTATCAGTAACGGTAATGCGTTCTTTTTGTTCTGAGGTAATGTAGATCGGTAACGCGTTCCCTGTATTTGCAAGTAAGGAGTAGCGTATTTCATTACTTTTTTCTGTAACGCCTCCAACACTGATCTGTATCGACCAAATCCGAGCGATGCGTCGCCGCGAGGATGTGACGTAGGCACGCAGGCACCGGTTGCTACTGTCGCGCACTTCCGCGACGCTCCCGATGTTATCGCTCATATACGTTCCCTGGCTCCCCCTTTTCTCGCATTCTCGCTCCATGACGACACGACGTCTGACACTCCAAAAGACGAGAAGATCGACTCATGGAACAATATCAAATTGGGCTGGAGATTAAAAACTAATAATAATAAATATCGATATGAATGGGGTGTATCTATAACTATAACGGGGTGTATACTATAATTTTAGGGGTGTATACTATAATTTGGCCCACTTAATGATTCACAGCCGAATATTTTGATTTCTCCAAAAGAACAAAAAAAGACATACTCGACTTCTTATCGTCCATAGACACGTTTACCGATTACAGTGCTCAAGGACTTCAATTAAAGTGACTTCAATAAAGCCATCTTCAATGAACCGGGCTGTCTTATTGTGGAATTTGTGGAGTATCGGCCACCAATATATAAGAATCGCTTTGTCTCGATGGCTCCATATTATCCATTGCTTACAATTCACTCTGAAATCCCAGGGCCGAAGAGGACACAGAGATCGAAGGCTACTTCATTCCCAAGGGCACCGTGGTGATCGCCAACCTCTGGGCCGTGCACATGGACCCCAACCTGTGGAAGAATCCCGAAGAGTTCAACCCGACGAGATTCCTCGACGAGTCGGGCACCAAGGTTTTGCCCAAACCGGACTACCTTATGGCTTTCTCGGCAGGTAAGACAAAAGTGGATGTGAAGGAGTTCTCAAATATCCCGCTCGTTCCTTCGTCGTCTTCCTGTACATTTCTGATTGAGGATTTTGGAATTACATAAACGCGATTTCGACAGCATGTCACCATGGCGCTGTGGTAGTGTAGCACTCTAACCGAAGTTAGCGTCTGCATCTTGGGCTCTGATGGTTGGAAATGCTCAGGAACATGTTGGTGCGAGTAAGTTCTATACTTTGTTCAACTTTATGCTGAGATTGCGGCCAAAGTGGACGCGCATTTCAAGCGTGAGTGCTCGTTCTGTGGTGGGACGCTTTTAAACGACGACCTCTTCCTCTCGTGCTGTGGCATTGATCTATGCCCACGGTGTAAGATAATACTCTTCAGGTGAGGACAGCGCGCTCCTCGCGCAGTGCAGATAAAGTTCGCTTTTCACTCTCTCTCTTTCTCTCTCTCACTATGGTTTCAAGCGGCGCCGGCAGATGGCTCGTCGACCCGTGGGTACGGCAAAGACGGCTCGTGCCGCCTCATGCTTGACACGCGCAGAGCTCCAGCGAGGTTGTCGCTCGTGCAGAAGGACCACGCTGTACCGGGGTTTCATGGCAACGAGATAATTTTTTTTCGCTCTCACACAGTTTCGCCGTTTGGCCGCCGATGACACTGTTAGCCGCGGGCACGCAGAGCCGTTTATTGAGAGAGTTTGGCCATACATTGGTTTGAATAGGCGAGCATCTCGGGCCAACCACAGGCCGCGAAACAGCCCCCAGCGGTGGTCGCGTGCTCTAAATCTGTGCCACGACTATACTTCGTTTCCCCTTATGTGCGAGCGAAGGCAAAACTGGAAGCGCGAGCACGGAAGCTCCGTGCGTTCAGGCTTTGCTCGAGCGCGCGAGCTGGGGAGAAATGCAAAAAGCGCTGGTCTCGCGCTTCTAGCTTTGGCTTCGCTCGCAGGTGAAGTGAAACGAAGTATAATTTGAGCCGTGCCGAGCGGAACTCCGCGTCTCAAGACGCTCGCGCACCCCACTCTTTGCACTGCTTTCTTTCAGCCCGTCTCAGGACGCTGTTCTAGCAGTGCAGACAAAGGCATGGGCACGAGCGCGTGGCTTTGGAAAGTGCCTCCTATGCACGAGGTCTCGTACAAACAATAGCGTTTCGCTGAGCTAGGCTCACGCGCCTGTGCCTTTGTCTTCACTGTCGACATTTGTGCGATGGAGTAGAGGTCTCCTGATTGGTCGACGCTTTGTCTCAAATTTAGTTTACGCTCTAAGCGTGGGGGGAATATTCGGCGCTGGCGGCGGCCTTTGCTCCGCCTATTGTCCAAACTCTCCTAATATACGGCTCTGCGGGCACGCAGAGCCGTATATTAGGAGAGATTGGACAATGGGCGGAGCAAAGGCCGCCGCCAGCGCCGAAAACTCCCCCCGCGGTTAGAGCGTAAACTAAAGGTACGACACAGCGTTGACCAATCAGGAGACCGCGACGTCACAATATTGCAAACGACATTTAAAGCGTGAAATAGAAGCGTTCAATTTCGGCGTCTCTACTCCATCCCAGAAACGTCTGCAGTAAAGACAAAGGTACAGGCACGTGAGCCTAGCTCAGCGAAATGCTTTTGTTTGTACGAGAACTCGCGCATAGGAGGCACTTTCCAATGCCACGCGCCCGTGCCCATGACTTTGTCTGCACAGCTGATGTTTGTGCAGATGGTGTAACGGCGACAGTTTGCTCTGGGCCGGCTTGCTAGAACAGCGTCTAAGCTGAGACTGGTTGAAAGAAAACGGTGCAAAGGGTGAGGCGCGCAAGCGTCTTGAGGCGCGGAGTCCCGCTCGGCTCGTGCGCTGGCTTTGGCAGTGCTTTCTTTCCCCGTCTCAACTGAGACGCTGTTTCTAGCAAGTCGGCCCTGGTTTGGGGTGCACGTTCGTTTATAGACCCCTTTCGAAAGTCACGTGCCAATTGATAAAATATTATATCCACTGCACAATGGTGGAAACACTGACACCACTGAACGTGCATGCAGCGCGAGCGGGTAGCTTCATCTTGTGCTCCCGCTGCTCGAGGTCTCGTGAGCTAGGACGCATTAGAACTCAAGAAGCTCGTACTTATGTCCGCCATTGTGCAGGGATTCTACAGCTTCCAATAGAGGGCACACTTTCGAAAGGGGTCTATTCTACACGTGAATATTGGCGTGACGAAAATCTCACATGCCCAAAGTTTTCAGTCACCGAGAGCTAAACCTTTTCCCTCTAGCGACGCTAAAACGGCTTAAATTAGTCGTATCACAAATTTAGAGCACACGACCACCACTAGGGGATGTTTCGCGGCCTGTGGTTGGCCCCGAGAGGCTCGCCTATTCAAACCAATGTATGGCCAAACTCTCTCAATAAACGGCTCTCCGGGCACGGTGGCCGAGGAATAATGCAGCCTTTCGGATGCCCGTCGAACGAACACTATCTGATTCCTCGCGCCGCGCGTTCAGCCCCGCCGTGTCCGCACCTGAAGAGTATAATCTAATACCCTTGTTACACGGGCACACAGTTACGCTAAGCCACAGTTAGCGCACAATACTTGCCGACAACATTCTACTGCTATGCAGTTAAAGCTATGGGCGAAAGTGCGCTTGAGCATCTTGAGCATCTACCGAAGCAGTGCACGCGCGCTCTTCACTTCTTATGGAATAGCTGTCCGAGAGCATAGTGCGGTTTCTGTGGTGCCGCGCAAGAGCAGTTAAGCTGAGTTAACCGTGGTTAAGTGTGCCCGTGTAATACCCCTGTTACACGGGCACACTTAACTGCGGTTACGCTAAGCCACAGTTAGCGCACAATACTTGCCGACAACATTCTGCTGCTATGCAGTTAAAGCTATGGGCGAAAGTGCGCTTGAGCATCTTGAGCATCTATCGAAGCAGTGCACGCGCGCTCTCCACTTCTTATGGAATAGCTGTCCGAGAGCATAGTGCGGTATCTGTGGTGCCGTGCAAGAGCAGTTAAGCTGAGTTAAAGGGGTGATGAAACGATTTTCCTACTTCTTCCTCCTTAGCTTTAATCCTCAGCTCAAATGCGGATTGTGAAATCACGTGGTCGTGACATTCCTTCGGCACCGGTGCGATGACTCCTAGGTTCCACCGTGCTTTTTTATGCACACCATAGAACTTGTCGTTCCCCAGTGACAATAAGTTCCGTCAGGGCACTCATTGGCCACGAACGCGAATCCAAATATTCGTCGACGGATTGATTGTTGACGAGCGCATACGTCCGAGTGACGCAGTTCTCGTGTCCAATGCGTGAGCTGGGCTCTGCTGACGTCAGTTTGGCGCCGGTGACGCGCTTTTGGAACCGCGGATGTATCATAGTGAAAAGGCGGAGAGCTTTCGAAGGCAAGGAGGTACAAAATAGTCCGCTATATTTTCAAATGTTCGTACCGAAAAGCTGGCTTTTGACTTTCTAGCCTCTTTCTTTCGGCCAACTAAACGATATGCAATTAGTAAAGTCCCTATTTAAAATCATTCATCCCAACCCAAAATTCGTTTCATGGCCCCTTTAACCGCGGTTAAGTGTGCCCGTGTAATACCCCTGTTACACGGGCACACTTAACTGCAGTTACGCTAAGCCACAGTTAGCGCACAATACTTGCCGACAACATTCTGCTGCTATGCAGTTAAAGCTATGGGCGAAAGTGCGCTTGAGCATCTTGAGCATCTATCGAAGCAGAGCACGCGCGCTCTTCACTTCTTATGGAATAGCTGTCCGAGAGCATAGTGCGGTATCTGTGGTGCCGCGCAAGAGCAGTTAAGCTGAGTTAACCGCGGTTAAGTGTGCCCGGGTATTACACCGTGTCTATGCCTAACTGGGTACGAAAACGAAGTTGTAGCTCTTATTTTGTTGCTCAGCCAGAAACAACGTTGTGTCAGCACCTTAGAAACAACAGTATTTCTGTCGCACACGCACAAAAACTACCTTTAACACGAATAAAACGGTTTCTCAATACCACCTGGGCCCGTTTGCTCGAAGCCGGTTAACTTTAACCGTGGTTAAAAGTTAACCAGCCTTCCCTACTAAGTGCCTACAAGTACCTAGCCAAGTTTGACAAGAGCTGGATGAGCGATAGCTTCGTGTTTTATTATAGGGTGGTAGCTGGTGTCACCTACTGGTTGTAGCGAATGTAAGTGGCTTCCCTGGAAAAGTTCCCGAAGAGGGGGGACCCAAAAACGTGCGCTACCGGGTGTTCGCGACGCAGCGTGGCATACATTTGAGCTTAAGAAACATATGTGTTGCTCATGGTACGTATCTAAGGTAAGGTCCAACTAAACTAACCCTTGTTTGGAAAATTTCTAAATGTTTAACTGTCTGAAGTGAAGACAAGCCTTGTTGAAATTTCCTTCCAAGTTCGAAAAAGGACAACGAAGTTCAGTCCTAGAAACGACGAGGAAAAATTGAGCAGTGAAAGGCGGGCGGTACACCAGCAGCATGGTTGGCCAGCATGTAATAACTGTATAAAACACCATCATAAATTGAAAAACCTGTAAATCGGCTTCAGTGAAAATATACCTACTAGTAAATTACCCAAGCATCAAGAAGAACGCTGAAAGTGTAATTCTACGCTCCGCGCGCGCTGGCCTTCTCCGCTTAAACGATTCGAAATAAATAATCATAATAGGGCTTTGACGAACGCGCGTGCAAGGCAAAATTGTTTGAGGCTTTTTGCTTTAGAACAGTTAGTACTGCAGACGCCAGCGCGTGCAGCGCGTGTAACTACACTCGTAGCATGCGCCTCTGTGCTTGGTAAATTTAGAAAAAGGTCTATTGGGACCGTTCGTGATTGGGACGCTGCCTGCTTTTGTGTGCTATCAATACCCAGCCAATTGAGTCAAGGCAATCCACTTTCCAAAGACGTTGCCATGCCGACAATTATCGCGTTCATTTAGGCTTAGGAATGGCCAGAATCGGAAGACTATCTAAAAAATGCGGCGAGGCAATTGCTCAAGCTTTGTGATTTAAGTAAGGTAAGGCAAAGCGAAAGCCTCCTGCACCGTTCATTGCTGACTAACATGCCCGATATTGCAGCTACTACGACGTATTAGCTCCAAAGCGAGCGGCGCTCACTCACCGGGGCACCGCCAGGTTTCCCCGCCATCCTTACTCTGCCGCTCACGTGACATAAAATTACCCCTCGTAGGGAAATGCGGTTAACTTCTAACCGCGGTTAGAGTTAACCAGCTTCGGGCACACGGGACCTGGTAGCTGGGAAGCCGATTTAGTTATAACGTTAAATGCTTCCCGCCCCAGCGCCACTCACGGAAGCACAGTGCAAGGGTATTACCGCCGGTGGTGCCCTCTTAAGGTTTCCATCCGTGACGTCACGACCGGGATATGCCTCGCCGTCACGTCACGAGTTGTTACCCTGGCTACTTACCATCAGGTGCGACGACGAGTTCGATGGTGAGTTAAAAAGCACAGTGGAAGCTAGGAGCCATCGCAATCCAAAAACTAACACCATCAAAGTTGACAATATGACAATGCTCATATGCCCCGTGGTTCGCCATTCGTAAAAAACTGACCGCAGTGACGCTTTTGGTCGCGCACATCGCTAATAGACAACTCTGGCTTGAACAGAATCGCAAAGCTTCCACAGTGCTTCCGCAACGTTCTTTCCACACCCATCAAATTCGTCGTTCTTGGCAGACGACAGGTAGGAGCTTGATCTGAGGATGCGAGGACCTCTGTCAATCCTACCATACCACTCCCCCCCCACCCCTTCCGGTCCTCCAGGATGCGCTGTGAATAACGTGCTCAAATATTGCACCCCCTGAATACCTTATATACATAGCTTACAAGTGTCGCCATTGCTTCGTACTGACGCCTATCGCTACTTACTGGTTCTCTCGAGCTCCTACTTCTGCGATGTGAAATTAACACGGCAAACAAAACGCTGACGGAACAAAAACAAAATGGCATGGCCGCGATTTACGTTACGGGCAAGCTATGTATATGCTCCGTTAGATAATAATTGGTGTTGCGTGGATATTTAGACAGCGTGTAGTTGATCAGCCATTTTAAAGTGGCGACGAGTCACTCGCTGTAGATTAGAAATTTAGCCAGTGCAGTGCAACCGCTAGCCTGGGGTCTTTAACGTGCATCACGCAGTAGTGATACACGACCGCACGCCGGTACGACGCTGATCCAAATTGAAACGGGTAGGGGTGGGGATTGAAGCCAGGATCCCTGGGTTTTGCAGCGCGAGCTTTCGCTCGACGTGCTCGGAGTAGGTGTGCGCTAGCCCACTCGGCCACCGATCCCCCTGCTCCGTTGACCCTTAAAGGGGCTCTGCAAAGGGACGAAAGAAACCAAATGCTGCTTCGAAGGGCGTGACTATCAGTGTCAAACACGAGCGTTCAGTGACGACATTTGTCTAGAGCGTCGGATAATGACGACGTAGAATCATAGAGGAAGGACTGGCTCAAATAGGTACACGTGACCGCTTCTGTCCTTTTCAGGCCCGCGATTCTTTTCTTGGAACACCCGTGAATCGGTGGAGCGTTCACATCTTTATAACTGGATGTTAATTCAAACAATTAAGAAGATCGCGCATGGTTGTTGTACGCTCTTCTAGTTTCGGTTCTCTATTGGTGCAGACCAAAAGCGTCATCAACAATAAAAAGTGGGCTCAAGATATTAACTTATTTCACATATTACAATAAAAATAATTAGATTTCTTTTGTATTTTATTTTTATGGTTCGAGCGAATTCGATGCAAAATATAAAGAGATGACCAGAAACGCTTTGCAGGGCCTCTTTAAGCTGAGACTAGAACCTCCGCCTTCAGCGCGAACTTTCTGCCCTTGCTATAGACCTTTCCAAAAACGAGCTTGTGGCCGGTGCCATTTTGAGCGTTCGTGCGAATGGCGCGTGCTTCGCTCGCTTTCCGAAGCGACGAACACGCACGTGCTGGACTGTGAAGATCGCACGCTGGACTGTGATTTTGTAAACATTGGAAAGGTCTATACTTCGTATCAATTTATCTGCGAGCGAAGCCAAAGCTAGAAGCGCGAGACCAGCGCTTTGTGCGTTTCTCCCCAGCTTGCGCGCTCGAGCAAAGCCTGAACGCACGGAGCTTCCGTGCTCTCGCTTCTATACTTCGTCTCACCTTAGTATGGACTATTGTTAAGCCGCGCGTGCTAAAAGCGCGAGCTAGTCGCTTTAAATGAAACCGCGGCGGCTGCACGAGCGCTCGTGCAGCATGTGCTCTAGACAAGGCAGTCAAGGCTGGCCGCTCGCGCCGGCACAGCCTTCACGGTTAGTCCATGCTAGGGTGAGACAAAGTATAGCTTTGCCTTCGCTCGCACATAAGGTGAAACGAAGTATAACACAAGTGTAAACACGCAGGCACGCGCAACCAAAGCACTCGGGAAGCCATCAAGCTCACGTTGAAGATGGAGCTTCTTTACTCTGTTTCATACTTAGCGTGCAACGCTGTCAAAGATAATGGCGCGAGCGCATGGCTTCATCTATGGTTTTGTTTGCGCGAGAACGCGTGCAAAGGATCAACGAGATAAAACCCCACGCTCGCGCCAGTAGCTTTGACAGCGTTGCACGCTAAGCATGAAACAGAGTATAGTCTCAGATTAAATGGGTCATAAAACGATTTTCCTACTTCTTCCACATTAGCTTTAATCCTCAACTCAAATGCGAATTGTGAAATCACGTCGTCGTGACATTCTGCGGCACCGGTGCGATGACTCCTAGCTTCCGCCGTGCTTTTTATGCACACCATAGAACTTATCATTCGCCAATGACGATAAGTTCCGTCAGGGCACTCATTGGCCACGAACGCGAATTCAAATATTTGTCGACGGATTGATTGTTGACGAGCGCATACGTCCGAGTGACGCAGTTCTCATGTCCAATGCCTGAGCTGGGCTCGACTGACGTCAGGTTGGCACCGCTGACGCGCTGCGGGGTCCGCGTATGTATCATAGTGAAAAGGCGGAGAGCTTTCGATAAAATAGTCCGCTATATTTTCAAAAGTTCGTACCGAAAGTCAGGCTTTTGACTTTCTACCTTTTTTTTCTTTTGGCCCACTGAACGATGTGCTATTAGTAAAATCCCCATATAAATTGATTTATTCCAGCCCAAAATTCGTTTCATGGGCCCTTTAAGGGTGAACGGAGTATAGGTCATAGGGCGTACAGTCTTTGGATATTACTACCAGGCGAGATCGTCACGCGTTGACGCCCCAAGTGGCAATGCTCGCAACTAAAGCACCCTTGACAGTGAAGAGGCACTTGACGTCACGAGCGCGGCACGCATAGCGCTTCTTGCAGGCCGATTTTGAAGCGAGAGGTAGAAAGCTAGAGGTTACGTGATATCGTTTCCGTGCCCCGGTGACTCGTCTTTATCTGCTGAGTGAGCGCCTGAGAATTGCCATGTGGTTCATTGAAAACCATGAATAAGCAGACACCTGTGTCCGTGTCTTTGAAATTTGCATCGAGGTTTAGTGGTAGCTCACATTAATTATAGAAAACTCAACAGAACTTCATATGAATATGATCACCATATCACGGCCTGTATAACTTGTTTTGAGCGAGACTCCAGTTTGAATGTTTCGTTGAAGCATAAAACAAAGTCTAAAACAAAATTTCTGATTTCGCGCTAGATTCTCCGAACTTCCCCGAACCTCTGTGGGACAGAGGTTCGGGATGGTCACTGTTCCGATGTGCTCACGCTCAGGCTGACTCGGACGCTTAGTAGATCCAGGAAGTGGTACTGGGTTCATTCCCTGACCATTGTGAGGTCAGAACATAAAGAAAGAGTACAAAGCTAACTTGTACTACGCTTTCTATTTTGTTATCGCCCTGCCTTCTTTGCGTTCTGAAAACGAAAAACTTCAAACAAACATGCAACTGTTTTAGATATCGACACCACTTAACGTGACGTACATCAGATAGTTATGAACTAATCCATCGAGAAGACAATGGGGGCGCCACAAATCTCTGGAATGGTCATAGATTGCTACAAACAAAACGCTGTGCTCGCAAAGAGCTATCTTTTCTTGTGTAACTTTTATGCGTTTTAGAATGAGCGTAATTGGTCCTAACTTAAGGTTGTATTTCAACCATACTTCGTTTCGCCCTAAAGTAAGAGCGAAGTAAACGCCACGAGCCTATGGAACCAGTTGGGTAAAGCCAAAAACGCAACGCCGCTTTGTTCGTCATCTTTTTGTGCTTGTCCTGTCTACGCCTAGTCCAATCAAGCGCAGTCAATAAGCCGTGACCATGAGCTTTCAGCCTGTGTGAACGGGTTTGTTTGTGTGATACCAGTGGCTTCTCTATGGAGGCACTGGTACTACTCTAAAAATATCTGGTCCTAAAAGAAATCTTAGGGGTTGTTCGGCTTGTCTATAATGTCCACACTTAAAAGTTCTTTAAGCACTTCTTAAAAGGGTTCTTGGTGAAAACCCTTCACGGGACTTTTTCAAGCTATTGTTTTACTGCGAAAGAGTTCTTCATCGCCCAGTTGCATTTCTAGTAAGCCAGCGGGCGATAGTGCTTGATGTGAAGCCGTTCTTCACGAGCTGAAAGAGGTCTTGAAGCGTTAAGGAGCCTTTTGAGAACTCAATTTTTTTTTAGAGTGTAGCCTTCGACCGCGCTGATTTACGTTGAAATGAAGTTGGTGTTCGCGGTTGTGAGTAAGACATACGAACCCGGATAAAACGCATGGTAGTCGATGCACCTTGTATTTGCACCATCTAAGGGATTAATATACTTAAATTATCGTTTCAGGCAAGAGAATGTGCCCATCGGAAGTACTGTCATCATCGCAAATCTTTTTGTACGTGACCAGCATTCTTCAGAAGTTCGACGTGTTCCCGGAAGACGAAACTACGAAAATCAACCTGGTCACAGATTGCGTCACGTTCAACACACCAAAGCCCCAAAAATTACGTTTCATCCACAGAAAAACTGAAATGGTTATGAAATAATAGTTTTCATAAGACTACGATTTTAATTAACACCAAACAATTAAAGCATTTTCTTAGTTGCTTTGTTTATGTTAAAACCAAATTATGCCTATATTTGTGAACGTATTGTGTCGTTGTCGGGTACTGTTATCGGAGGTATCGGAACATTCTAATAAAGCTCTCTAATAATGTTGGTGAATGCTATACCAGAAAGTGCTGTTCTCGCCGCCACCGCCTCACGGCAAAGCGCTCATAATTACAAAAAAAGAAAGGCTTCCTCGTATGTTTTGTAGTCGTGGTTTGTTCACCCAGTTGTTGCAGTTGTCAACATCTTGCAGCTGCGGCTAAACAACCACAACCGATTCGCCTCTATCGTCATATATCTACACCCTTGATCTGCAACTATTTCCCTGAGCAGAAAAATTCCGAGGACGCCTAAGCACTTCATATGGGTTGCGGATGCGAAAGCATTCTCGGCGTCGAGGGGACCAGAACTGGTCGCAGCGCCGGCAGGAATGCGGCGGTGCGCCGCGCAGACCGTCCTGGCTTGCTGCTGACTGCTGCTCCTCTGGGTGAGGCAGCGGCAGGAGCGCGGAGCTCGGCGCGGCGTGTGTGAAATCACGTGTCTTCTTATCATCATCATCGCCCTAGCTACGGGTACCGGTTGACGACGTTAAACCACAAAACGCAACGTTAGGCCTAAGGTTAAGCCTAACGTTAGGCCAGCGCATACCCATGTCCCCCCCCCCCCTTCCTCACGTCAAACAGCTGTGCGAACCGGTTGACGACATGAGACCTCAAAACGTAACGTTTGACTTAAGGTTAGGCCTAACGTCAGGCAACCCATACCCACGACCCCCCGCCCCCCTCTTTCCGCTGCGCCGCCAGCAGTTCGGCTGGCTCCTTAGCAACGATGACACCGTTTCTATGGGACCACATGACGCGTCGCAGCCAATGGGAATTTAGGTGCCGAATATAGGGGCCGTTTCGCTCATTCAATGGGAATTTATGTGCCGTTTTTCGCTGCTACAAACAACGCTGGCTTCGCTGCATGGGACAGTTAACGCTTTCGCATTATTAACACTCTACGCAAGCATTAAGGTGCAACCCCACCGTGCATGACGTTTTGGTGCTTTTTTGACGGCTTATAACTTTCATTCTATGTATCTTGCAATTATAAAGTTAATGTCAAATTAAAGAGCTGTCATTCAACGATAGATTAATGTCTCGATATTACGATCATTTTTATTTGTTAGCTAATTATTCAACTTTTAATAGACCAGTCTCAAATATTGAAAAAAATTATTTCTTGAGTTAAAACGTCAAATCGCCCACGATATTTTACGTGAGCGTTCGGTTGGATGCAATACATTAAAAAAGTAAGCAACGAACTGCACAAATAATGTATATTTTAAAATAAAAAATAATGTTTAAAACGGTATTATTTTATGGCGCTATAAAAATGGAATCACGTCAAGTAATCGAAATAACGAGACATTACATTATGAAGCATCCTTCGATTTTACATTTTCGAGAATTCCCTATTGATATATTACACGTTGAGAATGTTATTAGGCCTCAAACTTTCCCATTCAGTTACGGCAAATTCTAGTTTCTTAATATGAAGTACAGATGGCGACACGTGTTCAAGAACAGCATGATGTGCATTTTCCGTCGTGTGCCGCTTGGAACGCCACGAGAAAGATAGAAAAAATCGTCACATGCCAGGGCGTCAGACGCCTGGATGCCCGCAGTGAGCAAACCAGAGATGTCAGAACAACAAGCGAGAGGCTGAGAGTGCACCACAGCTACTTTTGCGCGGGTTCTATGTGCGTCGGTACGCATGCCCGGTGCGATCTAAATGAAATGGGCGCCATGAAATGCATTCTGCCATTTCAGATTCCGCCACGTATGCGAAAACATTTTAATGATTTTATCACTTGCAAAAATAATTTTCGCAATCAAACTATGCTTGTCGGAATGGTTTGACTATATTTTGTTTCAAAAACCACCTCGGTGGCTCTTTAGTGGCAATGATATTAAAAGAAAACACAAAACATTAAATCGTCTCAGAAGCAGGCGAGGTTCGGGCCAAGATCATAAAAGACTATCTAGCAAAACTTGAAGGGAAGCTCCCCAAAAACCAAGACCCGCTCCCTTGCACGGGTTTCGGAAGACGGGCGAGAGTTCTCCTGACTCGAGTGAGGGCGGACACCGCACTAACACCAGCGCGCACCGCATCTTTGAGCCAAGGAAAAAGATCCGGAACTTGCTCCAAGTGCAACATGGGCGTCAAGGCAGACATTTTTCACTTGGTTTGGGAGTGCCCAGAGTACAAAGACATAAGGGCAAAACATTGACCAACAGACATCGCATGTATGGGGGGGTGGACACATCCACCAGGCTCCGAGAGTGACAGACGAAGAGTCTTGAAAGGTCGCCTGGATTTTATCTTTGAGGCCAAGCTGGACATATTCATTTAGATTTAGTATTCTTTCCTTAGTGCCAGCGTCCAGATCTTGATATCACCGGTGCACTCCCTCATACCCCCTTCACTCTTTTCTTCATTTTTTCTTTTACTTTTCTTCTTCTATGACATTAAACGTTTTCTGACTGACTGACTCTCTGAGCCAACGCGCTGGCCCATGAATTTATATTTGTCGGGTTTAAATATCGGCCGAGGTGCCCGCAATCCGGCGGAGGCCAATCTGAGATTTCGGTTGCACGTCAAAAGATCTCCAGTTAGTCAAAATGGACCCGCAATTTTTTTGTTATTAAGGCGTTGTTAAGTAACGAAGGATTTTGTTAGAGATAAGTAAGATTTGTTTTAAGAAAAGTCTATCTTTCTACAGTTGCGTCGGCATTGTTTTTTTTTTTTATCTTTCTATGTGTGTGTGTGTCTGCATTTTTGGGCGTCTTCCGTCCCCACGGGCGTGGGGCTTCGAGCAGCCGCGGGGCTCGGCAAAGGCGAGTCGGACCCCGGTCGTTAACAAACGGATTGGGTTTCAGTTGGGGCGCCGGAACATCGTGTCTCGGGGAGAGGTACTTCTGTTCGGACTTGTGGCTTTTAAGCGGGTGTGCTTGTGTCCGGTGTATTTCGCCGCTTAGTGTAAAATTGTCGCTTTTTGCGCGAGGTAATAATTTAGCTGTTGGCGCCAGCTAGACTAGGAAAATTGCAGAGACCGACTCTAGAAAGAATTTGGATTTGACGGTTGGAGCGTCAGGCTGACAGCTCGCCGACCATTGGACGACAGTGTACCACGTGGAAGTGGTGAAATTTGAAGTGATTGGTCCGTCTATGGAGGGAAAGGAGGCCCCTACGAGTCTAGAAAAGGACATGCCGAGAGGATTCTCGGGGATTCGGCTTTTGAGATCAGGAAGATTCGGCTGTTGAGACTGGGGCTAAAGTATGGGTTGTAATTTTGGGAGTTTTGTAAATTACCGTTGACTTGTTGTCGTTTTGTATTAAAATAAACGTGGCCACCCCGGCCATCGTAAACCAACCAACGTCGTAATCTGTCCAGCGGGATCGAACAACTTTTAGTTGTTGTTTTTTTATTCGACTTCCCGGAGGGACTTCTATCGGGCGAACACCATCATCGGTCGCCATCCTGACCGGCCCCCTCCCCCCGGAAAGTTGACTGGCGCAGTCGACAGGATCCTGCTGACTTCCTGCGACGGGCGGTGAGCGAGAACGACGGCATCAACGGAGGCAGGCGGAGCGTACCTGGGCTCTATGCGACAAGTGTTTCGTCTGCTGGATTGCGGACAAGGGTCGCGTCTGCTGGAGTGCGGACAAGGGTCCCGTCTGCTGGACTGCGGACAAGGGCCGCTCCTGCCGGAGTGAGGACCGTGGCAATATCTACGTGAGAAGCCCGGGGGGGTACAGTTACCCAAAGAAATCGTGGCGTCTGTGCTGGACTGCGGACAAGGCTCGCTCCTTCCGGAGTGAGGACCGTGGCAATATCTACGTGAGAAGACCCGGGGGGGTACAGTACCCAAAGAAATCGTGGCGTCTGCTGGACTGCGGACAAGGCCGCTCCTTCCGGAGTGAGGACCGTGGCAATATCTACGTGAAGAAGCCCGGGGGGTACAGTTAACCCAAAGAAATCGTGCGTCTGCTGGACTGCGGACAAGGCTCGCTCCTTCCGGAGTGAGGACCGTGGCAATATCTACGTGAGAAGCACCGGGGGGGTACAGTTACCAAAGAAATCGTGGCGTCTGCTGGACTGCGGACAAGGCTCGCTCCTTCCGAAGTGAGGACCGTGGCAATAATCCTACGTGAGACGCCGGGGGGGTACAGTTACCCAAAGAAATCGTGGCGTCTGCTGGACTGCGGAACAAGGCTCGCTCTTCCGAAGTGAGGACCGTGGCAATATCTACGTGAGAGCCCGGGGGGGTACAGTACCCAAAG
Source organism: Ixodes persulcatus (assembly GCA_013358835.2). Taxonomy (NCBI): domain Eukaryota; kingdom Metazoa; phylum Arthropoda; class Arachnida; order Ixodida; family Ixodidae; genus Ixodes; species Ixodes persulcatus. Next base: position 325,774 of record JABSTQ010009094.1, on the reverse strand, counting down.
AAATCGTGCGGTCTGCTGGACTGCGGACAAGGCTCGCTCCTTCCGAAGGGAGGACCGTGGCAATATCTACGCGAGAAGCCCGGGGGGGTACAGTTACCCAAAAGGAGTGGTGGCAGCTGAGAGGAGGTCCTGGGCGTCATCTACGTCGGAGAACAGGACAGCCTGCGGCTTCACCTACGGACCGGCGAAGCATCCCCAGTGAGCCGCGACAGAAGATCTTGGGCAGGCCTCAAGAGGAGAGACGAAACCGTCGCTGCAGTGCTGACCTTCGTGTGGTGCCAAGGAATTGTGCGTTTTTTTTTTTTTTTTTTTCCTTCTTCTTGGTGAACGGAGAAGGAACCGAGGCTTCCAGACGACGGGCATGATCGCCAGGCCGAGTGGGGACACTGCGGCAAGTGGGTGGCGGCGACTGGAGGAGCAGCTGATTGGATGTCGCCAGACAACAGTGGGTGAGTCCCTTTCCCGTTTTCTCCGAGGTTCACCATGACCAGAGATAGCGTTGGCTCGCGGACCTGCGGCAGGGTTTGCGAGCTCTTTGGAACGCGCAGGTCTGGAGGAACAGATTCAAGTAAAAATTAGGTAAAGCAAACTTATTTTTTCTGCTGGCGTTTTCGGATTTGCTCGCCTGCAGCCACAGTTAATTTTTTTTCTGCATTTGTATAAATACTGGTCATGGTGGAATCTGGAACGTGCGGGTTTGGGTCTCACCGGGCTTTGTTTGTTTGTTTATTTTGTTTGTTTTCTCTGTCGCCCAACAGGTCTTTTCGCGAGGGGTATAGCTCCTTTGTTGTTGTTGTTGTTTTTTTATGCTACGCGTCTGTCTTGGAAAGGGGGACAGATGTTGCGCGAACAGCAAGTGTACTTGCAACATTCTTGGTGGGGAGGTGTTAAGTAACGAAGGATTTTGTTTGAGATAAGTAAGATTTGTTTTAAGAAAAGTCTATCTTTCTACAGTTGCGTCGGCATTGTGTTTTTTTATCTGCCTATGTGTGTGTGTCTGCATTTTTGGGCGTCTTCCGTCCCCACGGGCGGGGAGCTTCGAGCAGCCGCGGGGCTCGGCAAAGGCGAGTCGGACCCTGGTCGTTAACAAACGGATTGGGTTTCAGTTGGGGCGCCGGAACATCGTGTCTCGGGGATAGGTACTTCTGTCCGCACTTGTGGCTTTTAAGCGGGTTTGCTTGTGTCCGGAGTATTTCGCCGCTTAGTGTAAAATTGTCGCTTTTTGCGCGAGGTAATAATTTAGCTGTTGGCGCCAGCTAGACTACGAAAATTGCAGAGACCGACTCTAGAAAGAATTTGGATTTGACGGTTGGAGCGTCAGGCTGACAGCTCGCCGACCATTGGACGACAGTGTACCACGTGGGAGTGGTGAAATTTGAAGTGATTGGTGGTCCGTCTCTGGAGGGAAAGGAGGCCCCTATGAGTCTAGAAAAGGGCTGCCGAGAGGATTCTCGGAGATTCGGCTTTTGAGATCAGGAAGATTCGGCTGTTGAGACTGGGGCTAAAGTATGGGTTGTAATTTTGGGAGTTTTGTAAATTACCGTTGACTTGTTGTCGTTTTGTTTTAAAATAAACGTGGCCACACCGGCCATCGTAAACCAACCAACGTCGTAATGTGTCCAGCGGGATCGAACAACTTTTAGTTTTTTTTTTTTCTTATTCGACTTCCCGGGGGACTTCCATCGGGCGAACACCATCATCGGTCGCCACCATCCTGACCGACCGGCCCCCTCCCCTCGGAAAGTTGACTGGCGTATTAAGTGATTTTTGCTGGTTTGGCTTGTGAAACCCTAAGATTTGAATATTTGCTTTGCTTTACCTTAGTTCGGAGCGTAGCCAACGCTACGGGCTGATGAAGCCACTGAAGCAGCGCCAAGAGCACGAGGTCAAGCTGTTCGTTCTCTTTCTGTGCCTATGCGGTCGGGCTAAACTAAAGCCACTGAATAAGCTAAGCTTCATACACATCTTGGTGTTTACAATGATGGTTATCAGTTATCTGAAGCTTTATCTGAAATCACAAGAAACGCTTTTCCGTCCTCCACAAATTTTAGACAGTACGCGGCAAAGCAAAGCAATATTAAAGGAGCGGTGCAACGATATTCATTTGGAATGTTTTTCACTTTACACGAGCTTACTGGCACACCTGGACTCAAGGATACTCACACGCAACGCCACTGGCCAAGAGACTTTTTTGTTGCGGTGTAATTTCAAGGACAAAGTCGATCATTTTCATTCAATCTCGCCTATTGCAAAATTCGATGTCGTGGGGATCGCAGTACACCCCAATGACGATATTTTAATGCGGTTCATAGATTGGACCCGAGAATTGCGTGCACTCTAAAAAAAGCCCATGTGTTATTATCGAAGATATTTCGTGTCTCAAGCATTTAAAATTCTCGATTGCGACTCTTCATACCGCGACCAGTTCTCTTTTTTGGCCGTATCCCGCCTGGATTTTCCGACTGAGTCCGGACAAGCATATATCGTTATCTTGTGCTGCTGCCTCGTCTGTATCATCGGGCAAGGTGCGGGACCGTCGCATCATCTTGGAAACTCTGCTCATCCGTCTGCCCTGCCACGTACCGCTACGCACCAATCACTTCGCGCATCTACTGGTCTGCGCCGATTACATCATCGAAGCGGTAGCGTAAAAGGGGACCACCATCGACAGCCTCCGTCATTTGGCAGCAGCGACGGCCAACAGTTCACGGCACTAAACGCTGAACTACGTATTTGCAGGTTGGTTCCTTATCCTGTTGTCTGTCTTTTTTTTTTTCATTTCTTCTGTCGCTGCTGCCAGTAGTGTATAGTGTATTGTGCTGGTTTGTTTTGTTTTTGTTTTGTATCTACGATATGGCAAAGGATCTCACCAAAATGTTCACTGAGTTAAAAGAGGACTTAAAGAAAGAAGTAAGAACGTTGAAAGACTCGTTTGATAGGGACATCCGAGCTGATCTACGTGAAGTTAACACTAGCATGGACTTCATGAACGGCCAATTCGAACTGATGAAAAAGAAACTGGAAGAAGTTCTCAAGGAAAACGTAGCATTAAAAAAACAAACGAAAGCCTTCGTCAAACAAATGCGGATTTGCAGAAAGAGATAAAAGAATGTCAGACTATACTTCGTTACTAGGCTGCTTCTCTGCGAGCAGTACACACGAAACGTAAACCTAGAGATTAAAGGCATTCCAAAACGTGATAACGAACAACTCGGAACCGTTCTGACCCAAATCGGTGAAATCATCGGTGAACCGATGACGCACTCCGACGTCGAAGTGTGTCATCGTGTACCGACGCGTATCGCTGGAGAAAGCAACATCACCGTCCAGTTTCTAAACCGCCGTAAACGCGATGCTGTACTTGAGAAGGCAAAGAAGAGGCGTATCACTTCTGTTGATCTTGGCCTGTCGCCGGCTGTGCCAGTTTTTGTAAATGAGCACTTATGCCCAGCGCTCAAACGTCTGCTTGGCAAAGCTATCGGGAGGAAGCGAGAATTTCACTGGAATTTTGTCTGGGTAAAAAATGGAAAGATATTCGCCAGGAAGTCTGACTGCACGCCTATTGTTCAACTTGTGAATGAAGATGACCTCGTCAAATTTCGCTAGATATTGATGTAAATGACTGTCTCGCCAAATGGAAATGCGGTATCACGACTGTATTTTGCCATCCGATGTAACGAAATGCTTACAAACTAAGAACGCTCTATCTGCATTTCACCTCAATGTGCGCTCTCTCAGAAATAAAGTGGATACATTTGACACATTAATTTCTCATTTTCCATCTCAATTCGACGTCTTTATGCTAACAAAAACATGGTACCATGACTACGATGATATGTAAGCCTTGCAAGGCTATAATCATTTTTATTTAAATCGTCAGGTGAAACGCGGGGGAGGTGTATCCATCTACGTTCGGCAAAGCATTAGGTGTGAACTTCTAGCAAGGTATACTGAAATGACAGATGATTTTGAAATACTAACTGTACGAAATAACAACTTAGTTTCCTCAGTAGTATATAGACCGCCATCGGCGTGTTTTGATAAGTTTAGTTCGTTTCTAGATAGGTATCTTGAATTTATATCTCTAAATAAATTAACCCTTTTTCTTGGTGGAGATTTCAATGTGAACGCACTGTTACACTCGACTTTATCATCGCAATTAGATAACATCATCAGTTCAAATGGTTTCATGAATGTGATCCAGTCTTCCACTAGAATAAATATTTCCTGCTCAAGTGCCCTTGACCTTTTCGTTACCAATATTAGCGCAGATGTCCATGACGCTGGTACAATAATTAGTGATATTAGTGATCACATTCCTATATTTATATCCTGTGAGGTTGGCGCTTCTATAGTGAAATCAAATAAATCATCATATGTTTTTTCAAAACATATCCGAGCGTAATTTGGAAAATTTCAGGGTTGAAATTTTGCGCACTGATTGGGGCCCAGTTTATTCTGAAACATGTGCAGATGAGGCGTATAACACATTTATTAGCATCTTTAGCAATGTCTATAGCTCGAATTTTTCCTTATTAACAAAGACAGTCTCTAAAATATTCGGAAGCCCTGGATCACTCCTCTGCACCTGAAAATGTTAAAAAAGAAGAATCGTTTATATAAGTCTTTTTTAACGTCTAGAGATCCCGATAAACTGATAATCTTCAAGCAATTTCGTAACCGCCTGACATCTGAATTGCGGAAAGCTAAACTGGAGTATCATTCACAGCTTTTTAACCGAAATTGCAAAAAACGACCAGAATTAGTTTGAAAATCCATAAATGAGGTGTTACGCCGTAGTAGACCGCGTAAAGCTATTGGTGAACTTTCTGTTGACGGGAAGAACGTTTCTGGGGCATCACTAGCAGAACACTTCAATAAAGTATTCGTAAACTTAAGCCCACCGCCACATAATGTTAATGCCTCCAGTTTTATACAAAATATAGTGCACGAAACAATTTTTTTTTAGAACCGACTGATGAACACGAAGTATGTTCTATATTTACGGGTCTTAGCAATAGTAGAAGTTGCGGCACAGATGATTTACAAGTTAGACCCGTACAATTTGTTATATATATCATCGCCTCTTGCCTGGTGCATATTTTTAACCTTGCCTTGTCACAGGGGACGTTTCCTAGTAGAATGAAATTAGCTAAAGTACCAGTCATATTTAAAGGAGGAGATAAAAATCTACCGACAAACTATAGGCCTATCTCTATACTTTCTATATTTTCCAAAGGGCTTGAAACAATTATTTTAAAACGCCTCGATTCTTTCTTTGCTAAACATTCTGTGATATCAGATTTTCAATATGGTTTTCGCAAAGGAAAGTCAACTGAGTCTGCATTGCTTCAAAAAAAAAAGAAATTATTTTGAAAAATATAGAAAATCGGTTGTTTTCCCTTGGTGTATTTATAGATTTTAGTAAGGCATTTGATTTTATAACCATAAAATACTACTAGATAAACTACACTGTTATGGAATACGTGGTGTAACTCTGTCCCTTTTACATTCCTATTTGGAGCACCGTAAGCAATGTATTGTGATCGATGGTCATACATCGCCTTTTCTTAACATACGATTTGGGGTTCCCCAGGGTAGTATACTTGGGCCAATGTTATTTAATGTGTATATTAATGATATTGTAAATATAAACAAACAAATAAAATACATAATATACGCTGACGATACCAGCCTATTTCTCGCCGAAACGAGTGTTGAAAACTTAATCGTAGACGCAAATGATGTTCTTAGCCAGTTCCTTATATGGTCCAACAACAATGGCCTTAAAATTAACATCCAGAAAACGAAAGCTATAGTTTTTCGACCAAAGAGCAGGGCTCTGCCAATTAATCATAATATTACAATAGGCACCGTACCAAGCGAGTTAGTGAAACAACATAAAACGCTTGGAATAATTTTTTCTGAACACCTTTTGTGGAATGATCATGTCAATTATCTTGTTACGAAGCTGTCTAGGGTGGTTGGAGTTATGTCACACTGCCGCAATATTTCCCAGTTAACGTGAAATTACAAATCTACTATTCACTATTTCAGTCTTACATTAATTATTGCCATCTTGTTTGGGGGACAACTACACAAACAAACATAGAAAAACTTACTTTACTTCAAAAAAAGATGCTTCGTTATATTGCCAATGAGCGCTATCTCCCTCACACCAAACCTTTGTTTGCCAAATATAAAATAATTAATCTTGATAAGATGTATGAATATAGATTACTGCACAGCTTTCGTTTTTCATCTCCTGAGCATGCTTCGCTTTTATGCAAGATGTCGGAGCTCTCCGAACGTCCTCGAGGTTTCAACACCCGTCTTTCCGAAAAATGGATAGTACCACGAGCTCGTACTAATTATACTTACCAGTCAACTACATATCGTCTACCTTTATTTATTAATCATCTTCTTAATAATAATATTGATATATATCAAATGGGAAGGAAATCATTACTTATGCATTTCTTGTGAATTGTTCCGTGAAATTTCTTGGGCATACCCATACCTTTGTATAAATTTTGCATTTCGTATAGTGCTGTTAGAAGTTATGCGTATGTGCGCCTTGTGTTGCTTTGTGTAATTTTCTTCTATATGTAGCTGTATATTTTTTTCTATCTGTCACAAGTTCTGCGAATATTTTTTTTTCTTTTTGTATAATGCTGTTAGAAGTTGTATGCATGAAGTGATTACTCAGCGTATCTTTCCTTTGCATATCCTTTTGTGTTCTGAATGGATGTCCTGCTGACAAATTTGAGACGGGCCCCAGACCACGTCAAGCTGCCACTGGCAGCTTTTTGTATAGGGTCTCCGTTGGCTTAAAGGCCATAAATAAAACGATTGATTGATTGATTGATTGACATTCGGAGAACCAATCACTGCAACTTACGGAGGCAACTCAGCGAATGACGATGCCGAAACATATGTTTAGATCAAAAAACAAAGTCTGAGTTGTGACATTAAGCAATGCAAGCGTGACGTTTTGCATTGCTTAATGTCACAACTCAGACTGCGTTTTTTGGTCTAAACATATGTTTCGGCATCGTCATTCGCTGAGCTGTCTTTGTAAGTTGCGGTGATTGGCTCTCCGAGTGTTGTGCGGGAAAGCAGACGCATGGGCTTTTTTTAGAGTGTGGGCACTCGATTTGGGCTCGTGATAATTACTATACTCTGTTTCATACTTAGCGTGCAACGCCGTCAAAGATACTGGCGCGAGGGCGTGGCTTCACCTATGGTTTTGTTTGCGCGAGAACTCGTGCAGATGATCAACAAGATCAAGCCCCATGCTCGCGCCAGTAGCTTTGACAGAGTTGCGCACTAAGTATGAAACAGAGTATAGCTCGAGAAGCATTCGGGTAGTGGCCCGTGTTCAATCGCTGCAGCGACGACAATAGCCGATCATAACAATGTCTGGAACTCAGCGGTAGTCCTGTGCTTTTCCAACCCCAGCGCGTGGCTATGATCAACATTGGTGGCATATAATCCGCTCCAGATCACATGGCCGCTTGTTCTGGCTGCGAGTTGAGGGAATGAACGCTGCTCGTTTTTCTTTAATTTTTTTTCTGGGACTTCTATTGCGTGGGGTGAAAAACGAACGCGAGTTTCATAGGTCATTAACGTCAGGGATTCGTTTTAAGCGGTATTTGCGCAAAGTACAAAAATTGTTGCATCGCCTCTTTAAGTGAGCTTCCTTACACCGAAACTAATGCTGAGGAAGTCGCACTTTTGAATCATGACGATCGGCAGTTGCGTTTGATTTGTTACTAACCACCAATATAGCGGCGCCCACAGCAATATCGGGGGAAAAATTGTCGATACTCTAAGCGTAGCTAATTTGGTTTAGCTCACAGGCTAAACCAAGTGCGGCAGGGGATCGTTGGCCGAGTGTGTTGTGGCACCACAGATCAGAGCACGTGGAGAAATGCTTGAGCGCGAGCTCCGTTCAAAGCACGGAGCTCACGCTGCAGCACCTGTGAGTTCGCGTGTTCGCGTTCTTTTTTTTTTTTTTTGTTTGTCTTCATCTTTGATTATGCGGCTCTTACTTATGATGAAACAGACTATAGTTGTCGGACTTCTGGCAAATATTATATAACTAAGAAAATGGTACGTGTGCGTAAAAGACAAAAAAAAAACACAAATAGGCGCACTTAATAAAAATATCTGAAATAGTAGAATGGACCTCTTGGCGAATATGTGCTGCCACCTAGACACGCGAATCGGTTCGAGACTAGGTGACTGGAAAACAACGCGCGCCCAAGGCCTCTCCCACCCGTTCCACACCCAAAACGTCAGCTACATCCTGTTCACCCATTGAGGCGATGTGACCTAGATACGGCTCCCTCCCCCAAGCTCACCTTTGTCCCCATCGTGCGTAATCTTCCGCCCCGAGGTCGACACAACGAAACCGACGAAACCGCTCAAAGGCGAGAAATGCAAGATGGCGGATTGTTTGGAACTAGATACTCTCGAACCCAGGCGCATGAAATACTCCGCGCATGCGCACCTCGTATTTCTACAAAAGGTCCATTGATTATAGTAGTGTTTTCAAAGGTTTGAGCGTACCAAAAGCTATAAAAGCGAGCTCGATGCTTTGGATGGTGCGCTTGTTCACTGGAAGGGTAGTTCAGGGCAGTATGCTCGCACTGTGTTCCGCTTCGCTCGCAGGATAAAACCAAATACTTTACTGGTAATGTATTTAGTGAAACAAAGCTTACCTTCTGTATATGTGCAATGTCCTCAGTTTTCGCGTGATTACACGCTTGTTTATCATTATTGCTTTCGTTTCCCACTGCGATTCAGTTCAGTGCTCTTTTGTGTGCTACATGCAATAGAGACCAAGGTAACCCAGGAGCATTCTATTTTGAGGATTGTAAAAAAAACCTATGCAACTTGCCACGTGTGCTACAATCAATGCAAAATATTCGAAGCTTCACATGTGACCGCTTGCCTGAGTAAACATTGTTGTTTATCAAGAAAAACTGCGATTGTGAGGGAAAACCTCGTTCTAAGCACGCGACTGTTGGCATGCAGTGAATACTCATAATCGGCGCCGAGATGATCGGTAGCTGTCAGCAGATGGAGTTTTTCTATCAACCCAGAGTAAGAATGTTTCCTTCTTTCTGTTGTGAGCAATCAGGAGACAACTTACACCAAATTTGAGGGTAATAAAGTACTATGAGCATTCAAACATAACGGCCTGAGCAGTATATGTGTACAAGCTTTAGCTTTTGATGGACCCTTAGCTTTCGATACGCTCGACGCTAGTGTAAAATGTAAAGCTGTTTCATTCTTAATCAGCGTACCAAGTGCGTGCTTACACTATATTTTATACAACGTCAAACTCTACCCGTTTGCATCTTTTTTTCATTTTTGCACGCCACTACTTGCGCGCATAAATCACCAAATTAAGACTGGTACAGGATGCCACAAAAAAAATTTACAGGTTTTTTTTTTTTTTTTACGGCAAAAATAAACTACGTATCGCCTAACGCTCCTTCTCCGCCCAAAGGTAGCGCTAGAGGTCAAAACCAGATGCCAAAGTTTCAACCCGAACGGACACCTTATTCAAAAGTTATAATTTTCTGAAAATATCAATGGGAAAATGAAGCCCATTTTTGCCCGTTTTCGGTTTCTGGTGTCATAGAGCCCCATGTATTCGAAACCTCCGTCGGCCGCCATTTTCCCATTGAACTTTTCAAAAAATCACTTAAAACTTTTGAATAAGGTATCGGATAAGGCTGAAACTTTGACATCTGGTTGTGACCTCTAGCGCTACCTTTGGGCGAAGAATGAGCGTCCGGCGATGCCTAGTTTATTCTTGCGGTAAAAAAAAAAAAGCTGCATTTTTTTGTTTTGTGACACCCTGTACATTGCTTAAACTATGTGCAAAAACAATCCACAGACCCAGAATCTTTGCCTGGCCAGTCATTGCATTTGTCACTGAATTCGTATTAAAAATAATTCTTATCATTTATTGCTGTGAGTTAATTTTAACCTCGGCATTTTTTTTATTGTGACTCCCGCACCAGTCATATTTTGGGTTTACCAAACTCAACATCTGAACCTGAGTGTCATTTTTTTTTTTTTCCAGTCTCGTGGTTTTGGTCAAAATAAACACCCAGCTACCTAAATGAGACACCTGACCGCCCAAAAATTGTTCATTTTTTTATTTGTTAGTTAATTTCTCAAGCTAGAATTTTGGAAACCCAAGTCTATCACGTCATCAGGTTTTCCTGGAAATCCACAAAGAGCCAAAAACATTCGCGACAAAAGGGCCGGCCCGTCATATTGCCGCCCGCAGAGCCGAGAAAGCAACGCTTGGTCATGGACTTCTAGGAGATTTGCGTTCATTCTTGCACCAGACGTAACTTTCGCCCTGCTTACTTGTTCTCGAAAGTGCCAGTTCATCCTCGCCCCGAGCACGCGACGCTCGAACCTTCTTTGCCGAACTTTCGAGATGGTGACGCACTGTGGATAAGCAGCTGCCAGCGACCTTGTCGAGTCAGTCACGCTTTCGCTCCCTGTAACGCTGCCGAGTCGCCGTCTTCCTTTCTGCTGCCTCGACGCTCTTTCTTTACTTTCTTTGTTTGGCACAATTCCGATTAAACCTTTATTTTGCAGTTCACTTTTCGTCCTCTCGTCCCCTTCATTCGTGTCAATATAAATCTGATCATATTGAAGTATGTGTAATTGGCCTCTGAAATCTCCGATAACGGCGCACACGCAATTTTATATTTCTCAACGCGTCACTGGTTTTGTTGTGCATGTGTCTCGCCATTTGGCGCAGGACGATTTTCGCGTTTTGTTCCGCCCACATTTGCTGGAGACGTGAGCTCGGAGCGTAGGCAACTGGCCCCCTTGCACGAGAAGTGGCGCAGCCGTGCGCGTTCCAAAGAAAGCTCGTGCAGAAAAAAACACGCAAGGGACCAGGGATGTCAAATTTAAGATATAGAAAAATACCCCACTGTATCGAAGCGCCACCACACATGATTTCTCGCATTGATGTAGAGGCCTGGAAGCAGAGCCGTTTATACTGAGAGAGTTTGGCCTTCTTAAGGAGATTTTGACAGCCTGACAACCACAGCAGCGTAGTCTGACAACCGGGGGATGACTACTTCCGTCCGCCATATTGTGGCTCTGACTCATAGGAACTCTACGCGATTTCTCAGGAATGAACAAGACAAAGAAGTAACGCCATATTGTGTTACCGCGAAATCCGCTTGTTCTAGCGGCCAACAAGCTCCGCCCATTGGCCAAACTCTCTCAGTATAAACGGCTCTGCCTGGAAGGCGATCCCACCGCCATCTGTTGGTTCGAATTCACGCTAAACAAGGGTGGGGTTGCACCTTAATGGGATGTTGAACCAAACATTTCAATGTCTATAATAAGTGGTGCACGATCTTTCCACGAGCCAGCAGCCGCCGGTGTACGCGAGCACACGCTACGAAATCGACGTCATCATATATGATGACGTAAATTTCGTTGCGTGTGCTCGCGCACACCGGCGGCAGCTGGCTCGTGGAAAGATCGTGCGCCACTTATTATAGACACTGAAATGTTTGGTTCAGCATCCCTTTAACCCTTTTCATCGTTATCCTACGCCACTCTCCTCAAATCTGAATTCTGCGGGAGCTTCGACAGTGTCTTATCCTAGCGCAATCCTCGGATACACTGTTTGCCTGTAAACAGAAGTGCGGTACGATATAAAAGGGGCAGCTGTCCTCACCCCGTCGGCAAGCGGTGCATCGAGAAGCGGCTTTGGTCAGAGGACATTGAGCAGACGGACTGCCGACAATCCTCCATGACTTCTGAAGAAATGGAACCTGATTGTCCGCCTTGATGAATCAGAATTTCGCTATCAAGAGGCGGCGTTCCTAAGCTTTTCAGTAGTCCCACTGCTAATGCATCATACAAAAGACAGTCTGCAGAAAATGTCTGAGTCGGGTTTATTTCTTGAATAACGGTCTTGTTACATTGGTCATAAAAAGCTGTCGGCAGACTTGTTCCAAGCAGACAGACATAAGCATGAAGAAAACATTCCTCGAACAGGCTTGAAGTGTGTCTGCAGATAATTATTTCATTATGTCCGCAACGAGCCCCCAAGGTCAACTTTTTTTTTTGTATGCGATAGCTTCACGGGCGACATTTTGCAGAAACTTAGACCTCGTAAGTTGTCGTTGCCGCGCGCGCCAAGAAAAAAAAAACCTTCTTCTCTCCGCTTTTGGCGCGAAACCAGGGAAGTCGGGTTTTCCCGTCGGCCGCGCAGCGCTGGGAAGACGAGCGGGGAGGCCCGGCATCCCGCCATTAACGACGCGACGAAAGGAGAGTCTTCGTGTCGTCTGCTTGAAAGATTTGTTTTCAAACATTACTCCCGTTACGCGAAATCCCATTTTGGCTGTATCCAGTTGCTACGCGCAACGTTGGATGGTTTTAGAAACTTCCCCCTTGCTTACCAACTTATTTCACGGATCACCGAACACTCGTGGCGGTCGTCAGTGGCATCCACGGCGCCAACCACGATGGCTGTGATAATTATCCATGTCGCACCTTCGTCCTCAGGTACTTGACGGCCCCATTACATCCGCATCGTGCGATTGTTGTACAGCTACGGCTTTTGTTTTGTCGCGCATTGTGGGCTAAAAATACTTTTTAAATTAAAAAATGACATACACCAGCCTAAACGCGCCCGTTTCCGGCTTGAGCAGCGTCGGCGTAACCGCGCGGTGCATTATTTGACGTTTCCCATGATGGCGTCACACGTGCGGTCACGTGTGACGTCACGAGGGTCACCAGTGACGTCATAGATGACGTAACCGCGCGGTCTACGAAAACACCCTATTGTAACGGACTACTTGTCGTTACGTCACATGTTACCTTTGACTTGCTTTAACCGAACACGTCGCAATTAGTAAAACATACGCATGCGATTATCTCGAAATATATTCTTACTACTACAATTCTCCGCATCGCAAACTTTATCGGAGCCGTAAAAAAAAATGAAAGACGTTTACAATTCTCTGTAATGCAGAATGAGAGCGCAGCTCTTGAGGAGGAGGAGGGTAGGGTACGGAGGGGAGGGTACGCCCCTCCTTTTCTTCCGTGCCCTCCCCTCTTACTCTCCTATTTAGGGGATAGTTTTTGCTAAACTTCCCGCTAAACTTCGCGGCAAATTTACCAACATTTTACCGCTAAACTTAGCGGGATAGTTACGGTGTTTGAGGAGAATAACATAAAGGACGCAAACAGGACGACGAAAATTTCTCCTCTAATATTAGCGGGGAAACTGAAGTGGTGTTGAGGTAACGTGACGTCAATTTCCCCGCTAAACCTAGCGGGGAACTTTTTCCGCTAAATTTAACGGAAACGTTGTTCCACTGAATTTCGCGTGACGTCACATTTATTAACGCGACGTCACGAGGGTAAAATATTCCTCCTAAATTTAGCGAAAACATTTCCCGCCAAATTTAGTGGGGAAATATTTTCCTCGTGACGTCACACGTAACGTCACGTAACGTCACGCTTTTCATGTCGGAACTTGCTCTGGGGTAACTGATGCTGTCTTTAAAACAAAATGCGAGTCCTTCAAAAAGAACTGGAAGTGCGAGTCATGTCGGTGTGAGGCTGGTAAGAGCGCTACTGTTGGCCAGGGTCAGAGAGCTGATGGTGACATGCTCAGGAGGCTGGTGGAGATTGACAGAAAGCTGAGTTTGCTTATTGAGCTGCCGGCCAAAGTTGATGGCCTTGAACAGTCTGTTCAATTGCTCTCAGATCAATTCGACTCCATACAGCGTCGCCTCGAAAATCATGACCAAGAAATTAAAGATGTCAAGCATAGAGTCGAAAAAATTGAAAAATCCAGCGGACCTCAGGCCTTTGCCCAGCTGCAGCTGGACGTTGATGCACTCGAGTGGCGTAGTAGGCGGCTTAACATTGAGATTCATGGGATCCCTGACACCGACGGCAAAGACCTTTTGAGTAAGGTGAACGACTTAGCAGTGAGACTAGAAGTTGGTACTTTGGCCGGGGAAGACATCTCCGCTGTTCACAGGCTTCCAGCTAGGCCCGGAAGGACACGTGGAATCATCGTGCGCTTCGCGCGTCAGGAGCTGCGGGATACGTGGCTGGCCAAAAGGGGAGTCCTGAGAAACAGCGAGGATAGGGTTTTCATCTGTGAAAATATGACCTCCCGCTCTAGGGGACTTCTCTCAGCTGCCAAAGAATGGCTCAAACAATCAGGCTATAAATACGCATGGCATGCGAATGGAAAAATCCTCGTGCGTAGAGCGACTGGCGATTCGGCAACAATTATAAAATGCGAGGATGACCTACGTGTCCTGCGGTAGATAGCCAGTCACCTCAAGCTGTCTTTCCTTATTTATTTTTTTTTTAACAATTTATGATTCAGTTGGGCCATACTACTAAAGAAGAATGGTTTGCGTCTCTCGGATTACGGAGAGACAGACTGAGTTGTCTGCACATGAATGTGCAGTCTGTAAATAGCAAGTTAACAGAACTTGAAAGTTTCTTTGCTGATGCCGATAAGCATTGGGATGTTATTATGTTGACTGAAACATGGTATTCAAATGATGTTGCCATATTTCAGTTGCCTCAAAAAAGAACATACTATCTTAATAGAACTTCACGACGTGGGGGTGGGGTTTCACTGCTCATAAATGATTCAATGTCATGTGAATTGCTGAAAGAGTTCTCTGTTTCAACCGACGATTATGAAGTGTTGTGTGCCGAGACAAAGGATATAATTTTTGCGGTGTGCTATCGGCCACCAGATGTGCTTTGAATGTTTTTCTTACATTCCTAGAAAATATGTTGGCCTGTGCAAGTTACCGCAGACAAAATGTCATAATAGGTGGTGATTTTAATATCGATATGAATTCTAATAGCGCGAGTAAAAAAGATTTTGAGAGAGTGTTCCTTTCGAATGGGTGTACGAATGCTATTGAGTCATTTACAAGGATTACTGGAACGACGCAAACAACTCTTGATCTTTTCTTAACAAGCTATGATCCATTGTGTATGATTAGTGGAGTTTTGAGTTGTCCAATTAGTGACCATATGCCTGTTTGTTTGTCAGTTCGAACAACCCCCCTTGAAAAGGAAAAAGCTAACACTAACGTAACATTCCAGCTTATTAACGAAAAGACCTTAAGCGAGTTTCAGAAAGAGCTTAAGGATATGTGCTGGGACGAAGTTTTTCAACAAGGAGATGCCAATATAGCTTATAATATTTTCCTCAGCATATTTGTTGCAGCATATAAGAAGCACTTTATCAATAAGGAGCGCAAATTCAATAAGAAATTTCGGAAACCTTGGTTAACAAAAGAGCTCTTAAGGAAAATTAAGAAGCGGGAGAGGCTTTATCTAACATTTATTAAGAAAAGGATCCCTTCAGACTTGGAAACGTTTAAGGTCTATCGTAATAAACTAACTAAAGAGTTAAGGACTGCCAAGGAAGCTTACTACATGAACCTCTTTTCTAGCAGTGAAGGGGACACTAGAAAAGCTATGGAGCAAACTAAGTGTAGTCATGAAACGAAAACAGAATGTTGAAACAATAGAAAGAATTTCTCTCAATGGACGCGTACTGACAGGAGTTGAACTAGTGAATGCATTTAACCACTATTTTGTCCATAGAGAACCTGAACTATGTTCAAATGAGTCTTGTAGTTACTCCCTGTCCGGAAACGAAAGCAGTATTTTTTTACATGCAACCGACAGTGTAGAGGTATGTTCAACCTTTCTTGGACTCAAGAACTCTTGCAGTCGTGATGCTGACGGTATTCAGATAAGACATGTCAAGTACGTAATTAATGAAATCGTCCATGTCTTGGTTCATATATACAACTTATGTATTTCCACAGGAACCTTTCCAGACAAAATGAAAGTTGCCAAAGTTACAGCACTATATAAAAAAGGTGATAGGTTAGACATAAAGAACTATCGCCCAATTTCTATCCTTCCAATTTTCTCGAAATGCTTAGAAAAAGTTATTTTAAATCAAATATCGTCATTTTGTGCAAAATATCAGCTAATAACTAAAGCTCAGTATGGATTCCAAAAAAAAATAAGTCTGTGGAGCTGGCTCTTCTTGAGCAAAAAGAATATATTTTACAAAACTTCGAGCAGAAGCTTCTGACTTTGGGCATTTTTGTTGATTTTACCCAGGCCTTTGATCATATCGATCACAATATTCTAGTTAAAAAGCTTGAGCGGTATGGCATAAGGGGTCTGCCACTTGAGTTCATAAAATCCTATCTCGGCAGAAGGCGACAATTCGTTTTTCTGAATGGCTTAACATCTAAAAGCAAAGAAATAATCTCTGGTGTGCCTCAGGGTAGCATTCTTGGCCCGTTGCTTTTTAACTTATACGTCAATGATATCATACATATATGTCAACAGGCGAAGTTTATAATCTATGCGGACGATATTAGCATATTTCTATCCTCCAGCTCCTACGCCAAGATAACCAATATGGCAATAGATGTTCTACGTAAATTAAGCTCTTGGTCAAAACAGAACCGTCTAAAAGTAAATTCTAATAAAACTGAAGCCGTTTTCTTCTATACAAGAGGAACGCCTATCCCATTGCATCATAACATAGCGTTTAATCACACAAACATCGAAGTTTTGGACACTATAAAAGTGCTTGGCACGTACTTCTCCAGTAACATGCAATGGGACGAGCATGTTAACTTTGTACTACTCAAACTTAGTCAAATAGCTGGTATACTGAATCGAAATAGGTATATTCTTCCGGAATCAGTTAAATTATTAATCTACAATACGCTATTTGTATTTCATATTAACTACTGCCATCTTGTATGGGGCACAACAACAGAATCTAACCTCCATAAATTACACTTAATGCAAAAGAGAATGATACGCGTTATTGCCAATGTTTCATACACCGAACATACTGACTACCTTTTCAAGAAATATAACATTCCAAAAGTTCATGACATACACCGAAGGAGGCTTATGCGAGATTTTTATTATAGCATTAGGAAAAATACCTCTCTACACTCTTAGAAATAGGAAACTTAGAAAAAAGGCAACCTTCGCATAAAACACGAACTCCAGAACCATGGATAGTTCCTCGTTCTCGGACAAATTATTGTGACCAAATGCTTAAGAATACTTTGCCTCGACTACTAAATTCATTTGAGGAGGCTGGCACCGATATATCCTCTATAACCCCTTCTGAACTGAGATATCTTTTATGTTCATTTTCTGATACCGGCGCCCTTAGAAATACCTAAGATGAAAACGAGCTATTTCCTAAAATTGTTTTGTGTTCCTTACCCGACCTAATCATGTTAAATTGCAACTGTATACTAATGTGTGGAGCTGTATCGAATGAGTGAATCTAATTGACCAGGAAGTGTTTTGTTACTGTGTGTGAGTGTTTTGTGAGTCCAATGCTGCCATCATTTAAAGGGGGCCGAGGGCCCCACAAGCTGCGTTTGTAGCTTTTTTCCTCGGCCTCCTCCATTCTGTAGGAAATGGAAACCAATAAAGAAAGAAAGAAAGAAAGAAAGAAAGAAAGAAACGTCTCATAATGCAACGCTCGTTTACGCCGATGGCGACGGCGACGCCGCTCAACCCGGAAACATGCGCCTAAGAGCTGCGCTCTAAAAATATTTTGGATGGAGTAAATATTAAGGTGGGACATTCGATAAATTATTTGCGTGAAGTACAGAAAAATTCGCGGACGCGAGCACGCAGCATGGGACCGGATTTTAACTGCTTTAGTGCTTACGCACATAAAAACAGTTTCTAATGCACACATATGCCCGTACGTGTACGCAAACTGCGTGCGCTCTCAGGCAAAATATTAATCCCACCGCCCCCCCCCCCCCCCTCCAAAAAAAAAAAATGAGCCGGAAAAATAGCGATTCCGAATATTTTAAACGCACCAATAAGCGTGCCCCAAAGCCGCCTCGGTGGCTCCGAGGCGAGAGCGCTGGCCTACGGATCCCCATGTGGCGGGTTCGAATCCCGGACGAGGTGCCCGCAATCTGACGGAGGCTTATTGCGGAGGAGGCGCCGTGTAACCGAGCTTTCGGTTGCACGTCAAAAGATCCCCAGGTGGTCCAAATTAATCCTCAGTCCTCCGCTGGGGCGTGCCAGATGCCCGTCGTTGGTTTGGCACGTAAAACCCCCAAATTTGACTTTAGCGTGCCCCAACGAAGAGAAGCTCGAGCTTACATCCCACACGACTACGGCTTTTCTAAAGCTGCATAGGAAACGGGGGATGAATAGAGTATATCGTCTCTATCCTTAAGCCCCTTGTATGCGAGACAAGCCTTCTACAGTGAGCCCGAATGTATCGCAAAGGCTATAAAAAACGAGAAAAGAGGCGAGTCCCACACGACTATACATGACCTGTATGAACGTCTTAACAGCTGCGACTGCGGTGGCCTTGCTGTCGAGCGCGTAGCGTCTGCAAGACATATTTTTCACTACCGATTTTTTTTTAAGGTATTGCTAACGTCGTAATATTTGTTTACCTCTTCATAGCTGAGTGTGTTCCATGCTGTGGAGCGCGTACCTTTTGTAGTTTACAGCTCGCATCACCGCGGCGGTGTATCTTGGAAAGATTGCTAACTCTTGAACATTTTTTTTTTAAATCCTGGGGAACTAAATGAAGGTAACTTAGGTAAACACTTTGATGGCTCCAAGTTATTTTATTTTTGCGTAGGTGTCGGCAAGGGCGGAATAAATAACCTTATGCTATTTTGAGCGCCCACATGTAGGAAAAACAACTCTTTTCCACACACGAAAAAAAAAAAAATCAGTTCGAAAAAGATGACCGCATCTCCACGTGGTGAATGATGTTGATTGGGGCGAAGCCCTGGTGGTGCTGATGATACTGATTTTATTGTTCATAGGTAGTGCTGATGGTGCTGATTTGTTTTGTATTGCTCATAAGTAGTGCTGAGTTCCGGGTTGCGTTTCGACTTCATTATTACTGCTTTATGGTCGGTGAAATGCAGAGCCAGTGGCTCTTCTAGCGGATCAGCTTGGATCCGCTAGAAGCCGTGGGAACGCATCTCCACCACTTAAGTCAACGGTCCATGTCAGAAAGAGAATGTGTAGTATGGAACGTGGTTATATACGTATTTGAGCATTTGACCGCAGCGCCCTCTCGCCTATAAACGTTGAGCCAATGCATGCAAAATTTAACGCGATTATATACGCATTTGACCGCAGCGCCCCCTCCTGTATAGACGTTGAGCGGCTACATGCAACGTTTCATCCATGACATCCCCAGCTCTTGAGTTTCTACCACAACTCAGAGCCCCCTACTCGTCCCGCAGCCGTGGCCGAGTGGTTAAGGCGATGGACTAGAAATTCATTGAGGTCTCCCCGCACAGGTTCGAATCCTGTCGACTGGGCAAACATTTTTTTTCTTTTTTTAAGAAGACAGATGGGATGGCAATCGATGTGAGTACGGACGGACAAGGCTAGACCCTAAGGAGTTTCGCCCCTAAAAAAAACTGGGTGGTAACAAAATAAACAACAAAAATAAAGGACAGATTTATGAGGTGGCCTATGGGGAGGGGGGGGGGACAACCAAAAAATTAGAAAGCAATAATTAAGTCGTTGGAAGTAGAATTGGAAGCGTACAATAACTAGCACGAGAACGCAAATCCAAAATGGTATCGCTATCAAAAAAGGAAGCCAACGACTTCGACCAATCCCACACTCCCAGTCACAAGTACAAAGTACATGCACAACACACACACACACACCAAAGATTCGGTAAACAAAACATTCAGATAGTAATTTTCGTTGTCAATACATCCACGAAGCTTCTTTCGCAATGGAGTTCCTAGAGTCATTATTTCAGATGACTGTTCCCCGGGGAAGCTTGCTTTGACAGCGCAGGCATACATGTAACCTATATTGCAGTACTGCATTATCTTAATCACAAATGGAGCCTGATGGAGAGACGCTTTCCCATATATGGGGTCAGGGACACCAATCAAATAAGCTTGCCCTTTGTGAGCACGAAGTCCAGACCAGCAAGGAAACATAAAAGCCTTCTCAAAAGTTCATCAGGAAACACTAACGGCCGTCATATGTTGGGCATTGCTTCCTGATTCAGGAGTGCAATTGGATGCGAGTGCAGTCCGAGCGCTGAGGCAATTCGTGCCCAATGCATTTCGATCAGAGTACGGGCCGAGCACTGAACCAGCGTGCCCAATGCATACTAGAAATACATGCCAAAAAATGGCGGCCTTCGACGTGGCAGCAAATGAAGGGCGTACAAATTTGAAAAGAGCGGGCATCACTGGTGTTAAAGACCGCATTCAAAATATATACCTCTTTTTGTATACTCTCGTCCCCAGCTATCCGATGGACCTATGCGGTGCCGGTGACAAAAAAAAAATGATAAAACATTTCAAACTGCATATAGTAAAAAAAAAAGTAATGTGAGACAAAACGAGAATGGTTAACGGTTACGCTTATATCCTGAACGTCTACTAATGGCGTGGCAACGGCAAAGACATGTTTTCGCCCATACTGAAAGTGACGACATTCAAAATGGCGGCACCCTTGTGGGAAAGGTCTATAGCCCCAGGGCAACCAAATGTGGTGTGACAGGTCGCGCCATCTAGCTCAAAATATTTGCAACACTGGGAAGGCCCCTTCGCCAGCCTGCTTTTTTGTTGGGCTGCCTTTTATTATGAACATTGCTATCGGATGTCTCAGAAGAGCAAGCGAAGAAGCTGTAGTCACTGTTGTGTTCCGGACTGTCGCAACCTTGAAAGCTCAGCAGGCGTGAAGCTCCGCAGCTTCTTGTCGAAGTCGTGGGAAATGCAACGCCGACGGAGATGAATACATGCCGTAAAAACGTGTAAAATAAGCATTCTGTCCACATTGCCTGCCTTGAGATGAATTTCGCAATGTGCTATTTGACTAGATATTGGAATTAATGCGTTCGAAGTCCGGCATTGTCTTCGGGTTTGATGCGATGACTCTCTAGAGACAGGTCAGTTCTTTGACATTCTCGCTGTTCTATGGTCCGCGGACACATCTTGATCGAACGACGTTTTGTAGACGTGTGAGCGTAGTTACCGGAGTGAACGTTTTCTCCGCTTCGCCTTCAGCATGATCGCGTACCTGCCAAAGATTGGTGCTCTATTTCGACATATGTCTATGCGGTTCAAACTTTGTCACCGCTGCGAGAAGACAATCTACTCACGAAATAAAAATGTACGTACTCCACAAAAAAATATTATTTGTGCGGAGTTTTTTTTTTTTCTTTTTTTATGTGATAGAGAACAGCGTATTCAATTGACGAGAACAAGTACAGAGCGCAACACTGTTAGCGCAAACAAGCGATCGCCAGTTTTTTGTGTTTTTCTTTTAGCACCAAAAGGCCGTCATCAAAGATATCATTGTTATGGAAAGAGCTCATCAAAGGCTTTAACATAAGGGGTAAAATTGTGTGCCTACTAATACTCTTTCCTCGTCAAATGCAAAATAGTGCCGATGTCTTGTTCGAGCTAACAGTGTCGCGATGTATACATATCAGCTTGCGACGAAAAATTGCGTACGACACCGTCTAAACCACAAACAGCTTGCACTAAAAATACATTGCTCGTGCACCACAATCTACCGCCCGGTCATCGAGAGGACGCTGACTTTCAAGCTTAATGCGAGAGAGCCTTAGAGTTAGAACCTGCAAGAGAGGAAGGACACTGGTAAGCTCACTGAGCATGCAGTTCCTTATTACTGAAACATTCATAAAATTCGGATCCTAGCACGACCAATAAAAAAAACCGGCATCAGCAGCGCCAAGTGTATCTGCATCAGGTGCGGAGTACCATTGAGGAAGTCACTAACTTCATCAGCAATTACAGTTCAAAAGAAAGTATTGCCATATTTGCGGAAGGAAGAAATAGCTTGACTTTTGCCAGAGCACGGCACGTGTACCCCAAAAAAACGATATCGAGCAAACGAAGTCGCCACGACTACGTCCCTTTTTATGCCGTTCATTGCAGTACTAAACATCTAAGCGACGACAGTGAGGTCATGTTGAAGTTGACAGGAAGTCAGGTGAACATGTTGCTCCACACTAGAGCCTCTCTGACCATTATCTTAGAAATACAATATACGGCTGTTGCAGTCGTGTTTATTGCTTCAGCCTGTCGACCCTGCGGCTCCCCTCCTAAATCTACGACGCCATCCCTGTGCTTAGAGAGGTACAAGTTCAGGTCGCTTATGAAGACCAGACACTGAAACACTTGTGGCTGCCCAAGGAAACCGAACTGTTCTTCTGGGAAGAGACTAGTTGAGGCAAATCCACATTGATTGGTTCAATATCTTCTTTCTGTTGAAATTTTCAGCTCAAGACAGATTAGCCAACCCGATAGACAAGCATATAATGCTTTATGAAGTCGCGATTTACGCCCAGCCCAAGTCTGCTCCAATATGTTTTAAACTGCATCGACATCCATAGGCCCTGAGCGAAATGGATAAAAACGTTAGAGACTCGAAACCCTAGAGTACCATCTCCAAGGCTGATAAAAGCGATTTGGCGGCGTCAATCGTAGTGATTCCAAAGAGGTCACTTGATCTTGGTGAAGAATGCAAGATTACCATGAACTGTAAAATTTGAACGGAGGTATATGCATTTCCGGTACTTACAGCAGAGGGCTTGTATACGGCTTTTGTTAGCGACGAACGGTTTAGTAAAGTAGATTTCACAGGTGCCTATCAACAGTTGGATCATGATCAAAGCTTGAGGGTTTACTCCGCCGTCACCACGCACGAGGGCCTGTACCAGTACCATCGCCTGTCGTTCACAATCTCTAAAATGCTAAATATTTCTAGTGGACAGTAACCCAGATCCTAGAAAAAGTGGAATACGTGGTGTGCTATATGTCGATGACATCTTGAATGCTTCAGGTACTCTCGAGGATCACCTTCGGTTGCTGATTTAACTTTTTTGTCGACTAACGGCTAGCGGAATTTGTGTCTACCTTCTCGGTCTTGTTCTTGTATTTGCGTTGTTTTCAATTTTAATCCTAAAATACCAACTAGCGCAAACGTCAACGTTAGTGAACCTTCTGTTAGCACTTATGCACTGCTTTATATGTTTTTATGGTTAAGTGTTGCTTGACAAGACAGAGCCTTGTCAAGCAACACCTCAATTGCATTTTTTTTTGTCACCCCTTTCTAAACTGAAAAAGGAAGAGTTTGAATTTTATTTTTGGTCTCCTTCAATTGTATCTTTGTCTCCTTCAGATGGCAGAGAGCTGAGCTCGTTTCTGGGCTTCCCCAATTACTTCAAGTGATCCTTCGCCGGACCTGTCTTCCATAACCTTAAATCTGCTCCACGAGCTTCTAGAGATCAACAGCCGGTCAAAGGATGTTTTTTTTTTTATATCAAAGAAAGACGTATTTAAGAAATAAAAGATGTCAGCTGTAGGCAGTGTTGGGAAGTACTTTATGTAGATTGTGCTTAAAGTACAATGTACTTAAAGTACTTTAAGTACATTGTACTTAAAGTACTACTTCAAGTACGTTTATAAAACGTGTACTTTACTTTACGTACTTTCTCTGAGAATGTACTTGTACTTTACTTAAAGTAATTTTTTTGTACTTTCCGAGGAAAGTACAGTTCTCGACTTCAAAGTACATTCCCCCAATGTGGTCTCGGTGAAAGTTAGCTCTTTCAAGGACCACGCGCTCGAGTACTAGGCTTTCGCAGTACTGTACACAGCTTCTGAGATCGGGTATAAGAGTTCACCAACCTTTAACAAAGAATGGATTATAGTCATGTGAAAATGAACTATCCTCTTTTGAGACGTCATCCGGTCATTTTTCTGTGTGACGTAATGGCGGCTATAAGACCAATACAAATAATTCGCTTTAAAGTTGATTGTGTTGAATAGTTCGTAAGCGATAGTAAAGCAACTACTCTGTGGCCACTTGACTTCATCCCAAATTCGCCGCCATTTCCTAAAATAACTGATGCACCCTCATTACCACTAAAGTAACGGATGTAGGTAAAGCCCTGCATATCCGCGGATATCCGCAGTAAACTGGCGGATGCGGATAAAAATGGATCAGATTTTGCGTATTGCGGATCAGATGCAGATTCCTGGGGCTGCGGATGCGCGTCGGATGAGGATATCGGCGTGTCGGATCTACATTCTTGCCGAGCCGGCCCATAAACGTGTGCGACTGCACAGCATAGAGTGAATTCGTGAGTAATACTATGAAATGCATCATCAAATGTATTGCGGGAGAAAACTACTCTCTTTGATAAAAGGTGCCAGTCGGGGAGAAAATTGTTCTTTACGTCAAGAAATATTTGATTCTCACCAAAGATCGCTTTAGAACCTTCTATCTCGTCACAAATGCTGTCCTTAAAAAACGTAAAAAATGCAGGAGCATCAGTCTTAATGGGAAAGCGTGTTCTTGTTTGGCAGGAAAAGAGCAGAAAGCGTTCTTTGAGCAAGCAAAACCCAAAACGTTCAAGCCACAAGAAAGTAGAAGGCACCTGCAAGTGGCTTCTTCACAGTAGATCGAGGAGACTGAATTGAATACTCTGGAGTGGTGAAACTTGCGCCAGTACGAGCTTCCGCATGTCACTCTTGCAGCACATTTCGTGCATGCCACCCCAGCATCAAGTGCAGCAACGGAGAGACACTTCTCAGTAGCGGGTATTAATTTTTAGAAAAGGCAAAACCAGTGTGAACCAATCCAAGTCGACAACATTCTGTTTCTTCTACTCATCAACCTTGACAAGTGAAAGGTTGCGTGCGTGTGCATTTTCCTTTTCTATGCAGTTGGCAGAGTTGTTTTTAAGTATAGGGTTCTGATCATGCAGCTGAGGGTTCGTGTTTAAAACTGATCCGATAGAAGGCGTTCCCATTGTGATATTTTCTCAGGAGTGTACTCGAGCCTTACCACATATAAACAAGTACTTTGCTGCGGTTTCAATTGTTTGGCCTAAATAAAGGGACACAAGTGTTTTTTTTTCTTTTGTTAATTTTATGTTTACAAAATATGCGTCTGCTTGAAGTGGATTATACAAAGCAAAAAGGAAAATAAATATTACAATTTCCTTCCTTTTGAGCGCATCTTCTTGACAGAGTGTGACTGTAACGGACTCTCCAGAAGACAATTTCATAACTGAAATCATCTTTCAAGAGATGAGAAGTGTCTCTGGAAGAATGATCGCTTATTTTATAAACACGATAAAATGACTTTCGCTGTAATTCTGGGACGTAGAGTCCTTTGTACAAAGGTAAGCAGACAGCTTATAAAAAAAAATCTTGATACTTTTTTTTTACTTTGATTTATGCTTGATTTCGTGATAAGATGAACGTGCGGATTGAGGGTCGAATGTTCCAAATTTTGCGGAGGTGGTTCAGATGCGGATGCAAAGTCTCTGCATGCGGATCGGATGCGGATACAATTATATAAAAACTTTGCAGATCCGGACACGAATCGAATGCGGGTGATCAAACTGTTATCCGCGCAGGGCTATACATATCAGTTTAAACAAAAAAACTGTATCCACTGCAATCCCCTTATAAGAATAACGAGAAAACCCGAAAATGCACTCGTTATGTATCTGGACAGGCTACTCCACGCAAAAACGCATGGTCTGCTAGAAGCTGATCATTAAAAGGAGTACAACGTTTGACGTGGTATCGTCATAAGTGGACTGCACTGTAGTGGATTGAAAGGACATTATGAAAGATTGTTAAAAAGTACTTGTGCTTTACTTTGAAAGTACATTGCATTCATAGTACTTTACGTCAAGTACATTATGCCCTGTACACTTACTACTTTTCTTGAAGTACATAACCTCTCATTTTACTTTGTACTTTACTCCAAGTACTTTTTAGGTCCACTTTACCCAACACTGGCCGTAGGTTATGAGGAATGTGGTGTGGAAATTTTGAATCAGTGTCATGTAGTGGCGGTTGTTATGTAGCCACCTACGGCAGCTGCTGGGTTAACTCTCGAAGACCTACAGCCAAAAGGAGGCAGGAGCGCTCAGGCAGTAACCAGGAGCTGGCTCATAAATTACGATGCACATCAGCTTTACAGCTTTTAGGCACACTTGAAACATGTGGCTTCTTGTGGGTCCTGTGTTACCGCAGTGGCGAACACCTGAATGTCGTAAATGTATAAAGGCGCCGAAACCAACGACGACTAAGACGTAGTCAAACGCAAATTTACTTGTGTTTTATGACTTCGTCTTGGTACTCGTTTTCGACGCTTTTGCGATTTTTCAACTATGAACAAAGTAGTAAAATGAATCCCTTACCTGAATGTAAAATCTCCTTCTTGGAAGGGAAACAGCTTACTACGGAACATGTGGCTTGCCAATTACGACCCAAGCAAGCCTCTGTGCCCCGCCTGTAAAGCTTCTCTAAGCGGATTTGGTGCAGTAACCTACCATGTCATGCCAAACAGTGAGGTAGCGCCAATTATTTATGCCCAAAGAGCGTTCTCACCACGACAGCACAGCTATGCACAGATTGGGCGAGAAGCATTCGTTATATATTGGACGGTTTAGACGTTTCTCAAGTACTTGCACGCCACGTACCAGCTTGATTGAGAACCGAAATCAATTTGGGAAGTTCTGCGGTAGTCACCGCGTTTGAAGCCTTTTTTGTTGCCGAATGCTAAGGAGACGAAAGCATTTCGCGCCTTAAAATATTACCACATTGATAGACAGAACGGCACATCTTTCAATCGGCTTGCCCGACCATGCCTATAAATATTCACCATTCACTTTAATTTAAGCGGTGTATAGCTCTCTTTTATCTCGCTATAAGTGACTCTATGGCATTATTGCTGTGATTCTGCAGGTTCTCGCGTGACCGAAGTAGCAGGAAAATTGTCGGCAAAGGCTATTGCTCACACTCCCGGGAATCATTACAGTCACAGACAGCTGAAGAAACGTAGGACACGCTG
Organism: Ixodes persulcatus; assembly: GCA_013358835.2. NCBI lineage: Eukaryota > Metazoa > Arthropoda > Arachnida > Ixodida > Ixodidae > Ixodes > Ixodes persulcatus. Next base: position 298,789 of record JABSTQ010009094.1, on the reverse strand, counting down.
TGCTGTATTCATGCTTCTGCTGCTTCGTGATTGGTTTTTCGGCGTTCTTATTGGATAACTCTGCAGTGTGATTGGCTCTATACTACGATTATAGAGTGCTCCGAACTTGCCACGTCATGAGTTTATTAAGCGTTTAGTGACTACAAAATTAATCCTACTGAGGGGGGCAATTGAACTTTAGATTTACTTTTGCGCGTGATCACGGAAGATCTGCGGGAATTTATATTTACAGTAAGCGTCTTGAGAAACGACAATTCACATAAAGTTAAGTTGGTAAGCCAAAGAAACAAATTTTACAGAATAACTTTGACTGCGTGTACTTTTTTAAAACGACCTTTAAGTCTGCGAAGCTGAATGTGAGACCTCTGGAAACCCATTCGGCGTAGTTTATTAGAAACTCAGATGCAAATACCCGCGAAAAGAAAGTCGAAATAAATTGCAAGTGAGCAATAGAGCCTATGAACGCGGAATGAAGCGCAAATTCTGCATCTTCGGGCTGTTGAAGGTCACACAGTCTACAGACAAGTCGACTGGAACACCATCTTCAGGCATCACGATAAACTTCTGCAGAATTCCTGTGAGGTAGAGGAATATCTGTATATTGGCGGCCGCTTCTCCCGGGCACATTCGTTTGCCTGGGAATAAAAAACAATTTCAAAAGAATATTATGAATCACTTAGTAAAACACACTATTCGTGAGCATATCAGTTCAATTCAACAGAAACTAATTCCCTAATGCGAAGCGCAAGTTCGTCTGCTTCTATTGTTGGGGTTGTACTGACGTCAGAACGCCCAGCTCTGACTGGCTGATTGAAGGAAAGTGGGTAAACCTCGAGGCAGCTTGGTTTTAGCTCTACCCACTATTCTTCGATCAGAGCCAATCAGAGCTCGGCGTCGCGTTCTGACGTCACCGCAATTTATGAAAAAGAAGCAGACGACTTGCTCTCCGCATACTCCAAAGCCCCTTTCTCACTACTAATACCTCATACTAGTGCCACTAAATAAGCTACGCTTCAGAGTAACCCAACTTCCCCATATTGTGGCTTAAAATCATGGTTGCCAGTATCTGAAACCACAGAAAACGCTTTTCCGCCCTCCGACAAATGCTTAAGCAGTTTCGCGACAGACCAAAGCAACATCACGCGAGCCTCCTAACAACGATCTAATGCTGGGGAAGTCGCACTCTTGAATCATGACGATCGGCGGTTGCGTCTGCTCTGCACAAGCATCAAAATGTCGGCGCCCACCACAATGTCGGGGAGCAGAGTGCCGATATTCTAACCGTAGCTCATTTAGTGGCTCTACCTCATATAAAAGACAGCACTCAGACACTCTATGAGTGTTTTCCTGCCTCATTGGTCATGCAAGAACTTTCTGCAAACATGTTGGAAGCATACATTTACATTAACTAAGCACGGTTCTAACATGATTCACGCATGCCTGCAAATAAATCTGTTAGCCTGTCACTGTGGCTGCCATTTTACACAGACAACGACGAAGAGCTTTGTGAAAACGCTGCGCGAGAGCACGCCGTTCTTGCTCGAGCTGCTGTCATCCCTCCTGGCATTTTCGCATAAAATCGTCAAATTTATATCTTATAATTACCTTCACAAGTGCTGGAGGATAGGGCGACCCCCAACCCCTGTGTCCTAGTTTTTTCACGAGTTGCTTTGGAGCTGCGCAGCGGCAGTTCAACCCAGGACACAATGCCGAACAAGAGGAAGCATGGCAATGAACAACGCACTCCCACCGCTCCAACCGTTAGTTTATCTGCCAAAGACTGCCAGCGACACACAGCAGTATTAAGCGGAGCACCGAAACCGAACGTTGACTGGCTCAAAAGCGATGGCTGCGCAAGCGAACAAAACAAGTGGGACGATAACTGGGAGACCAGTGCCTGGAGTTTTTCTCAACTCCAGCAGCTGGTAACATTGCCCGTTCTTGGCGACGACAAATTGATGACAAAGCTTTTTATCGTGCATCCGACTATTTCATTAGGTCTTTTTGATATTTTGAGGAGAGCCGCACTTCTACGCTCGATTTTGTGTAATTGCTCCTGACCTCAAAGTACCTTAAAGGGACCATGAACGATTCTAAAATCTAATTTCATCCACCGATCGTCGTAAAAGGTGTGAAAAGAAACACAAAAACACAAAATAGGAAGCCAAAAAATTCTTCGCTATAGAACTTTTAAAAGAAAACTGGACTCTTTTGCGCATTCTTTCCTTCGAAAGCTCTCTGCCTTTTCACTGCGATGCATCCGCGGAAACGCAGCACGTCAGCCGAATCCACGTCGCCTATTGGGTAAGAGCCTACCACACCAGCAACGCGATCGTAAACAATAGATAGCCGGCGAGTGTTTCCTAAAAGTTTTGTTAAATAATATTTCGATCCACATTTTGTAGCATAATTAAAGATGTGACGAAATTTGCCAAATTTGATAATGCTGAGAGCCAAGCGCCATCTATCGTGTGGTAAACGAAGCAACTACTGCACCTGCGCAGTAGGGCCGACCGGGCCTACAGCGTCGCTCAGTTACTACTTCGCGACGACCAAATAACGTTTATTTTTCTACGTGTTCTTCTCGCGCGTCCCGACTTCAAGCAGCAAGAAAAAAGTACTTGAGATAGACCACGACGAACAAGAACGCTGGATCCACAAACACCCGAGAAAAGCTACAACGGCGACGAATCCACCGGCTCCGACCAAGCGAGCTTGGCGGATAGGCCTCGCGGCCTAGCAGGCACTCGGACTCGGAACAGCGTGTTGCTTCAACGGTACTTAGCCAAGACCGTCTGCCCACGACCGGCTGGCGTGCTGAATGGAATATGGCGGGGCGACCCTTGTGGACCCTTCCCGTATTATAGTTTGATCGCTGACCTCAATTTTAGATTAAGAGGTGAGGTCAATCTCTTCCCCTTGTTTTCCGAGGCAGTGTTGATGAACACTGTCGTCGAAAAAGGACTCTCGTCGATTCTATCTTCTTGTTTTGTGTGATATAGAGCTCAAATAAACGCCGTATGGATTACCTTCGTAACACGGTATGTACACTTTGTTATTAGTATGCCATTTTTTATTCTGACACGACTGCACGTCACTTTCGAGCTATAACAGTTCGTGGGAACTACGTGCAATGCCGGTCCAACCTTCCTTTGCCGAGTGTCACGTCAGTATCGAGTTGCAATCGTAAAAGATCGGTCCCGAAGCGCTTACCAACAGCGCGAATACAGCACTTCCATCAAACCCGCGCGTCCGCTCCGAGTGTGACCAGGTATTTACGTGGTTCTTGCTGAGACTGTCGTAGTTCAAACGTATCTTCCCAGGCAGCACACAGTATTGGGGCAACATTGGGTTTGAAGTGGCAAAGAATGGCCCAACAATGCCCCAACAGAGCCATATGTTTTCCAATATTGGAATCACATTGGACAATATTGGACTACCAAAGTCAATGGTTTTCCAATATTGGTGATACGTTGGCATAGGCTGGTCAACATTGGACTGTCAAAGCCAATAGCTTTCCAATATTGGATATACGCCGGCATAAGCTGTCCAATATTGGACTGTCAAAGCCAATAGCTTTCAAATATTGGATATACGCCGGCATAACCTGTACAATATTGGACTGTCAAAGCCAATAGCTTTCCAATATTGGATATACGCCGGCATAACCTGTACAATATTGGACTGTCAGCACCAATGGCTTTCCGATATTGAATATACGCTGGCTTAAGCTGGTTAATATTAAACTGTCAAAGCCTAGAGTTTTCCAACATTGGTGATGTCTTGGTATAAGCTGGTCAATATTGTACTGCCATAGCCAATCGCTTATCGATATTTGTGTCGCCTAGGCTATAGACCCGCGACCCTCTTTTTTGCATTGCAGAGGTAGGAAAGTGGAAAGAAGTCATTCATGCGCTCGCTCGGGGCGAGAATTTTATTTAGCCAACTTCATGTGGCGTACGTCGCCGGTGCTTTGTAACCGCGATCACAAATAAATCCTTAGCTGCCTATAGGACTATTGCAGTTTTTTTGCCGGCTGCTCTCCCTTCGCATTGCCTTACCTCGGCGTTGACAACTTGATTGCGTTTTTTAGATTTAATTATTTTTGTCTTTTTCAGTGTATTTTGTATGTATATGTATTACTGTAACGTGCGCGGATTTCGACGGTGTGTATGTGCGCGTGCCGGGTCATCTTCCTGCCGCGTTGTGCACGCGACGAACTGTGTGTGTGTGCGCGCGCGTCATCCTCGTGGCGCGTGCCACGCGCTCTGCATCGAGAAAGAAAAAAAGAGAAGGAAGGCGGAGAACAGAAAATGGAGTGTGTTCGAGCGGGCAGACCAGCGTGTGGAAGGGAACCGCCGGGCGTCCAGACCCGGGTTCTTCAAGGCTTCCACCTGGCCTGACCTCCAGCTCCCACGAAGCCTTCACCCCAGTTGAAAGCACGTGTTGCGGAGCACGCGTCAAGACCACAGCGGCCCAGTCCATTCCAACACGCCACCCCAGACGCCGACGCCGTGCCAACGCCGTGCCAACGCCGCCGCCGACCCACCGGCTTCAAGCTGAACCCTGGGCTTGCCGGTACGTTCTTTGTCGCCGCTCCAGCGCACAAAACCTCCCAAGACCCAGCGCCACGAAACAAGAAAGCGTTAAGGTGTTACAGCGAACTTTCCGGTTGCCCTTAGTGAGCAGCATTGAAGCAGTGTGCCGACATTGCGAGAACAATCTGTCGGACGTGCGTTCCTGTAACGATTTCCCCAAAGTCATACCATTCGTAGCTTTTTGTGTGTAAATTTAATGAGGGTGTTTTCATCTTGGCATATTGTTTTCTAATATAATGCTGTTTTCTACTTCAAACGGTCTCGTCTTTCTTAATTCACGTGCCTGATACACACGATTCTTCACAATTACGTAGCGTTAACGTCTTCTACTTCGCCCGCGCCCCTGCCATGTTTGTATTTCTTTCTGCGAGCTCTATTTTTTTATATTGGATGTTTCTGTGCCTATTTTGTCATTGTCGACGCACGCGTCTACAAACATAAAGCCGCCGCTTACGCCGCAGCCGAGGTGACTTCTACTCTCAGTTTTACGAGAGTCTATAGCGCTAGAAAGTCGTCTATTGGACTCGAGTGAAGTCTCGAGAGGGCTGCTTCGACTGTCAGTGCTGATCTCATCAGTGTAGGCAGAGCAACGACGTAGCAATCGTGACGTGAGAACATACTGCGCCTCGATGTGGCCGGCCGCGCTCGCGCTGCGGAAATGGGAGCGTGCAACTCTCGAGCCCCGTTAGCTCACTGAAGTTGCAAGACGCCACCTTGTCGTCGCGAATCCTCTGCCCCTCGAACGGTCGTGAAGCCGTTGCGCCCGGCGTATACCCTACGCAGCATCTTTCAAAAACCGTCCGCGCAGCATCGCAACCTTCTGTCTGCGAGCGTCAGCGATTCATCGTGTGTTGAAAGTCGGACGATCTGCTGTCCGTGGTGTCTTTTATGTGTTACTCGTTCGTGAAAAACTTTCAAGTTTAAAAACGCGAACCTAACAGTGTACAAATATTTTAAATTTATTGATAAAAGTAGATATATATTTATTTATTTATTTGTGGACATCGTGCGCAAAAAATAGTAGCGCTAAGTTCTTTATTCTAAATATTAATGGGGGCTGTACCACGCAAAAACATAGTGTCTTCAAACTTACCCCGTTTAGAATCACTTTTGGGCTCGACAGCTTCTTTAGAAGTTCAAAAGCTGGCCTTCAAAGAGCTCTTTCGTTCAATCGGTATTGACAGCAGGGTAGACGCTATGTGTGTGTCAGGCCAATCGTGTCTCCGGTTAGGGTCACGTGACTACAGTCTCGAAGCTGGTGATAAGGCAGAGCACGGAACCTGCCAGCCCAAGGCCACGCATAACATCCACTGCACTATCAACTTTGGGTACAAGTGACAAATCGTATGGCTGTGTTCATTGTTGAGATGCCCCAGAAGATTAGCCTTTGTAAGCGCACCCCTGTTCTGGGGGGCTATGTTGTGCTTTTTGGACTCCCAGGAGACTAGGGAGAGGGAAGTGACGTCAACAACGCAGCAAATGCAGATTGGATGTTGATTTTGTTTTCTTCTGTCAACATCCAATCTGCGTATCTCTAGTCGTTGACGTCACTTCCCTCTTCCAAGTCTCCTGGGAGTCCAAAAAGCGCAACATAGCACCCCTGGCCTGCTTCCTTTCTACTCCTTCGCTCGTTTTCTCTCTCTTATCGTTTGAATCCGCTCTCTGGGCGCGGGAAACGGCAGAAGCGTGATCACGTGGTTTGACGGAGGACGCATTAGCAGTTGACAAACCCAGAATGCCTGCGAAGACCGGACCTAGTTACGCGTGCGATGCGGCCTGCGGGCCTGCTCTGCATTTCGCTTCTGCGGTAAATGGTATCTCGCTCGAAAAGTCTTACCCGTATCGATTTCTTCAAAGAAGCGCAAGACATTTTTGTGAACCGTTTAGTGTTCGCTTCGGCAAACGGCAGCGCGTGCTACATCGTGTTGAATCTTCACGGATCACTTCCTTCAAGTTCTTGTGTTTGTGTGGTTGGTCTGCAGTGCACGTGTCGACATCTACCTCGGATTACATTTTTCAAGTCCGGTATTTTCAACGTAAGTGCGCTGTACCCTATTTGGGGATCATTGTCTGTTCTTCTACGGGTATACTCTTCCGGATAACGTCTAGAACTATAGGGAGTGCCTATCTCCTGGCAGCCGGGAGAATAATTTTCCTGCAATCTTACCGACAGTCGCCTGCCATTATCTGCCTGAAATTATGTCACAACTGCAGGTAGAATACTGACGTCCTTATTCACCCTGCGTTTCGCGAAAACACGTTTCGTGGCCACCTTTTCGTGATTACACGTTGCGTCGACATTCACGTTTCATCGACATTCGTTGCGCGAATGTCGATGAAACGTGAAACGGTTGTTGTTTGCTTTGCAATCTTCTCAGTTGTATAACAGCTGAGTAGTACCTCTTCACATATTACAAATTGCTTAGTTTGTACTTGTCTGCAGAATACGCTGTGTGCAATAAACTTTTAGGAGATTTCAAAAATATTCCTTGTGTCTGCATACCTTTCTTTTTGCAAACAACTTGGTGAGTGCACTTGCAAACAGCTGGGCGAGTGCAACGATGGCCAAACGTCAGCACAAACGACGGCCAACATTGGATCGGGTCGCACTTCCAGTATTGTCCAATATTACGCCGGTCTTTGCCAATGTGGGACCACCATTGGCTGGAACCTTGATTTAGCAATGGCCCAACATTGGCACCAACGATGGGCCGACATTGGCTGGAACCATGGCTGAACAGTGGCCCAACATTGGCACCAATGACTGGGCCAACGTTGGCTGGGGTAGCGCTTCCAATATTGTCCAATATTGAGGCCGGTGTTAGCCAATGTTAGGCCAATGCCGGACCAACATTGGTGTGCTGCCTGGGTTTTCTTTAACGTCGGCTCGCTCCTGCATCTCTGAGGCCACGAAAAACGCCGCGGCAATTTGTTTCCATCTACGTCTCTTTGCAAATGACTGACACGGGCCGCCTTTTGGGCTGGAGTCTTCACCGGAAGACTCGCCGCACTTCCCAACAGGCATACCGGCGTATGGGTCTAGTCCCATGCTGTCGCTGTAGCGCAACATATCTCATTGAATTTCGCTCAGCTGCGATGTGTCCATGCTAGGTCCACGGCGATGAGAGGCGCCGATTCCGAAAATACGTCGGTAACATCAGCACCATCAGCGCAGTAAAACCTACCGGCACACCGCCAACTCGCCGCCGCTAACCAACACCTCCTAGCGCTAACGCTCCCATCTCCTACTGCCGAGAGAGCTTCCGGTTCCGGAAACAGGATACGTCACGACCGTCAAAATTACGCCGCAGCTTGTTTGGCGGTCAGTTGGAGAGAAAGAAAAAGTCGATATTTCATTACTTTTTTGTGTAGAAGTTAATAAACCGAGACGAAAACGGATGCCTGTTCGGCATTCAGTGAACATTGACGGTTTAATGTAAAAGTTATCTGGCAAAAGTAAAAAGGGCATTTCATGGTCCCTTTAACCGCCGACACCAATCGCCTTCCCCGTTCCGAAGACGTGGTCGCTGAGTTTCTTTATTCAAGCCAGCCGCTGTAGCGTCCACATCGTAGTCCGCCTAGCAAGAGCAGCCTGTGCCCCCACAGGAGGTTAAGCTGCACAACCAGAAGCTGCTACAAATCGTGCTTTCGTTGGACCGACATCAGTAAATGTCAGTATACGGCGTGCAGGTTCGTCTGCTCATTGCGCACATCGTTCGTTTGTTTCCCCCCTAAAGGTGCGCATGCTCAAGTGATTTTGTTTCCACCGGCCTTCGACCAACGACAGTGCGCCTTTGACTGCCTCGTCCTTGCGCGTTTCCTGCGCCTCCTCTATGATGTCCTTTGATTGGCGTGCTCCTCCTTAGAGTCCGATGCGTCAAACAAACACCTTCTAGATAAGAAGGCCTAAGTGTTAAAGGTTTCTGCCTTACTAAAGAAGGCCACCGTAAGCCACATATTGGGCACGACTTCGGCGTCAGCGATCGGCTAAGAATTGTGTTCTCATTGATTAGACACGTCTCTTAGCCGATCGCTGACGCCGAAGTCGTGCCCAATATGTGGCTTACGGTGGCCTTCTTTAGTAAGGCAGAAACCTTTAACACTTAGGCCTTCTTATCTAGAAGGTGTTAGCCAAAGACGCATTTTGGAATGATTACTCGCCGTACAGCGAAGCACTAATTCGTCTCCTTGTTCGACACAGGAGCCGTAAAATCCTGCATTCCAAAAGATGAGTACCGCGACTTACGTAAAGTAATTATATCAGCCAGTGGACAGTTATTGCACATGGGCAACGGTGTATTTGCCCATGCAGCACCAGTAGGACGTGCGAGCATATCTGTGCTCCTTGCATGCACGCCCTACATCGCCGTGTTTCTTGTACTTTCAAATTGTGTTGCTAGCACAATTTTATGAAGACCTTTCTGACACCCACCGACGCCTTTATAAATCGTATGTTCAGTGTAGTAGAATGGAACGGTAATGACCCTGCCAATGGTTATCTGCTCCCTCATCCTGACCGTGATTTTTTGCTCCGCCGACGACCTGACTTTTTGTGCCATCAGCCATCATAATTGCGATTAAACCCGAGCCGATTATCAAACGAATCTCTGCACTTGTGGACCCTGCAGAAGAACAATTTTCAAAGGAAGGTATCGTCGTCTCTCACTCCCTCGCTTCCATAGTAGAAGGAAGCATTTTTGTTTGCCTCACTAAGCTCTCCCCAGAGCCGCAAGTACTCCTCTGAATAATGCCTACCGCAACAACGATAAGTAAAAAGACCACAACATATCGCTGTACTTTTTCCAAACATTGTTCGTCTCCCAGTTCTCTCCAGACATCTGCAACCGATATCTGCCCTAGTATGAAAAGGTTGATGGACGTCACTTTAGTTGCTGACGAACAACATTATCTATTCGCCATGACATAGCTTGTGACGTGCTAAAGCGTCTGTTGATAATTCTACTGGTGCTTTAGTTTTATTGCTCGAGTCGACCAAGGCCTTGTATTAGTTGTAATAGAAAATACTTCATTATGTTTTAGCTTACCGACAGAAAAGGGCACCAAGTGCGCAGGCTTAGCGATCAGACCCGAGCCGTCATCCTTCAGGAATCTGGAGGGGTCGAAGGCTTCCGGATTTTCCCACAGAGTGGGATCCATGTGCACTGCCCACAGATTTGGCAGCACGATCGTTCCTTTGGGAATCACGTAGTTATCGATGCTGGTGTCCTCCTCGCAGCTGGAACATAAGTTTTATTGTCCTTTCGTGGTTATGTTTCCTTTTCTTTGTGTGATAACTAACAAAGCACTAGTCTGGGTAGATGCCGGGTTCAATCTGTTTAAAAGGGCTATGAAACAATATCGGGTTGAAATGTTATTGACTTTGCAGAGCCATACTGGTCCTAGTCTGACGCAAGTATACTCGCACAGACCGCCACTGATTGAGAAGCTTTTCTGTCGCGGTAAAAGTTCGAGGATACAAGGGGTCTATTTATTTCATTCTTGCCTTCGCAAAGCTTGATGACGTTTAGCCACCATCTGGAGATGCCTGAGGATCCATCAAGCTCCGTCAAGTAAGCCTGTCAGACCAGAAAAGAAGTCTGATGGACCATCAGAGAAGCCTTATAGGCCATCAAGAAGGCCTGTTGGGCCATCAAGAAGTTGTGATGGGCCATCAAGAAGGTCTGAAGGGCCATCAAGTAGGTTTTACTGACCATCAAAAATGTCTGACTGTCGTATGGTTCGGGGACACTCCCCTCTAAGATTAGTTGACTTAGCTTTTTTTCAGATCGTAACATTTTTTTCCCTTGATAAACAACATTTTTAGCATCCGTTCGAGCCAGGTAAGCAACATACACCAAAATCTTTAAACTGAATATGCCCCGAAAAGCATCCGCCGATTTTCCTCATAAATAAGTACAGAACAATATCTTCAAACAGTTTTCTTGTTTTCTTTTGATGTTCTCTATATCAATGACCTTCCTGTGCATGTTTCTTCCTCTATTAGTCTATTCGCTGACGATTCTGTAATTTATAAAGAGATAGTTAACGACTCTGACATTTCCGCCCTTCAGGTTGATATTAACAACATGTGCAAATGGTGCAAGGAATCGCTCATGGAGCTTAACATCACTAAATGTACATCTATGAGAGTATCTCGTCATAACAACACTTGTCCTTCCTACTCTATCAACAATTCTACTCTAGTTTCTGTGTCCTCCTATAAATATCTCGGCATTCACATAACCAACGACCTCTCCTGGAATATCACCGTCCAAGATGTCACTAACAACGCTATAGACTTTTGGCTATCTCAAACGTAACTTTTCGCTTGCTCCCCTTTCGTTAAACCTTCTCCTCTATAAAACCCTAGTTCGTCCTAAACTTGAATATGCAGCTTCTATCTGGAGCCCCGGTATCATCCTTGCATCAGCTGTCGAATCTATTCAGAATCGTTCAGCCCGTTTCATACTTTCGAACTATAATCGTACAGCTAGTGCAACTTCCATGAAATCGTCCCTCTCCTTGCCTGATCTCTCTTTCCGAAGAAAAATATCTCGTCTATGTTTATTTCCTAAGATTTATTACTCTGAACCCCGTTCTCCGTCAAGCATTGTTTTTAGAACCATCGTACATATCATCACGTGTAGACCATGACCTAAAGGTAGAGATTCCCCATTGCAGCACCTCCACTTTTAAAGCCTCTTTTCTACCTCAGACCTCCATTGATTGGAATTGCCTTCCCGCATATATATTCTCAATAACAAACACTATTGATTTTAAAAATGCTATTACCAACTTTTTGACAGGTGTTGCGCAGCGCGTGTTTTTTTTTGGTTTTTTTTGTTTTTTTTTTTTGCTTCACTCAACTATGTTACTTTTATGTGTTAACCGCCCACTCCCTTCTGTAATGCTTTCGGGTCCTGAGGGAATAATAAATGAAATGAAATGAAATGAAATAAAACTGAGACAATACCAACATGGACCCTTCCGCTGAACGTATTTACTCGCGTAAAAGACGCACTGTTTATGAACAAAGTCTGTGGGCCCACTTACTAGCAGAGCACGCGAATAACCCATCACCGCGACTGACAGAATGATGCCAGCGAGTTACGGGATAACGTCCTCACGCGAAAATGCTGTCTTTGCAGATGGCATTTCTAAGGAGAGCCGGGCTCCTCAAGCTGTTTTCTTTTACGCTTCACGCGATGGTTAGCGGCCTGCGTGAGCTCCCTAAAAGAAGACGGCGGAGCCTTGTTCATGAGGAGTGGGTCTATTACTCAAGTAAATAAGAGATTCCTTTTGGGCACAAGTGTTCCTTTTTTTAATGCGATAGCCTTTAAAAGACCACGTGTGCCCTCCTCGCAGCTTGTACTGCAAACGTGGCTCAAAAAAACACGTTACAATATAAAATCTACGCTCACTACTTCCGGTCTCTGCTTCTGGTTATGCTTGTAGCTTCCCTTCCTCTCCGCTCACTTTTAAGGGGCAATTTCGTCTGCTCATCTACCAGATTTGTCCAGTGTGAAGGATTTTATGGTTTTACAAGACTTGTATTTAACGCATTTGTTGTACTCAGCCACTGTTTGAGATGAGCAACAAGTAACGCATTTTCGTTACTTTTTTATGAAGCAACGAGTAACGGGATTTAGTTACTTCCGGAGGGGAACGCGCGCAACACAGGTAGCCAGGATAAAAAGATAGCGCACAAAAAGACGAGGAGAGGGACGGGAATGGAACACAGAAGACACACGCAACAGAAAGGTATTGTACGTTGAAAAGAAGAAAGAAGCAGGAACGTGCGGAAGGCTAGGGAAAAATATGAACAGTTCGAGGAACGCGGGAACAACTTCAACCAGGCTCGAAAAACGTTACAAAATTCATTTTGTTTTGTCAGTTGAGGTCATAGAAGGTTGGCTGGCACATCAGTCTGCCAAAACGCTTCAATTATTTATCAAATGTGTGTTTGTCTTTGTATCGGCCTAATGCACTAGTTTTATTTAGGTGACGCACATATGAGCAGGTTGTACAGGGCAATGGTAAGTGGCCCCCCACCATAGACTTTAGGGAGAGATACAAAAAGGTATAAGGTGAAAAAAAAAACAGCGGACATAAAGAAGAAAACAGAGACACCGGCGCCGTTCTTGTTGCTTTTTTTTTTTTGCGCCTTAAGCCATGCTTTATAACGTTCACCAACTAGCCCAACTGCAGTTTCTTCATTAGAAAGAGATTATGTTCGCAAAGTCGATCATTCAAACACAGTTCAGTTCGACCGACATAAGATATACCACATTAAAGGGGGATCTTATAGACCACGTCACATTGAACAGGGCGCAAAGGGAGACGCATGTTTCTTTAAGCATGTGTGTTTTGATATTTTTTCTGCTTAAGCTCGAACATTAGAACAAATTTGGCTCATTTTCATGGGCAGAGAGCACTAAGAGGACACGAAACTAATCAGACACCTTCTCGAGATTATGGAAAATTTTGTGAGTACGGTATAACCACCACCAGTTTCTTCTTTACATCTCGCCTGACGTTTTCGTCACCTTTAACATTTTTTATCGAGAATCTTACCACTTGTTTATTACCTGGGAGAGATAACAAGATGATTTTTTTTTCTTTCTGTTTGAGCGTGTAAACTGCCTTTAATAGCATAAAAGAGGACTTATATAGGGCCGATGATAAGCAAGAAGTTACATGCCCCTTTTTTAATTTAGAATGTGAGGATGTGTAATGTAGGATCATTTTTTTCGAACGGGTGAGAAAGAGCAGCAGAGGTGATTGGGCTTGAGAGATATCGAAGGGTGCAAATATTACAAAATGTTTCTTTGGGGGATTTTTAAAAAGTCCAAAACCACACTTTAGAAAAAAATGTCCATAATATTAGCAAACATATCGTCTTTTGGTGATCCTTTGTAGATTTGTAGGAAGTCATCTAGACTATTGAAACACATTCCACGCTTGAAACACAAGCGTGGAATTAATTAACACTTCAATACCGCGGTCAACCCTTGAAAGAAAGATGTCACGAAGTATTGGCGCAACACATTATCCTATGCAAACGCCCGTTCTCTGTAAATGCGCAACTTCTTTTCATCCAATGAACGTAAAATTTAAATAAAAGAGGAAAATTCGAAAACCTTCTATGAATATTCCACATGAATTCCTGGAGGAGAGTTTATGATTTCACTCAATGCAGTCAATGCTTCACAGTGTCAAGTAGATGTTCTCGGGCAAGAGAGTGTGAAAAATATATTTGACGTCTACACTGAATACAATGCGAGAGAGAAATTCAGTTGTCCTCAGCTCTTCCAAATTGCGAACCATAAAGAGATATTGTAGTTTCATAGCAGAAAGCTGTTTTTGCAGGAATGCATCTCATTTGTCGCCTCCACGCACCCCTCTTGATAACAATCGCTCGAAAAGGACATGCTTGTGGGTATTAGCCCTAAAACAAACATCCAAGTGCATCCCTTCAGCTTTAATGATGTTGCGAGCAAGCTGGTTCAATGATAGTCGTTCATATCAGGTTACACCATGGTTTCGAACTTCTTTCGTAGCTCCCTGCACAGGTCTGAATTCGTTTGTGCACGGCTCTACAGGCTTTTTCATAAAACATTCCTTTAGGGATTATAAAAAAAAGATCTTATCTGACTCGAAGACACGCAGTTGGTTATGAAGCAGAAAGTTTATCACAAGTTTAGGATTGGGAACCTGGATGCTTCGTATTCTAGAAAGAGTGTAAACACATTTCGAGACACCCGTGGTCTGTCTTCTTCACTTACATTTTAAGCGACGTTTTTGCCAACGTGAGCAGTTCTGGAGAACGTACGTTTGGTTCCACGAAAAGCTAAGGTTCAACATTTACAGTTCTCTGAAGGTTTGGAGGAAACGTAATATAGTAATATCGCATAATATCGTAGGTGGTAAATTCTATGGATGCTGGAAGCTCCTTTTCCTTTTGGGGAGGTTTAGCCGCACTCTACGCCACAAACAGCCAGTTACGTCTATCGTCGTCTTGTTCAAATAGTAAAACATTCCACGATGCCATTCTAGGTCACTGGCACTGACACCGCATGCCGTAGAAAGACAGTCCTTGAAGAGTTGTGCCTAGCGCCAATCCCTAGTGAAAAAAGCCATTTGTATGAGAAATTTCTTGTGTCCAATAAACACATATGAATCATACAAGCTATATAAGAACATATAAGAACCATATAAGAACTGTATAAGAACTACATAAGGACTATATAAGATATATAAGAACCATATAGGAAACGTATAGAAAACTTCTCACAAGTTTCTTATATGGTGCTTGCATGTTCTTATATATCTTATATAGTTCTTATATAGTTCTCAAATGGTTCTTATATGTTTTTCTATATCTTGTATGATTCATATGTGTTTATTGGACACAGAAATTTCTCATACATATGAGAATTTTCAATAGGGCCCTATTGAAAATTCTCATTTGTACGAGAAATTTCTGTGTCCAATAAACACATATGAATCATACAAGATATATAAGAACATATAAGATCCATATAAGAACTAAATAAGACCTTTATAAGAACTATATGAGATGTATAAGAACATACTAGCGCCATATAAGAAACCTGTAAGAGGTTTCTTATAAGTTTCTTATATGGTTCTTATATATCTTATATAGTCCTTATACATTTCTTATATAGTTCTTATATGGTTCTTATACGTTCTTATATATCTTGTATGATTCATATGTGTTTATTGAACACAAGAAATTCTCATACAAATGACTTTTTTCACTAGGGGAACACTACATTTGATTTGTGAGTTAGTGCTTGTCTGTATCCTGCGTTCCGTTCCTGTCCCTGTCCTCGTCTATTTGTGCGCTATTTTTTACATCATGTTCAACCAGCACTAACTCGCCCAGTTTACCACCTCACTACAAGTAAAACTCCTAGTTCACATCCCAGCTGGTGCCTGTAATTCGCTCGAAGAGAAAACGCTAGATATACCATAAAAAGAGGTGCACATACTGTGCCAGTGTAACCATGACCCCCAAATGAACTTGTTGAAACGTAAAGGATTAGTAACTCCAACAAATAATGGAAGCGGCTACTGCTTCATGAAAACGAAACATTCAGAGTAACGATAAAATAACGCGAAACTTCCAAGCTAACATGACGCGTTACTTTTGAATCGCGGTAACGAGTAATGCACATTGTTATTTCTTGAGTTGCAAGAAATGGTATTTAGTTACTTTGTATCAGTCACGTGTACATGTCTGATTTTACGTAACGCATGGTGAATTATTTTTAGTGCTTTCTCTCGTTTACCCTCTTGGAATTCCGATTGGATTCATGGTCCTCCATCGGTAGGTCTCCCACATGCACGCCATGGTGAAGGGCATGTTGTAACGGTCTTCCCAGGCCGGCATTCGTTGCTGTCCGATTACTCGGTCAATCTCTTCCCGAATCTTGTTCTGCAGGCCCGGCTTGTCGGCGCAGTTCAGTAAGTGCCAAACGATGCTGCTGCTTACGGGGTTCGTGCCGGCGCTCAGTAGAGCCAGTACATGACCGGCAGCGTACTTTACTGCAAGTAAGAGCCGTTCATATTAGCGCAGTGAAATTAATTGATTAGCATATCATTTGAACTTGTTCAATGTAATAATTGCTGCTAGGTTTCTAAATGCATTCAATAGGATGCTGCAATTCTAGGGGATTTTTTTTGCGGGCATCTTTTTCGGCTCTGTCGAGCTCCACATCCAGAATTCAATAACTGTCGAGAGTCACTTTCCGAGGCGGACATGTACTTAACGTCCGCAAATTCGACCTATATTTTTTTCACGCCTACATTTTCCTCACAATTGCAACACGGACCACCATTTAGCGTCAAAATCACTCATTCTTTCTGTAAGTTTTTTTAGTATAAGAGCGCTATTTCCTGGATTTTCTTGAAAGATCGCCGACTCGTACAATGCATCATATTTGAATAAGTAAATATTTTATGCAAACAAAAAATATCACTTAACTGCCTAATTGCTACTCAGCCGCTGCTCGAAATAATGCTAATAAAAGGTCCCAATTGAAACGTACTGTCCCTGCTGACAGGCTCGTTGAGTCCGCTGCGAGAAATTGGTCGCGCGGTCGTTTTAGGAGTTTGAAAGTAATCGCGACGTAGGCACGGGAAACATCAGATTAAAGGTCCGTTCACACACTTGCGACTGAGTTATTTATACCACTTAAGAAGAGAGAACGCGCGGGCAAGCTGGCGCCATCTGTGAGCTGACCCTGGAACTTCATTTCATAAGAGCAAAGGTTTTGCAATATATGCGAGATAAAATGCACATACTATTTATGAGAAATTGTCGTTTACCATAATGTCGAAAGTCGTTCAAGCGAAGACAAAAAGAAAAAATGATACGAGAAAAAAATAATGTAAATTCCAAGTGTTCCACGGCTGAACTGTAGATGGCTCCGGTGTGTTCTCTGATCGTAAGTGATCCCAAGAAGCAGTCGTTCTTAAGCAGTCGCAAGTGCGTGAACCAGCCTTAAGTATCACGTCAAACATCATAATTTTGTTTAGGTCTTATCGTATGGTATTCAGATAGGTTTCACTCGCAGCGATTGTCCCTTCCAGTGCATACAAAACGAGAAAAAATATTTCAGCTATAAAAATAATAATCTTTATTTGATTTTTCCTCAAGCAGCACGAGGCCAAAATAGTTCTTCACAGTTCATCAAAAAGAAAAGCAAAAGAAAAAATTAGAGAGAAAACACAGGTCCATAAATAAATGCAAAGCAGTGACTCTAGATCTTGTCGAAAAGCATTAATGTTGCTAAAAATGTCTACAAAAGCTGGATCTAATTTGTTGAATTCCAATTGAACTTTTATTATTGGTGATGTGTTATATAAACCCACAAGGGGAAAATACTTTTGACGACGACTGGACCGCAATCGATCATAAAACCAAAAGCAAAGCGTAGCAAGAGTGGCGAATTCACAGCTCCGTTCACAAAGTTATGAAAAAACAATGACTAACGTAAAAGTTATCTTCCCCCTGAATTACAGATCCCTTGTTGTTGTTTTTAAGTAACCCTCCACAGTTGTAATCACACTTGGGTCCAAAATACCTGTCGTATATGAAATTAACCAAGAGTCTTTGACTGGGCTCAATAAAACATGATGCATAGGGGTTTATGCCACTCCGAACAGTGAAGCGAACTCCAGTTTTGTGCGCACTAGACTGCAAAATGGGCTCACAAGGCAAACTTGGAAAGAAAATTCTCTTTGAAGGGTGATATCTTATTATATCGTTATTAAACTTTAAAGATGAATATGCCAAAAATGCCAAGATCGCCAATGGTGGACACGCCAGCAACGATACTGCTGTTTATTGTGTAAGTGCGCACAAGTCTATCGCAGTTCATTCAGCAAAAGATAATTAATATAACACCAGGTAGCGACTGAAAATGCGTCATGCTGAAGAAGCGCACAATCCAAGTGAGAACGAACACAACTAAATCTTTTGATGTCGTTGGCAAATAGTGGCACTTCAGAATTTTCTTACAAAAAGCAAGATGTCGTCCACAAAGCGTAAAAATGAAGGTGGGCCCTAGTGTCTTCTCTGGATTACTCCGGACGACGACGAAAAAGGCTTGGACATGAATCTTGATACACGAACTTAAGTTGGACGTCAAAAAGACAATTTCCAAACCAATGGCACTTTCTAAGCCAAATGGCACAAGGTATGACTATCAAACTTAGACAAAATGCCATCTAGATGAACCCTACTGATTGCTTTTGACTTGTCAAACTACATTACATCTACTTGATCACGCTCGCAAACGAACGGAACAGTATAATCTAAGAAAGAGCACATTGTGGTTTTCACCGACCTGCATTCAAAAACCCATTCCTCGGGGTTTATCTTTTGGTTTAAATACTGGTAGAGACGTTTGTGCAATATTAATTCAAAAACTTCGAAAATCTGCACAGTAAAAAAACGGGACGATAGTTGTTTACAATGAAAATATCCCATGATTTATGAATCGGAACAACTTTGACTCATATATTACGCCAGAGATGTTGCCCCGTGCGTTGTCGCCTGTCTGTTCATTTCAGTTTACAGCCTTAATGTCACATCGACGCGTTTTTGGTTCTTATAAGGACTAGTTTTTTTTTTTTTCGTTTGTTTGAATCTCAAACTTCAGACACCGATGACTATAAACCTGGCGTGAAGGCCAACTTAAAATGTGTTCATGCCAAGATGATTCTTTCAATATGTTAGCTATCTTTTGGAGGGAAGTTTAAGATGACTGAATATACGTACAATGTTCTAAACAAATACATTGTGTTACAAATGCGACCGAGCTAAATGGGCGCAGCCTAAATTATTAGAGATATAAGTTGCGGCAAGGATACCTACCACTGATATAAGAATCCGGGGCCTTACGGTACTCGCACGTCTCCTTCAAGAACGCATCTGTGAAGTCGAGGCTGGAGTTTTCGTCGAGCACATTTTGGTGCTCTTTGACCCTTTCGCTGAAAATTAGGATAGTTCTAGTGCACATATTCTTAGATACTAAATATACAAAGTTTAAAGCGTCAGGTTCATGCGACTATTTCTATAAGCAGGGAAGTATGCCTTTTGCTTTTCGTTCAGTGCTTTTGCAGGACAATGCGAAGTTTGTTGTTAAAGATCATTTTGTACAATGAACGAACACTAAAGGACGCACAGGAAAATGCTAAATTATACACGGTGATAGAAGCAAGAATTGAAAATAAACATTGGAACCAGAACAACAACAAAAAAGGTTCATAAATGTTTATATTTGTAAAAACATACAAGCTAAATCCTTCGTACAGAGTGCGCCAAGATCAATGTTCCTGTTTATAATGTGATTTAAAATCCGAGGCACTAAATGTCGAAGCGTTTGCTACTCATAGTTGGATCCGCACATGAGAACCCTCCAAATTCATTGTGGCGGTTAAGGTAAAAATGCAGGAAATATTCTGCACTAAAACAACTAATTTGTATCTAATATCAGTTTTTTTTTATTTTATCTATTGATGCATAGTCTATAACTCCTAGGATTCGACGTTAGTTCTCTATATACGATATTGTTAGTGTTTGCAGAGACAGATTCGGAGTAATTATTTAACTAAAAATTATGTCAAAACAGGTTGCGAATTGAAAGCAGTAAAATAAAACGTGGAGGTGACTTGATGTACATACTTGATGAAGGCAACAATTCCTTGAAAACCGGATCTCATCGAATGCAGACTTGTGTAGGGCAGGCGGCCCGCGAGGGAGTACAGCCATAATGGTGCCCACACGATTAGAGAGCACGAAGATATTACCCGTCCCACTTGCGCCATGTATCTGTCGAGAAGCATTCGTCTTGGATCTCCAAAGGGGTACGATACGCCCATCAGGATTTTCATGATGCCGTTTGCAACGCTGGCCATAGCCAAAGGTTTTATGGGCACAGGTTTTTCTTTGTGCTCTGCAAGCTTGCTAGAGAGGTATTGCAACTCTTCCTGTAAAGAAGGCGAAAAGTAATGGTGCATTAGCTCGAGAGGTCTTAATCATAGAGAAGAAACGAATGCGTCATAGTCACATAACACAACTCTGGATCTGCAGGTAACCAAAAGACGATACACATAAAAAACATCTGTCGTCTTTGTCTTACCTACAGTCCCCGGGTTGTGTTATGTCTAATGTTATCCAGCTCGTTTCCGCCCTGGCATTCTGCTCTCGAAGTTTTATGTAAAGCTGCAGAAATATCCACTATAGCTCAATCAATAGCGAGCCACTTTACATCAATAATAAGGCCTATATGCATTTTTCTCTATGCTCACCTTTGTTTTTTATATCAGACCCTTCCGAATGTAAGCCTTGGAAATAAAAACAAATGCGACGAAAAGGATTCGTAGATGCGTGCTACTCTTGCATCGCGAAGGCTATACCAATTCCAAAAATCTAAGAGCTGCCAAAGTGTAATATTATATTTATAATTTCTTTATATTTAGGATGTTAGACAAGCGTTATAAACCTACACAGCAATTAATTCATCGACACAGCGTTCCTGATTTGATAGGTAAATTATTCTTCATCCGGCACAGTGCCTGTCACAAAAGGACTTTTCAATGGTCTCTAAACGACTTTAGCATCATATTTACATGATGTCCTTGCATACAAACGTATTTCTAACAATTTATAATCTTTCTCCGTTTTTTTCTTAGTATGCTGGACGTTAAGCTTATAAAACATGAACCAGGAGAACAAATCCCACTTTAGTGTAAACACACGTGTGGACCGCGACGAGAAACCTTCCTAAACAAAATTGCGTGGACACCTAAGCACTGCTTATGAGTTGTGAATGCGAAAGCATGAATGTCGTTCTTCGGCTCGCTTAGTTCGCCTGCGGTGTACTGGTGTGGACGGCCACGTTTCGCTACTGCCGAGGTTTCGGCCGCTGACGATATAGATTCCTCCGGCGCCCCAAAGTTCCTCGGCGCCGAGAGGAGCAGAACCGGCCGCAGCCCCCCTCCCTCTTCGGCAACGCCTGACACGAGAGCGGTGAGAGCGGCGCCCGAGCGCGCCCTCTCGTGAAGCGGCCGCCCATGGCTATCTAGGAGCCGCTTTGCTCAGCCAATAAGAGAATGGGCATTTCTTTCGCGTTTGTTTTGTGGTTCGAGACGCCGCCATCTCCGCTCCATGGGATAGTTACTGCATTCGCATTAAAACCGAAATTCCATCGCAAGTTGTTGTTCGTATTCCTATCGTCGTTCCTACCTTGGTCTGTTCTTCCAAGACTGCCTCTTTCCAGCCGTTGTCTCGCAAGATACCAAGGCACACTCGCCGGTTCCTGCGCCACGCTTCTCCGTTGAGTGTTCCGATACCTGCGAAAATTCCGTTTAAGACAAGAGTCACTTTAGGGCCAAAGAATCACGGGGCGTGGCAAGCCTAGTGATTCTCCGTAGCCAATCAAAATACGGCATTGGCCGATAACAATTTCGAAGGACCAATCACGAAGAGAGAAGCATTAGAAGCCACGCCCTGCCTCTCTTAAAGAAGCACTGCAGTGGAAAACAATTTTTTTTTTTTCTAAACGGTCACGTATATTTAAGAAAAATTACCACAAAAAAATATAATTTCTATTCAGCAATATTTACGCCGTTAGACGCAATTTAGCTGCAGAATGGGGAGATCGCATTCCGCGAAGCCCCGCCCAGTGCTTAGAAGGTGCTTAGATGTCTCACTGGCTGGAGACATGATTGACGCGTGAAAGGCTGAGAAGCAAATAATCTAGATAGAGTCCTTACTGTTTCCAAAATTTCCCGAGATTGCCTTTCCGCTTCGGTTTCAAAAGATAGCAAACATGGCTGCAATGTCTGCAGTGCTGAACGACCGTACCTTGTTGTGTTCGTCAGTTTTTATGAGTGCCGGTTATATGGAGTTCACAGAGGTCTTTAGAGGAAGAACTCATCAACCGACATAGTTTGCAGCAAACAACTGTCGCAAGCAGGCGCCATGTGAAGCGCTCTGCCGATGCTTGTTTTTGTAGTGGGACTGGCCACAGCCTAGCGTCCCACATACACTATTTTGTTCGAGCTGGCTTGAATTCTTTCTTTGCCCGTGTTGATAGGTGAATAAAGGTGTTGGTTCCCGTAAAAGCGGCTCCGCTGCTCTGAATTGTGCAACCGTCGTGATTGCGACCATGGTTTCAATACCGAGAAGATACCTAAACAGGTAAGAGTTTGCGAGCCAATTGGCTGGAGGCTATCGGGCGTTCGGCTCGTATCAAGGTAGTCCAGGTATGCTCCCATCGTTTCGCTTCGAAATGCAAGAAGCTCTCATTTTTTGCAGTGCACCTGGCGTGCCAAAGCGAATAATTTTAGTTCACGTTTTAATTGTGTATCATGACGCTCTCTCACCTTGCTCGCTGATCCCCTGCGAAAAAAATAACAGGAGCATAACAGCTGAAACGACACTATATTAATGCGGAAGCATTAACTGTCCCATGTACTGTAGCCGGCGGCGTCTGTAACCGCGATGAAACCTCGAAAGGACGCGGAATTCCCAGGAGCCGGCAGCGTCTATAACCGCTGTAACCGCGAGAAACTTGGGAGTCCCAGCGAAACGCCTCCTAGACAGCCATTGGCTGGGAGGACGCGCATAGTCCCAAGGAACGCCCACCCCACAGAGAAGCCCCGTTCCTGGAGCTCCGGCCCGCACGCCACGACGGAGCACGCTTGACCACCGCTCCAGGAGCATGGCGGTGCCTGAGGCATCTCTATCGTCGGCGGCCGAAACCTCGGCAGTAGCGAAACGTGGCCGTCAACGCCACTACACCGCAAACGAACTAAGGGAGCGGAAGAACGTTGTTTTCACATTCACAACTCGTAATAACTGCTTAGGACTCCTCAGAAGTTTTTTTGATGCCTTTTTAGTCCTCTAAGTCGCTTTCTGCCACACATCAACAGACGCTGAGAGACGCTTATTTTGGAAAGTCGCAAGCGCAAGATGGAAAGCTAGAACGCTGCTTTCATGGTCGAGTCTTGCGAGGGTTGTAAACGTTTTTAGACGGGGGCAGAATAGCAAACGGACGAAGGCAAAAACGGATGTCGACGGGCGCCGTTCATGTCCGCGTCCTTCGGGCATAGCACATGACAATAGACGGTGGTGAGAAAGCAGACAATGCCGGAGGCTGCCGCTCGTCTGCTCGCACGACTAGTGGGTGTTGTCAAACGCCGGACTAGACGCGCTGGATGTCGCGAAAGGGAGACACTAGGCTTGTGAGCGTGTTCGGCTGAGCAGCGAAGCCAATCCAGTATACTGCTTCACAGCGCACAAGATCAGACACACTTAAAAGTAATTTCACGCACACAAAGGAAGAACTCTCACACAGCGCTGTATGTACACGCAGCGCTGTAAAGAAGCAGTATCATGAATAACCAACTCGCCCAAGCTGAAGTTCTGGCCAATTCAGTACTAATATACGGGGTTAGAGTCACTGAATTTTCCCATAGTGCCGAAACTCCCTAACTTCGTTTTAGAACCGAGTCGCGGCGCAGCAGACGCGCACCAACCCAGCTTCAAAATGGCGCTGTACACTGCGGTTGAAGCGAGGCACGTACAGCGTGGCGTTCAATCTCGGCGAGCTCTTCGATACACTTTAGTGGTCTGTGGCTACACTGGTTTACTTTTTTATTAAAGTTATTTTCCTCGTTCCCAGAGGAGCGTGACTTGCTCCTCGCTGTCTCGTCTCTTTCTCTCCCCTCGAAACAAGTCGAAGTTGAGTGTTAGGTTTAGCGCCTGAAGCATAGAGTTTAAAACGCAGCACCAGCGCAACCGGAGCGAGCAAACGAGCCGGCAATTTTCCTTGAGCAACCAGATTAGCGGCTACTTGATGAAACAAAATCTACAGAGAATCGACGCATCTTCCGTTCGGTTTTAACTCATCGATGCTCAGAGTTCTCACCCGTGAGTACCCACCATAACCGTGGTAACGGGGAAACGTTTTATATGCGTTTTTTTGTTGTTTTGGGCGCGTCTCCGAAATGGCCGACTGATAACTTCCGCCGCACGCTGAACCAGCCAATCAGAACTGGATTCTGCGGGATTGACTTCCGGTAAGCGGACTGAGTGAAATTCGGTACTCTGGAAACATTCAGTGACTCTAGACAAGGCAACTGATTTGTGGCCGGGTCTCAGAACGGGCCATGACGCCCACTTAAATTACGTCTAGCGACGTAAATATTGCGCGAAATTTGTTTTCTTCTCGGGGAAAAGTTACGAAAGAAAATATAAATCCCATCAAAGCTACTTTAAAAAAAAAATTATTTTCATTGCAGTGTTTTTTTTTTAAGTTTTAAGGATGGCAGTGACTCTGGTATTGATATCTTAACAGTGCTCCGTCAGAGTATGTCAGGCCATTGAGGCATTTCGGTGCTAAGATATAAAACAAAAATAACGTACCGAGTAAGCCGGTGTTTGTGCAAAACACGTTTCTGAGCCGAGACTGGAATGCGGTGTGGGTGAGCCATTTCTTGATGGAGGCGTAGTCATTCAGAACGACGACGTTTACCATTCCATACTTGATTCTGTGAACGCAATAAATACTACTTTTATTAGGTGTCCAGGACTGGGGCTGACTCGAAAATTAGCCGGAAAGATCATTCTCTGCACGTCACAATCTCGTATTTTCATGAAAGGTCTATTTTGGTGGTGGATATTTCTCTTGGCAATGTCGAGGTGCAGTTCCCTCCTTGTGAAAAAATGAGATTAACAGCCTTGACAGGCTAAACGGCAGATTTCGACGCAGTCGACCGAGAAACCAAGGCTTGTGATTTGGCACCACCTTTCCTTAGGCACAGAAAGCAGACGCCGCACAGTGTCGAAACCACACGACGCCATCTGCCGTTAGACGTGTCGAGGGTGTTGTTTTCATCTTTGTAGCATCAACACTAACCACTGACTCCACAAACAAATCGGTGCACAAAGTTCAAAGCGGATACGCGGCCCAACACTTTCAACAACAGCACTCGTGCAAATGTGCACATATTACAAGGCGCCCGTCGCAACCTCGCTCCGAGCAGCGTATTCCCTCATGTTTACCCCTTCATCAACATTCCGTTGGGCTGGCTCATAATGCCGCTAATCTTAGAGTTGAATGGAGGACATTTGTGAGTTACGTTTCAGTGACGAACATTCTCTAACCGTGGGGTGTTTTTTGTTATTTTCTTTTTGTTTTTGTTTAGAGGAGTAAGGCGCAGTTTTGGCGACTGAATTCTAACGCTCGTTTCATGTTCAAAGCAAAAACACAAGCGGTTTTCAAAAATGTTTTGTTCGTCTTACTTCCTCAGTCAATTTGGCGTTACTTCACAGAGCAATCTATTGGAGGCGAATTGCAAGAAAACGTATTTCACATCCCTAAGAATAAAAACGTAATATCTTGCCATATTTTACCGACTGGAAATCATTGATCCGTAAATATTTAGAAATTCCAATTGTTTAGTTTATTAATGTGAGAGTGCCCTTATACCATGTCTATATTCAGCTCTAAAAACGTCGCCCACAATGCCTCATTTTTATGTTGTAATTCGTTGAATCTGACATAAAATTCTTCGAGGATTTTGTGAACGTTCACAGACGTCTACAAAGCGTCAGAGCATCAGTGTTTGTAAAAATACAACCCACGCCAAATAATTGCATCCACTCTGTAGTGCCTGTTAAAGATAATTTTCATTCTTTAGATGATTGAGACAAGTGTGTTTGTTGATTATTTATGAACTTTGAAACTACTTGCAGGCGGCTGAGAACACTACATGGCGATGCTGCACCCTTCGCCTCTCGAAAAACACAAGTATGCTTAGAAATCGTTACGTGGTGTTTCCTTCTTTAAATAATTGATTTTTTCGCCGCTCTGCCACAAAATAACTTGCTGTTTAAACCAATCAATCAGTTGCGAACGTGCTGCTTATTGTGTTCATTTACCTTACAATCGGTCCGTAGACCTTCGCCAGTTCCGCAAACTTCAGGTGATGATTTTTTCCCAGAAAAGGGATGTAGCCAAGTAGGGGGACTCCCTTCGGACCGGGTGGCAGTTTCGAGTTGTCTTGCGATTGATAGATGTACCAGAAGATGGCCGCAGTGATGGCGAGCAGTGGGACCAGGGAAGTCCACTCCCATGCAATTCCTGTGGGCGTTAAAGCTTCCTTGAAAA
Organism: Ixodes persulcatus; assembly: GCA_013358835.2. Lineage (NCBI taxonomy): Eukaryota > Metazoa > Arthropoda > Arachnida > Ixodida > Ixodidae > Ixodes > Ixodes persulcatus. The sequence continues at coordinate 272,478 of JABSTQ010009094.1, read as the reverse complement.
TAAATTAAAAGCGATTAGCTGTCTACACTCCCAAGCGTTTGCTCACGAGTGATGAAGGCACTCCAACATGAATTTGAGGCACGCCCAGTAACAAAGTTTATTGAATTTGTTCTTTTTAGTAAATAAACCAAAGAGATCAAGAGGCCAGCACATACTGTGGTAACTCCCACAGAGAATCAAAAAAGCAGGAGCACGCTTAAGCTTCGCCTTTAAGAGCGGAACACGATTGCCAAACATAAGCATACGCTCGTTCCCCAGCCGTTCTAGCGTGTCTGCGTGGCCTAGTCGGTAGCGTGTCTGACTGGCAACCGAAGGGTCGTCGATTCGAATACCGCCTCCACGTGACGTCACGTGTGACATCACACCTGACCTAATGCGCGTTTGTGACGTTGCACGTGAGGTCACGCGTGGGTGTGTGACGTCTCACCTGACCGTAGTGGCTTGTTGAAAATTCCTGCGCGAGGTCATGTGGCGTGACATATCAAGCGCGACGTCACACGTGACGTAACACGTGGCTGTGACGTCATGACCCTATCAACCAATCAGGATTTTTCCGTCCCACCAACGCGAACGCCAGCTTTACTGCAAAAGGAGCTCCAAAACGCCATCGCGTTAAAAGCTAAGACTGAAGCCTTGGTGGCGTGCGTTGGTGTACTAAATATATATTTGTTCAAGATACCTCAAAAAGCCTTTCGGCATTACATCAGGGAACGAGGACGGGTGCCTGTGCAGCGTCATAAAATATTTCAAAAAGGAAATTAATATACATGAAACAAAACGTTTAAGAGCACACACGTTTTGAACCAACCCGAGACTGAGGAAATGCGGAAGTTCTCTTGGTGTCAATTTTCGTATTTCCTCAGTTTGGAGTTGCTTCAAAATGTGCAGCATACTCCAGCTCACTTGCGCCCTACGTTCTGTTTGGTAGCACACACAGAAAAACGCATTGACAAAAAGAGAACTCGTTAATCAAGATAAAAATATTTATAAAGTTTTGTTTGCATGAAAAAAATACATGATGCGGCAGGCCGGCACAATTGACAGCCTGACAAAGCTGAAGGCCCCCACTCGGGCCGATTCATAGCAGTACAAATAAAATAAGCAAATAGATTCATGGAATGCATAATAACAAGCACATGTACAAAAACTTTAAAACAAAAGAAGTTATGACGTCGACAGGAAAAATTCCGATTAGTGGAGAATGAGGTAAGCGTAGAAAGATAAACTAACAGAGGTTCCAGAAAACAAGATATTGCCACGCGCGTCGGCGAGCGAGCGCGTGCGTGGCCGAGTGGTTACCGCGCTGGATTTTCGTGCGCAGGCCCAGGGTTCGATTCCTGGGAGCAACGCGTCCTTTATTTATTCTTTCAGTTTAAATATTCTGGTAAATTCGAGAACCCTGTTGCTCGCTCGAGGTCCGAATGTTCTAGTCGCCGAACCTTCTACGCCGAATATTCCGGAAGCACACACGGGTGCATAATGGACTCCGCATGGCGAGCCGGAGTCAGTCATGCCCCAGCGCTCGATCCTGCTGCTTCGCCGACATCGACGCCTGCGACGCTAGCCTTCCTCTATTTCTTGGGGGGCACAAGTTCGCCCCATTAAACGTTTAGTTTCTTCAGTTATAGCCGCCACATCATTTGTCATTCGTGACAATATCCATTTTTCATATGAAGATAAAATTTCAAGGCATGCTGAAAAAGCTACGTCGTTCCTTAAAAGAAATACGTTCTGGTAGGATACTGTTATCATATAAAATATGTAATATTAATGGCTGCTTGTTATGTAGCATTTCTATACCGTTTGTTGTTCTGCTATTTTCCTAGGGTCATTATTTTGTGTGTTACATGTTATAACGCGTGTTCTTAGATTTTCTAAATCTAAATAACTTATAAGTTATTTAATATACACAAAACGAGAAGGAGCCAGCCACCGTTGACCGTTGCCGCCGACCCGATTAGCATCGAATTCCTCGCGCCTGTCGAGCTCGCGCTTATTGACCACTGGGCTTCTTCGTCTGCTTTTCTGGTCGCTATAAGTGCCCCCCTCCTAGAGAAGTGGACGGCAGAGAGGTGTAGCCCAGGTGACGCGTCGACAGCAACGTGTGTCGATGGCAGCTGCCATGTGCGCAGGTTTGAGTCGGTCAACAGACACAGTGTCTGTTCGGCCTCCTAAGTCCAGTACAAAATGTTTGTCTCTCCGTTCTACCACCCTGAAGGGTCCATCATATGGTTGTTGTAGCGGTTTACGAACCGTGTCTCGTCGAACGAAGACGTGTGTAGATGTTCGGAGATCGTGTGGTACATAGATCGGTGTTCGTCGTTGTAGTCTTGGCTGCACTGGGCGTACTCTACGCATGGCAGCTCTTAGTTCATTGGCGTAGGTTGCAGGGTCCGGTTCAGCTTGTGGATCACTTGGGGGGAAAAAATCACCTGGAAGATGCAAAGTGCTGCCATATACGAGTTCTGCGGGGCTGCAGTTGAGCTCTTCCTTGACTGCCGATCGGAGGCCAAGTAGGACGAGTGGTAGCTGCCTGCACCAGTGCGTAGAGTCTCCTTGTGCCTTGAGTGAGGACTTGAGTGAGCGATGGAGTCTTTCCACCATACCGTTGGCGATAGGGTGATACGAGGTTGTGCGTATACGGTGCGTACCAAGTAGATGCATAAGGGAGCGAAATAAAGCTGACTCAAACTGCCGTCCGCGGTCTGTTGTTATGGTGGATGGCACACCAAATCTTGCAACCCATCCACTCACGAAAACCCGCGTGATGGTGGCGGCAGTGATGTCAGAAATCGGGTAGGCTTCTGGCCAGCGCGTGAATCTATCGATGCACGTAAGTATGTATGTGTTCCCATCTGATGGGGGTAAGGGACCGACAATGTCAATATGGACGTTATCGAATCGTGAGGTGGCCACGGGGAATTGTTGAAAGTCTGTGGAGGTGTGGCGATGAATTTTTTATTTTTGGCAACCAATACAAGCGCGTGCCCATTCTCTCACATCCTTATTTACGCTGTGCCAAATAAAACGCTGTGTTATCAAACGCTGCGTTGCGCGTATCCCAGGGTGTGAGAGACCATGGATCGAGTCAAAAACCTGACGGCGAAACGGTACAGGGACAACAGGTCGCAGCACTCCAGTTGAAACATCGCAAAGGAGAGGGTGATCACCGTGCGGAATCGTAATCTTTAAGAGCTTCAGTTGGTTGGATAACTGAGGGAGCAGGAGGATGTCCTTGTCACCTTGTTGCACGGCAGCCATATCTGCGAAGTCGATGGTAGGTGATATAGCATTGCAGTCGAAGGTCGATGATATGCGCGACAGGGCGTCCGCTGCTGGGTTGTGAGATCCCTTGACGTGTCGGATGTCTGTCGTGAATTCGGCGATGTAAGATAGGTGCCGTGTTTCTCGTGGAGAAACCTTATCGCTTGATGATTTTAAAGCATACGTGAGAGGTTTGTGATCCGTGAGGATAAAGAACTGTCGACCTTCTAAAAAATGTCTGAAGTGCTTGATGGTGAGATATATTGCCAGAAGTTCACGGCCGAAGGTGCTGTAGCGGCATTCTGCAGGTTCCAATTTTTTTGAGAAGAATGCAATCGGGTGCCAGACTGCTCCGATGTATTGTTGCAGAATTGCGCCAACAGCAGTGTTGGAAGCGTCGACCATGACGTTCAATGGAAGATTTGGTCTGGGATGGAATAGAAGTGTGGCGTCAGCTAGTGCTTGTTTGGCATGGTGAAATGCCGCTGTGGTTTGGGAAGACCACTCCAGTGCCGTGGAAGGTGCTCGCGCACCTCTGAGGAGGTCAGTTAGAGGTTTCAGTATATCAGCGCAGTTAGGGATGAAACGCCTGTAGAAAAATAATTAAACCAAGAAATTCTCGAAGTTTCCGTATGGAGCTTGGCTGGGGAAAATTTTGAATGGCGTTGACTTTCTCTTCGAGTGGTCGAAGTCCGTGCTGGTCTAGGCGGTGACCGAGAAAATTGATTTCGGTCACACCGAATTCGCACTTGTTCTTATTGATTATGAGTCCATATTCATCGAGGCGCTGGAAGAGAAGTTTGAGATGTTTCAGGTGTTCTTGTTGGTCTATGCTGAAGATGAGAAGGTCATCGAGGTACGCATAACAAAAATGCAGATCTCGAGTCACTTGATCTACAAAGCGTTGAAAAGTCTGGGCTGCGTTGCGCAAACCGAATGGCATTCTCACATATTCGAAAAGACCGAACGGAGTAGCAATAGCTGTCTTGGGGATGTCAGGAGGGTGTACCGGTATCTGGTGATATGCTTTAACTAGATCAATTTTGGAGAAGATTTTGGAGCCGTGAAGAGACGAGGTGAAATCTTCAATGTGAGGGAGCGGGTAACGATCTGGTACTGTCAAGTTATTAAGGGCACGATAATCACCACAAGGTCGCCAGTCTCCGGTTTTCTTCTTTGGGACCATATGTAGGGGCGATGTCCAAGGACTTGACGATGGACGTACGATTCCCATTTCAAGCATATGTGCAAATTCTTGTTGTGCAACCTTCATGCGGTCGGGGTGCATGCGACGTGGGCGGACATAAACAGGTGGTCCGGTTGTTATGATGTGATGGCTTACATCATGTTTGATTGGATGTAGAAAATTGTGAGGCCGTGTCAATGCTGGGAAATCTTGAAGTAAGGTTTCGTATGCAGACTCTGCGCGTAGGCACTGTCTAGGGCGTGCATTGAATGCTGTGAGAGCGATGCCTTGGACCATGAGGTCCGTCGTAGAGCCTACTAGACGTTTGTTTAGCATGTCGACGAGCAGGTTAAAATGCCGAAGAAAGTCAGCGCCCAATATTGGATATGTGACGTCAGCAACTAGGAACACCCAAGTGAACACTCTTCGTAGTCCGATGTTGATGGTCAACACTCGCTCACCGTAAGTTGCAATGGGTGTTTTATTTGCAGCTTGTAGCGACGAATGCGGTTGCTTGGGCCGACGTGGAAATGCAGATGCGGGCAAAACACTAATTTCAGCACCGGTGTCTACTAGAAAACGTTGTCCGGTATCCCGATCTGTGACAAAAAATAAGCGGCCCGCATTGGTCCCAACACCACTTGCCGCTTCTAGTGGTGGGGGTTGAAATGTTCCGCCGCAGCAGGGTAGAGTGCAGTTTCTGGCTTGATTCCCGAATGTTCGGTGGTACCAGCACACTCTTGGATGTGGTGAGTTGGATCGTCCACGAAGATTGGTGCTGTCACTGCGTCTTCGCGACGACGAGCGAGAGCGCAGCGAGATTGCTGATATGTCGTTTCTCAGGTCCGCCAGCTGTCGACAGAACATGTCTCGAAGTTCGTTCAACTCTGAGGAGTGGCTGGAAACTGCTGACGTCATAACCGGCCTTGAGGGCTCTTGCGTCTGTTGGAGCTGCGCTACCGTTGGTGTAGCCACATCCATGACGGAATCCGCCAGTTGTGCCAGGCCGGCCAATTGGAGATCCGGCGCCGTCGCTAACACCATGCGAACGTTAGTTGGCAACCGTAGAAGGAACAGCTCTTTCAACAACGAAGTGTCAAACGACGAGGCCCTTTCGCCAAGGAGTTGTTGCAGGCGTCTGAGCAATTGTGATGGTTTGCGACCGCCGAGCTCTTCGCTAGTTAAAAGTTGCTGTAGCCGGCGCTGTTCGGATTCTGAGGTGCGTTTCACCAGTTCCTTCTTCAAGATGGTGTAAGGATCCGTTGCTGGCGGGGTGAGGATCAAATCCCGCACTTCAGTCGCAATTTCTGGCGGAAGCGCGGCGACCACGTGATGGTACATGCGGATTTCAGAAGTAATCCTATATGTGCAGAATTGGCTCTCAATTTGAGCGAACCATACATCCGGATCGGCGGTCCAATATTTTGGAAGACGTAGGTGCACCGATGAGAGATCGGCTGAGGCGGAGTCTCCGTTGTTGGCCATGATGGTCGGTTGAAGGTGAAACGGTTCTGCTCCGGGTCACCACTTATAAGTTATTTAATATACACAAAACGAGAAGGAGCCAGCCACCGTTGACCGTTGCCGCCGACCCGATTAGCATCGAATTCCTCGCGCCTGTCGCGCTCGCGCTTATTGACCACTGGGCTTCTTCGTCTGCTTTTCTGGTCGCTATAAACTTAAGCAAACAGCCCACCAGTTCATTTGGATATAAATGGCGATTATGTGTAATAATGATATAACAATTTTTTACAATTCTCAGAAATTTTTTTTTAGTTTATAAATCTCCTGCAGATTTTTTTTGTGTGGTCGACGCCCAAACAAAATGGCAATAACCAAGTCTGGAAGCAATAAAGGTAATTATATATTTGCATCATAATGCTACTTGGGATTATATGTACGCCTAATTCGATGTGTGAGACCAAGTATATGAGACAGTCTAGTTATCACTGAATTTATATGGGGCCCCGAAGACAATGTTTTTTGTTGTTGTTTTTTTTTAAATAGAGGCTTAATGATTTAATGAAAGGCACGATCTCAACAGGAGCAGAATTCCATGTAATTATTTTTGGTTATGGCGATATTTTTGTACCTCAAAATAAAATTACTTTTGTGTTTTCAGTATTTATTCTGAAACCTTTAACTTTCGTCCATTTCTCTAACATTAGAAATGAATTCGCGTGATCAATTAATTTGTCAGGTCGTTTGTCACTCAAAAATATACTCTTATCATCTGCGTGAATAATAAATTTAGCAGAAAAAATACTTGCAATATCATTAGCATACATACCGAAAAGAAAAGGGCCCAAGATGCTGCCTTGTGGATGCACTCCACAAGAAACTCATAGAGGGTCCAAAAGAGAACCATCTAAGCTGACGTTTTATATACGATATTGTAAACATTGTGACGTGCAACGTATCGCCAATAAGAGACAGCACCGGCGGAGGCGGTTGATCTGACATACCGCGTTCGGCTTTGGCTAGCAGACGGCGTTCGTAAAATGGCGTCAGCTCTTGCTGGCTTCACGCGGCGGTACCGTGCGTCTTCCATTCATTCGGCGTTCGTTGCCATGGTGACGGCGAGGAACGCAGACGAACTTTATGTTGCGGAAGAACGCTGCGGCGCAGCGATACCAGGTGCGTTCTAAGGCCCTTCCCGCATGCTTTTCAATGGGCGGAAGGCGAACAAAAAGAGTTCGAAATAAGGACTTAACGCAGAAGGCTGCATTTCTCCAGCGCCTCATAATTTGACGAGCCTTACACGAAAAGCATGTTTTGTTGGCCATCCCGCGTCCTGTCTTTTTTATTCGTAACATGGGTCTAAAGTATCAAACTGGCAAACTTTTTGACCAAGTTAAAAGCTTTTTTTTAATCTATAGACCTGATGCCTGACTGGGGAAAACGGTTAGACGAGTTGTTGTATATTAATAATTTTTAAGGGGGGATGGCAGGTAAAAACAACCCAAAAATAGTTTTTTTTTAATATTAGAACCCAAAAATACTAGGTCATACAGAACATATTCTCCAAGCAACGCGCTCGTAGGAGCATTAGAAGTAATTTAAAAATGGTGTCATCAATATACTATCTGCGCTTAAAAGTGGGCGTGGCTCTTGAAAGCTTTGTTTACATTGCAACTCTCATTGAAAAAACAATGCAACTGGAAAGAAACGTTGTTTTTAGCTGATACTATTGACAAGACATCATGAAAAATTAGTTTTTCTTTTTCAGTAGTTCGGATTGTTGACGGTACCTGGATGAAGAGAGGGCATTCGTCGCTCTATGGTGTTGCAACAGCTATTTCTGCTGACACAAGGAAAGTTTTGGACTGTGAAGCTGAGAGCAAGTTTTGTCTTCTTTGTGCCAGGAGCCAACATACTGATGAAAACAGGCACCTCTGAAACATCACGCACACTGGTTCCAGTGGAGCTATGGAAGCCAGTGGCGCAGTGAAGATTTTCACTTGCTCTTTTGAGACCCGTGGGCTGAAGTACACGTCATACATTGAAGACGGTGACAGCAAAGCTTTCTTGGCTGTTAGGGACGCAAAACCCTATGACAGGGAGGTAGAGAAACATGAATGCATCGGTCATGTGCAGAAAAGAATGGGGACAAGGGTTCGCAACATCAAGAAGTGCCTGAAGGGTGAGACTCTCGCTGATGGTAAGGTTTTTAGTTGCAAACGACGTCTGATTGAGAAAGATATAGATTCACTCCAGTATCACTATGGAAAAGCCATACGAGAGAATACCCATAGTCTTGAAGCGATCAGAAAAGCGGTGTGGGCTATTTATTTCCACAAGCTGTCCACTGATGAAGATCCCAATCACGGCCTGTGCTTACCAGGGGAAACTTCGTGGTGTGGCTAAAACCGCTGTCTCGCGCTGGGCTCTGCAGAACCCTACCAACACAAGAACTCTCTCCCGGAAGCTGTGATGACCAGCATCAAGCCAGCTTTTCAAGCGCTTGCAGAACCGGAGCTTCTACGAAAGTGCCTTCATGGGCGAACGCAGAATGCTAACGAGTCCCTGAATAACCTGATCTGGTGCAGGTGCCCAAAGACAACATTTGTGGGCGCATGCGCAGTAAGAGCTGCCGTGTAGGACGCAGTTAGCTTCTACAACAATGGAAACCAAGCAAGCAAGCAAGTGCTTGAGGCTCTAGGCGTCATACCTGGAGAGTTTCGTAATGTGGCCTTCAACAGGATGGACAACGCCCGAATGGTCAAGGGTGACTTTTGGATATCTGCTCAGAGCAAGCAAAGAAGGAAGACCAAGGCAAGTGCCAGGAAAGGTTTCGCGAAGAAATCTGAGGAAAATAATGCTGAATACTACGCCCCAGGTGCATTTTAGGCTGGGCGTTGAACAACTAAACTTTCAAAAGTGATTTGTGAAAAACACTGTTTTGGCTCATATAAAGAACATTTTCTCTGCAACAAATGAACCTTTTCTTATAATATTTTTCTAATTTCTTGCTGCATAACTTGTGCATCTACTGAACTAAAAAAATGATATTTGCATGAAGACTTTTTTTTTCTTAGCAACTTTCTCAAGGCAGAACGCACTTAATTGAAGTACCCAAGTTCAAAACTTTATTTTGAAGGAACTAAGCATTTTAAATTTATTATTTTAGTTCAGTCAAATGCCAATATTGTATATAAGGTGTGGGAGAAGTTTCATCGCTTTATTAGTATGAGTTATATTTTAAATGTTCCTTAACTAAGGTAAGAAAACGATTTTTCATATTTTTATAAATTCAATATACCTCAATAGTTTTACATAATATTTTGCTTGGTATAACTAGAAGCACAACAAAATATGCCTGGAAAGTTTGAACCGTTTTTATCCAGAAAAGTTGAGATAGTGGCAGAACATCTCGAAGTCACATGTCGGGGTACCGTCTTAATTCGGCGACTGCCCAAAAAATCCGAGTAGTCAATTTTTATTCACTGAATAAAAAGAAAGAAAAAAATGAAAGTCGTTTACAACTCCCTGTAACGCCGAATTGGAGCGCAGCTCTTCAGGAGGAGGAGGGAAGGGTACTGAGGGGAGGGTATACCCCTCCTTTCTCCTCCTCCCCTCACGGAAGACCCGACTTCATCGCATCAACACAAAACGGAAAGGAACAACAGCGGGCATCGTCGAGCTCAAACGCAGACTCCAGACACCACCTATCCTCGGCTGTTTTGACGAGTCTGCCGACACGGAAATCCACACCGACGCAAGTAATACCAGACTTGGCGCAGTACTGGTCCAAATGCATGTGGGCACAGAGCGAGTTATCGCTTACGCAAGTCGGACTTTGCCTAAGGCGCAGGTTAATCACTCATGGCAGAAAACAAAGTGCGTTCCTGTCGTCTGGAGGATAACGAAGTTACGCGCGTACTTGTACGGGAGTCCATACCGCGCGATCACAGGTCATCACTCGCTCTGCTGGCTCGCCAATTTGAAGGATCCATAAGGAGGCCTTACTCGGTGGCGTTTACGCCTGCAGTAATTCGACATGACGGTAGTCTACAAGTCTGACCGAAAGCACAGTGACGCCGACTGTCAGTCAACGGCCCCCGTGGAAGCCGAACCCGCCTGCACCGTCGTCGATGACGACGAATGTTTTCTCGGCGCAGAAAATATCAGCGACATGGCAGCACTTCAACGAGCTGATACTGATCTGCGAGCACTCATCGAGCACCTAGAGGGACTAGGGACTACAGTTCCTCAGATATCTAACGAGCCCTGACAACCTTCACTATTCGACAAGGTGTGCTGTTCAAAAAGAACTTCGGTGACAGCAACACAGCGTGGCTGTTGGTAGTTCCTACCAGCCTTCGCGAAGAAGTCTTCCAAGGATGCCTAGACGACCCGACTGCTGGGAGCACCTTGGCTACGGCAGGACGCTTGCCAGGATTCGTGACAAGTATTACTGGGCCAGGCTTTCGAAGACTGTACATAACTACATGAGGTCCTGCCACGAATGCCAACGACGGAAGAAACCGCCGACGAAGCCGCCAGGACTCATACAGCCGATTACGCCGCCGACCACCCCGTTCCAGCAGATCAGAAAGGATTTGCTCGGCTCATTCCCGCCTCCAACGCACGGCAACCGGTGGATAATTGTCGCAACCGATCACCTAACCCAATACGCCCTGACAAAAGCCCTTCAATAGGGAACTGCCGTGGAAGTCGACGAGTTTTCCGTTGAGCGCATCGTCTTCCGGCACGACAAACCCGGGGTCCCCACTGCACCTCCGAAAAGGGCGACCCCGCCGCCGTCCTCGGTGAAAGCTGTCTTCTTATCTGAAGCAACAAACAACGAGCGCAAAAGGGTCGTTGTCGTCTCCTGCTTGCGAAAGAGCGGGACGTTCCTATTGAATTAAATTAAATTGACCTATCGTTATTTTGATTGCCTGAATCTCGCAGCTAAGGAAGTACGTTTTATTACGCTTTCGTACATAAAGACAAATGTTTTGGATGCACAACAAAGACGCAAGCTCAACTACGTAACAATGAACACGGGTGACATTCTTTATATTCTCCTGATTGCAAAGTGCAGTTGTTCCTCTGGTTACTAATTTGCCGCAGTCACGTACGCGAGTATTTGAGCGGCACAAACGATTTACCACAGAACGAGGAAACGTTGAAGAAGACAAAAGACCGGGTCGCCCTGTCACGACAACAACCGAACAGAACAATGTGAAAATTAGTGAAATTGTTTGCAACTATCGTCGATCAAGAATAAGGATAATAGCAGACCAGGTGCATATTTATTTTTAAAAAAAATTATGCCACACACATTATACATAACTAATTGAACGAGCAAAAGATCTGCGCCAAAATGGTACCAAACTTCCTCAGTCAGGAGCAGAAGGACGCCGGAAAAACATTTCCACTGATTTCATAGAACGACTCGCAGCGGAACCTTACTTGCTCAAAAATATCATCACATGTGACAGAACGTGTATGTTCCAGTACGATACAAAAACCAAACTTAAAGGCAATCGATGCACTGAAAAACTCCCACGTCGCCAAGAATAAAAAAGGCAAGAATGCGCGAGTCGAAAGTGAACGCAATGCCGATTGTTTCCTTTGTTATTAATGGAGTGGTCATGATTGAATCAGTACCGTAGGGTCAAACAGCTAATCGCCGGTATTACCTTGAAGTTCTCTCCAGGCTCCACCCCAGCCCGTTTCGATCTGGATGAGCATAGCACCGGCGTGCGGTCGTGGATCGCTCCAACGTGATGCACGTTAAAGACTCTAGGCTATGGTTGAACTGCGCTGGCTAACTTTCTCACCTACAGCTGCGAGACAAGTCGCCCGTTGAGGCAGACCAAGTTCTAGGCTGTATAAACATACACACACCCCAATTTTGTTTTTCTGTCCAGGTTGTGAGAACGAGGGAGGAAGAAGGATCCCCTGTTGGGGTAGAACAATGCGTAGATTCTGCAATGTTGCAGAATCCACTCATTCTCAAAAACGTCATTTGTTTCTTGCGTAAATAAACCGATGATTTGCTCCCTTTTCTCCTATTCTCGTAATCTTCCAGCAATTTACCCGCAGTTTTGACAGCCCCTTTGCCCAAAATCGTGATGCTCTCAAAGATATAGGAAAGGGGTGTGATAAATGAGCCAGCCAAACATCTGTTTATTTACAGAAAAAAGAGATAACTTATTTGAGCACGTCTTGGCCCAATGACGGTGTGGTTGTTTACCTCAGTGTTTTCATTAAACGTTCAGTTAAATTCCTACGCTCGTCTTATAGATTACTCCTTTCGTCTATGAATTTGGGGGATGCTACCAGTTTGTAGCCATATATGGGAATAATTGGCACAATATATGAATATAATCGTCACAATGCGTGGCCATATCTGGCGTCCCCTTGCCATATATGCGCTATTTGCTCCCTTGCATGAGAATATACTGCCTTATATATCTTATGTAAATATACAGGCCCCTATCTGAAATACATCTGGCTTATACAGGACATTTTTGTAAGGGTTACTTATAAAAGTAACGGCCAATTAATTTTCTTCTCGAGTAATCAAGTAATATAATTGAATACATTTTAAGCCAGGGTAGTTGCAATTGTAGTCCATTACTTTTTTTTAATAACGGGTCCAAGGCAGGGTCAAAGTATACGTCTGTAATGTTATAGGCAGTATCAATATAACAGAATGATTCGTCATTGTCTTAGACGATTTTAGGGCTTGCGTTTATAGGAAAAAAAGAAATTCGACTGGAGAAGGAAACAACGTACCGATTCCATGCTGTCTGTATGTCACGGTGGATATTTCACTGTTCGTCTGCTTAATGACACATGAACAAAATCGCGGTTCGTTGCGAACCTTATATAGCGGTGGAAAACAGCTGCAGCTCCAGGCTGCATAACTTTTTTTTTTTAAGTGGGATGCAATTATCTTGTTACTTGGCACAAATACCGGTGAGAATGAACCACTGACATTTATGACGCATGAAACACCCGGCCGTTTTTTACCACTTGCAATAAAAGTAACAAAGAAAACGAGCAGCTTTCGTTTTCTTAAAAATAGCAGAAAAACAAGCGGCCACGGAATCTGGAGGAGATTAAAATGCCTCAAATGTTGATCACAGCCACGCGCTATGGTTGGCAAAGCGGAGGGAACGCGCTGAATTCCTGCCGTTGTTATGGTTCGGCTCTTGTTGTCATTGCAGCGATTGGACACGGGCCACTACCCGAATGCTTGTCGAGCTATTGATCATAACGAGCCAAAATCAAGTGCTCCTCATGCAATGCTCGGGTCCAATCTATGCGCCACATTCAGATATCGTCACTGGGATGGACTACGGCCACCACCTACATGATCAAGCTTTGCGAAGAAGAGATTCAGAGAAAACGCTTGCTTTTTCGTTCTTGGTCAGTAGCGTTGCGTGGGAGTATAGTTGGGTTCCACCAGTGCCAATAAGCTCGTGTAAAGTGAAACTTATTTCAATCGAATAGCGAAATTTAGCAAACCGTTATCGTGTTCCGCGTACCGCGCTACCGAAGCTTTCGAAGCGTCCTCTTAAGCGCTCCCGTTGGCTACCGTGACCGTGGGGCTCGCGGTTAAAAGCATGATTCAAAGGCTCCGGTAGTGCGCAACGCGGAATGTGGTAACGGTTTGCTAGACGGCCCCAATATCACTGCACGGCCTTTTTAACTTTTCAGAGAGTATCAGCAGTGCGTTCAGAAAAGTACAATCACGATTTCCCTCTAGCAGCTAGTTATTAATTATTCACAAATGGTGCGATTTAAAAACGGAAAGGATGGAAGAAACATTATCAGTGGCCACAAGCACGAGGCTGTGGTAGGCGCTCGGCATCGTCATGTAGCTGTCGATAGAACCTCCGTGAAACGGCAGCTGCAACTTGATGCCACGGCTAAAACAGGCGCAGCAATTGACATTGAAGTTTTTTTTTTTTTTTGTTTCCTGTCCTTCTCAGTAACGTAGGTTTCTTATCTGGCATGCGCGACGAAAAAAAGATAAAAGATTTCAAACTGGAATATTCGAGAAAATATAGCAAAAACAAGAATGCGTCACAATCCCGCATTTTTCGTAAGCACCTTCCACTGGCACGGAGAGATCAAAACGATGTTTTACCACATACCACAAGTTGCGACACTCAAGATGGCTAAGCCCTTGCAAAAAAGGTATATGTACAGAGTGTTTTTCTAAACGTGAACCAAATTGTTCTGTCGACAATTACGCATCGCCCAGAGAAGAAGGTTCTTGACGTAATAGTCTCTGCCAAAGGGTCCATTAAAAAAACTATTAGCGTTCAGTATAATAAGGCCGTGAATTACTTTTAAGTAATTAATGAATATTTAATTATTTTTAAGATATTGCATTAATATAAAATCTGATGCAAATCACCTTACTCCACTCAGATTATAGAGATAAAACGAAGGCGCAGAGCTTTACGGCTTCCGAAAAATGGCTCAATCTGGATGCGTTTTTAGGTTTCGGTTTGTTATCGGAGCGCATATGCACGCCAGCAAATCATTCCCAGCGTTCGTGCGCCGCCACGCATCGCACGCAGAAGAGGCTAGATAAGGAAGCCTTCTGACTACCACATGAGATTTGACTTGTTGATGTCGGTGGAAGTGTGAAGACGCACCTTTAAGTGCGATGCGTGGCGGTACATTAGCTACCTCGCTCGTTACCATTACGGTCTCCAGTTATCTGCAGCTTATTCTATAATTGCTGGATATGATTTATTGGTTTCCATAAGTTTTAAAGCAGTCGTTGTATGGCAAAGAGATAACGCCGGATATTCATGAAGCAGTACCTGCGGCTCAAGAACTCGCATTTTCAAATTGGAACAATTGGAAATAGACCAATATCAGAGCCATGGTGTCCTTACGCCACCGCTGCCGCTACGCATCGTGGGATCTCTAGTCTTTTTGCACGCTGAACAAATACCCTTTAGGTCTGCGCGAGCAGAGTAGAAGGCGCCAGGGTCTGTCTCGGGCACAGTTCCCTGACTGTTATAAACTACACTTATGGCGGCGTCAAGCATCTGTAATAAAAATATTTTAAATTGAGCTGCTACCGCAGTCGTGTTTCTGAGAAAAAGTAACCGATTACACGTACAAGTATACTTTATTCAAAATGTAACTGATTAAAGTAATTAATTACTGTATCACATTGGTAATTGAAAAATTACCAGAAAGTAATTGATTACTTTTCACTTTACTTTTTTACTTTTTGTTACGAAATAAAAAAATTCATATAGGGTCTTTGTCGTTGCTAGATGAAGGCAGTGCAAGGCACAGTCGTCTATGACGCAGCAAACCCAGATCGTAACAACCCGTACACAGGAAACGAGGCACTCTCGACAGAACGACAGTCAAAACGTCGCTAAGTGCGTTGACATTCTAATCCAGCTGGTATCTCGGTATATTTGTTTAGTTGTTAAGGGGTAAAAAAAGTGTTGAACCTTGGCGCACCATAGACGAGTGACGCACGGGCACACAGAGCGATGTTTACGCAAAAAACTTAACACAATTATTTTAGCTCTTTCGGAAACATATAATCGATTACATGTAATTGATTACGGAAAAATAGTACTTCAATTACGGCCAACGCTACTGCAGAAAGAAACGTAAATCAAGCGTTAAAAAGTTACAAAAAATGTAATTCATTACAAGTAATCAGTTACTTGTAACTCTTTACGTACAACTCTTAACTACCGTGACTTGTCTTGCCCTGAGTGATGTTGCGCAGAGAAGCAAGAAGATACCCCCTACGAACCACATTTGCGGATTTAGCGACTGCACAAAATGATTATTTCTAGTACCAATGCTTTTTTTTTTTTTTTTTACCAAGAGGTAGAGTCCAATGACGGCTAAAAACAGTTTACAATGCATCAGACGTCCGAGGAGGGGATAGCATACAAGGAACCTTCAATTCTGAGATTGTCACCGGCCAAATTAATACCTTTCATATGTACGGTATATAGCTTGAGGAGTAGTAATGGGAGAAGGATTCAAGTGTTGTGATTACTTTATCTCGTTTGTGTCGTTTTCCTTTATGTACTTCGTCTCCTTCACGTTCCATGCATTAAGGAATTATAAGACAGGAAACTCCGAACAAGTTCCAAGCAACCACTAAAAATTACATTTCATTTCAAATAAAGCATAGCCTTCTGAATTCTGTCGAAATTAAACTGCTAAAATGTACTTTAAACGCAGTGGTCATTCTTCTGTGAAGAGTCAATGTTAACACACCAGAAGAAAACCGTGGTTTCAATTGTAACTGAACACGGTGCATTGAATAAAATATTTACAAGGTCACTTGGAACTCATTTCAATATTTTGTGAGGGTCTTGTTTCAGTTCGCTCTGAAAGGGTCTGGAACCATGCAAGGGCAGCCTCGATTTGTAGCGGCGCTGATATATGAGTTCCCGCTAAAACTCGGCACTACCAAAAAAAAAAAAAGAAAGAAGAGCACGCTTTTTGCCGTGCAACCTCTGCACATTCCCCGTATTTGTTTACAGGAGGTGGAATCTGGGGTAACGGATGTTTAATTCCCAACTGCAAACTGCGTTACAATATATATATATATATATATATATATATATATATATATATATATATATATATATATATATATATATATATATATATATATATATATATATATATATATATATGGGTGGTTTCATCTCAAATCGTGCAGGCAAAAAGGGTCGAATTTTTAATTTCGCTGAAAAAAATATATGTTAAGGCGTCGTCTCTAAAACCGCAGTAGCCACAAACCGCAAGTCCGTCGGATTTTTGTTCTCGACTTACGAATTTTAAAAGAGGCCGCGGCGGAAAGCAGTGTTTTTCACATCCGTCGTGGGTCGAATGTTTCGCTCGATTTCCCGTCGTGGATTTTCAGTCCACATTATATTAACTTTTTTCAGGCACTCTGTGGGCACAGGTAAAACGCTCTAGTGCCATGAAATAATTTTAGGCGTTTTGCTTTTTTTCTGTAAAAATGTCAAAACCGCCCAAAACACGCTCCTTATAGATATTATAAAATGATTTAGCTGTATTAAATATCCTTTGCGGGACGTTTACGTTAATGTTATGCGAAAACCAAAAACAACCAATTTTAAAATCGATTTTCTCAAAAACCCCATTTTTATTATTTTTTTTATTTTTTGTTAAAATGTAGATATGATAGTTGTCTACTCGAAAAGCAAGTCGAGAAAGTGTGTATTTTGTTTGTATGTTCTATATTTAAGCATCAATATCGTACAAAAACGTGTTTTTACGGCTTGACATTTTTGCCTTTTTTCTACGCTCCCACATAAAAATGAAATACAGTAGTTCCACCCTGTTATATTTATTGATCATTTAAATTTTATTATAGGCGGCAAGCTACATTGGAGTAGTTCAAAAGAGAAAGCAACACTTAACAGGCCAGCAGGCGTCGTAAATTTTTAATGTGTAGAAATCGACAGACATCGTATTGATTCGGGGCCTTCATTTGCCTATATGAACGTCCCGCCCTTTCGGAACCAGCAGACGACCACGACCTTTCGCGCTCGTTGTGTTAGATAGGACGGCCCGTGACAGTAAAGCGAGCAGCGCACCCTGTGTCACGAGGAGTGAAATGGTACGAATGTGTCGTTAACGCGGCGAACACTGACGGCCACCCAGGAGGAGTCAGTCAGTCAGAGTATTGCAGAAGGGAAAGCAAAGTAACTGTTGCCTGGGAGGATGAGAACACCACGGCCTTACAATATCGACGGTCAACAACAGTTCTGCCTGCCAAAACAACGCCGCGTGCGAGCTAAAACCGGCGGCGCGGGACGGAAATCGCGCACGCACACGAAGATTGGCCGGTTTCGTTAGGGATGTGGGGAAATTTTGAAACCAGCCATCCGTGCACGCGTGAAACGATACCGCGTATTTGCCCAAGCTTCGAACGCCCTATCCTAGAAATGGCCGTGCTCTGAGAAGTGGTTGTCCTGTGCTTGTCCTCCGTGTTTTATTCTTTCAATTTGATGTACTCTATCTCCCTCCGCGGAAATCCGATAGCACCGAAGGGTTATCTCTTTTGGAAACAGCAAAGCCCAGAGACTAGCATCAAAAACGAGCGTGTTGGTAAATATACTTGTGTCTATTCTGCCCGGAGACTAGTTGGGTCGAAGTCAGCCTCCTTGTCAACTATAACCGTTTCTGAAGAGTGGTCTTCTCCCGAGATGAAAAGTTAGCGCCGGCTGACGTGTTCGTTTGAAAAAGGGAAGGGGAAAGAGAAAGTTTGAGTAACTGCTTGCAGTAACTACCTCGAAAGGTCCTCTCCCGATATGAAGCTCGAGGCATGTTACGTCTTGGTTACCTTCTCGAGCACCGCTGCTCGAAACTATTTTTCACTTTGTTCCGCACTGCCACGACGGATGTGCGGAACAGAGTGAAGAATAGATTCGAGCATCATCTGGACGCCATCATCCTGCCAGGCTTCAGTGTCGTGGGACTGGACATCGGCGTCGGTCAGTTGAGACTTTTTTTTTTTTTTTTCGTGTGTGTTTTTTCGCCCCGCTGAACTTTGTTTCTCGGGTGCGGTTCTGCTGAAATTTTTTTTTTTTTATGTTTCGTTACTAACTGTTTGTTAGCATTGTTTACTTGTTGGGTTTATTTCTTCATGGCGTAGCGGCCTGTAGAGAGCGTGTTCGCACGCATTTAGGTTGTGTCCCGTTTAGGGAATGCCCGGAGGAGTTGGTTTTTGTTCTTGCCGTGTGCGGCTGAGTTTTTCTGTCTTCAATAATTTTTTTTTCCCTTACGTGTCGTTGACTTCTTTGTCTGACTCTCCACCAGCGTGCACCTATCGCCTTGCCACCGCTCGAACCTAAATCTTTTATTTTTTTACCGCAATTTTCGTTAAGATCGGAGTTGGGTAATTTTATTCTTATTTATTTATTTTTATTCCCTACCCTTCTCCGTGACAATCTCTCCGTGTGTTTTGGATCGCTTCTGTGTCATCACTTTTGTGTATTACGGAAGTGAAAGGCCATTCCCTGGTGATCTGTGCGATGTGCGGTGAACAAACCCTAGCGTTTGGTTTCGGAAAGAATTGTATATAATAGATCAATGATGTGGTGACTTTTTATGTCTTAGTAATATGACAGCTAATAGCTAGTCATGCTAGTTTACAGTGAAAGTTTTATAAATCGAAAAAATACAACGTCTGTGCCTCTTCAATATGGAAGGTCTACTAGGCCTGCTGATTTGATTAGATATGTTTCTCGTGATTTCCCGCTCTTTTCAAAACATAAATAACTATTCAATACCACAAAATGCGTTTATAATTGATTACAAAACGCAGACCAAAATTCAAGAAAACGTTTTTACAATTCATAGAATAGAAGCGCACGTGTTTTTTTTTTTTTGTCTGACTTAGGTCTTGCAAAACGAAGACGTCTTTTTCTGATATTGAGGCTTAAATATAGAACATACAAACAAAATACACACTTTCTCTACTTGCTTTTCGAGTAGACAACTATCATATCTACATTTTAACGAAAAATAAAAAAAATAAAAAATGTTTTTTTTTAGAAAATCGATTTCAAAATTGGCACTTTTTGGTTTTCGCATAATATTAACGTAAACGTACCGCAAATGGAATTTTATACAGCTGAATGATTTTATAATATCTATAAAGAGCGTGTTTTGGGCTCTCCATAGACCTAAAAAGTATCGACGTAACCCAAGTAGATCGCCAGTATTTAATTGTCAAAGTTCGTCAACAATTAACCGAGGGGGTGTATTTGACATTTTTACAGAAAAAATAAAAAGGCCTAAAATTATTTTATGGTATTAGAGCCGTTTACCTGTGCTCACAGAGTGCTTGAAAAAAGTTAATATAATGTGGACTGAAAATCCACGACGGGAGATCGAGCGAAACATCCAACCCACGACGGATGTGAAAAACACTGTTTTCCGCCGCGGCCTCTTTTAAAATTCGTAAGTCGAGAACCAAACATCCGACGAATTTGCGGTTTGTGGCTACTGCGTTTTTAGAGACGGCTTCATAACATATATTTTTTTCAGCGAAATTAAAAATTCGACTCTTTTTGCCTGCATGATTTGAGATGAAACCACCCATATATATATATATATATATATATATATATATATATATATATATATATATATATATATATATATATATATATATATATATATTTAGAAATTATTTTTTTTTTTGTTTGAGACTTTGTTTTTTTTAGCCGTGAATGAAAGTGAAACTATAATAGATCACGACCATTCCTTTAGGTAAACAATTAAGGAAAGTACATTACATTTTTTTGTAAATTATGTAATTGTTTCCTTACTAACTTACTGATCAGTAAGTTTGAAGTAAGTGGGCAAGGCGACAGCAGCGCTGGAACGATGCTCAATCGCTGTCTGTTTTTCGCGCAGGTATGTTATCTTGAAAACGCTTATTGTGTCCGTTTTGATAACCGCCTCTTGGCTAGCTGTTTCCTTGGCCACATGGTTACGGCCACTTTCTTTGTTTCGTTAACGTTTGCTCTGAATTAGTACATTGCTTGAGTAGCCTTATCTTGAGCGGGGATGTCGAGTCCAACGCAGGAGCGAAAAAGAACAAGCCTAGCCAAGCTAACCCGGGACCCAACACTCGACCTAGACGCAATTCGACCACCGAGCACTCGACGGCTGCAGATGGCAGTGGTAGCGATGGCGACTATGCAGATGTTGGCGACCAGCCCACGGTTGCAAACGTGTTTGCTCAATTTCTCGCAGGTCAGAGGAAACTGGCTCAAGATATTGCCGAGATCAAGTTATTTCACCTATCAGTGAACCTCCGATTTGATGCTCTCGAGTCACGTGTGGCTGCTTCTGGTGCACCAGGTGTCAATTTGCTCACTGAGTTTAAATCACTCACTGATGTTGTAGAGAGGCTCGTTTCAAAAAAATGAAAGCCATTTACAACTCCCTGTAACACCGAATTAGAGCGCAGCTCTTGAGGAGGAGGGGAAGGCACGGGGGGGGGGGGGGGGGTCACGTGGCCTGGGGGTCACGTGACCTCGGCCTTTAGGGGGAACATTTTCCGCTAGATTTAGCGGGAAAATGTTTCCGCTAAATTTAGCGGGGAAAATTTTCCGCTAAATTTAACGGAGAAAATTTTCCCCTAAATTTAGCGGGGAAAATTTAACGCTAGATTTAGCGGGGAAAATTTTCCGCTAGATTTAGCGGGGAAACTTTTCCGCTAGATATAGCGGGGAAAATTTTCCGCTAAATTTAGCGGGGAAAATTTTCCGTTAGATTTAGCGGGAAAATATTTCCGCTAAATTTAGCGGAGAAAATTTTCCGCTAAATTCAGCGGGGAAATTTACCCATCATGCACCGCGCGGTTACGCCGACGGCGACGGCGACGCCGACGCCGCTCAAGCCGGAAACGGGAGCTTAAGAGCTGCGCTCTAAAATGACGACTTAGAAAACTTCTCCCGCAGAAACAATCTTATCTTGCACGGACTCTCAGAGCAAGTTAGTGAAAGTAATGAAGTGCTCATGTCCAATGTCGAAAAGTGTTTCTCGGAGAAACTGGCAATGCATTGCCCGCAAATTGAAAGGTGTCATAGACTTGGTAGAAGTCAGGACGGTCGTTCACGCCCCGTCATTATGAAATTGTTAGATTTCCGTGACAGACTTCGTGTCCTGAAGAACTGTTTTCGTATATCGGAAGATTTCTCCCCTCACGTGCGTTCAATTCGGAAAAACAATGTGGGACGCGTCCGCTTCCTTTCGGAACAATGACTCTAGTGTCCGCTTTCGTTTTGACCCCGTATTTATTGATAAAGTTTGATATAATTGGGATGACGCCAACAACGCATTAGTGAAGTGTACTAAACGCACTCCTAAGGCGACCCTTGCAGTCTCTTCTAGCGGTCCTTGCTGACTCCGGCGTGGTTGCCAAGGCCTTCGTGTTATGAATGTTAACGCTAGAAGCTTAATACACAAATTTCCTAACTTTCTTACATTACTTTCCTCCCACTTCGTTCAAGTTGCTGGCGTCACGGAAACATGGCTACATGACGGCATATACGATACCGAAGTAACACCACCGGGTTATTGTCTGATTAGAGGCGATAGAAATCGTGGTAGAGGCGGTGGTGTTGCTATTTTCTTACGGTCGGACATAAAGCTCTCTGTGATTCAAGGACCTTCCGAAATTGAATCAGTATGGTGCAAGCTTTACTTTGACAGTATGTCCATAGTAGTTGGCGTCATTTACCGTATGCTTGGTTCCCCTATCGATCAGACACACGTCCTATGTGACTTTATGCACATGCACAATTTGTATCCCTCAAAACTAATCTAGTATGGGCGATTTAAATCTGCCTGGATTCCAGTGGTCTTCTTTATCAATTACCGGTCACGATGCTTCAATATGTAGAGAGTTGCCAATTTTTTCGTTGTCATGTGGTCAAAAACAAGTGGTCCAGCAGTGTACTAGACGGACGTCAGTCTTAGACTTGGTTTTCATTAGTTCACCTCTTCTTGAAAACAGTTTTAATTGTGATGTCGTTGATGGCATACCGGATCACAAGGCTGTTTTGGTTTCAATCGCCTGCTCTGCTACAAAACGCGTATTGTTTATTCATGTTTCATGACTTCAACATGTGCAGACGATGTGTCAATTATTGACATGCTAAGTGATTCCTTTGATAGATTCGAGCAGCTAAGTTTCTCCAGTGATGTGGATTCTCTGGTTAGTTTTTTTGAACAGGGTGTTGAACTTTGCATCCAGCGTTTCGTGCCTACCAAGACTAAGAAAAAAAAATATTTCTGTTCCTTGGTTATCACGAGAAATATCGCATTTATCCCATCGTGTCAATAGACTCCGGCGTGTAAGACGATCCGGTGATCCAGAGAAGATTACCCAGTTTAACGAAGCGAAAGAGGAGTTTCGAGTTAAAACTAACTCAGCGAAGGATTTCTATTTTCGATTTACATTGAAAAATGTAATGAAACGTAACCCACGCAAATTTTGGACAATCGATTTTACCCGGTAGTTCTACTTCAGACTCTTTTATAATTCATGACGTAGCCAGTAGCGATCCACTAACAATCGCCACTGCATTTAAAGGGATACTACAACGAAATTTCGGCGCTCATTTTTTGGTCTATATCTCTTCAAAAGAGAAGAATCACATGAAACATACCAATATCTTGTTAAAAAAGTCTCGAAGAGGATTTTTAAAACGAATTAAACGATTAGCAAAGAGCACCTGGTGGATGTCGCTAACGCCTCGTTTGTAGAGCTCGTCTAGGAACCTTGACAGCTAGTGACGGAGGTTGTCTCGCCTCCGGCCACAACGAGAGAAGGGGGGAAGGAGGAACTCCCCTCTTCCCGAGAATCCCTTTTGCGTGTCGAAGAAGTCGCTATTGTCCCCCTACAAGATTATAGAAGATTAACCCGTCACTCAAAATTCGTACAAAAGCAGCCGCTTCGGTGGCTGGAACGACTAGGCCATCCTCTCGGCGTCAGCCTCGCCGTAGCTTTGCTCGTCTCGAGACGACCTACGTCACGATTGCGTTGGATGTCACGTGCTCTAAGCTGGGCCTTCTCCAAGCGATGCCAGAGTGGGCCGTTTATAACACAAAATACAGCCACCAGGATCAAAATACAAACGTGCGATTGTCATTTACGGATATTATGGATCATATTCAACCTATTTTTGAACACGACGGGAATATTTCAAATTTCGTTGAAGTATCCCTTTAATACATACTTCCAATCGGTGTTTACGATGGACAATTTTGAAATTCCTCATTTCAATAATGATGTACAGTCTACACTTGGTGATGTGACTGTGTGTGATGAGGGCGTGCTAAACATGGTGTTGAATTTAGATACCAAAAAAGAGCCCTGGCCCAGACAACATTCATAATTCATTTCTAGTTCGGTATTCTCTTTGGACTAGTCGGTACCTCGCTATTATTTTTCAGAAATCTCTGTCAACCGCAGCAGTTCCCTCGTCTTGGAAACTTGCAAAAGTCGTTCCATTGTATAAATCCGGCGACAAACATTCGTTAATTAATTACAGGCCAATTTCTTGAACATTTCATTTATGCAAATTATTAGAACACAATCTATAAACACATCATGGTGTTCCTTGAAACTAGCAACATTTTATGTGATCTTCATCACGGATTTCGACGTGGTTACAGCACAATTTCACAACTTACTGAATTTACTCACGACATCACTCAGTCTCGCGACATCGGCAACCAAGTGGATGCAATATTCATAGACCTATCGAAAGCTTTCGATACCGTTCCACATTCTAAACTTTCGTACAAACTTATTGTGATACTAAACAACCCTTCCCTCGTTAACTGCATATCAAGTTTTCTTTCCAAGTCGCTCACAGTATGTATGTTTTAACTCCTCCAATTCTTTTATTGTCGATGTGTCATCAGGTGTCCCACAAGGCTCTGTTCTCGGTCCGCTTCTTTTCTTGCTCTACATCAACGATTTACCACGTAACATCGCCACTAAAATACGTCTTTACGCTGACGACTGTGTCCTATACCACACGATTAATTCCCCCGAAGACCAAAACTTCCTTAACAGTTAATTTGCAAGCGTCTGCACCTGGTGTAACACCTGGCAAATGACCATAAACGTTCGCAAAACCGTCTTAATGTCCTTTTCTAAGCGTACGCTCCCTTCTATGTTTACATATTCATTCAATGGTTACACACTAGAAAGAGTTTCTGAATGCAAGTATCTTGGTCACCTTTTCTCGCAAGACATGTCTTGGTCAAAACACATCCATTCCACCTGTAATAAAGCACTAAAAAAACTCGGCTATCTTCAACGTACTCTTCGTGTTGCCCCGCAAGAAACCAAACTTCTAACATATAAAACACTAATGCACCCTATCCTTGAGTACGGTTCAACCATATGGAATCCCTGGAAACAATGTGAACAAAATCGAATCAGTCCAAAAGAAAGCAGTACGTTTTATTTTCCGTCGCTACGACAGAGATTTTTTCCCATCCTCTAACCTTTCTGCTCTAAGATTAAGTCCTCTTTTTAATAAACGTCACACTGAGAGCCTTAAAGGACTTTACGGTCTGCTTAACTCTTCACGTCTCACCTCATTAGACGTATACATAAGGTTTCACATAGCGTCATCAACAAGGAGTCATCATTACCTAAACATTTCACCATTTTATGCACGCACTGACATGTTTAGATACAGTTTTTTCCCTAGATCAATTGAACATTGGAATAAGCTACCGGGTAACATCCGTTCATTACCTCCAGACGAGTTTCTGTGTGCGGTTGACAGCGGTTGATCCTATTTTACGATGATTTATGTTTTTTTCTGTCTTATTCAATATTGAATTGTGTGAATTGTGATCCGCCCCCCACTCCGGCAAATGCCCCGACGGGGCTACAGTATGTAAAAATAAAAATAAATAAATGTAAAGGATCAAAAGTAATTTTACTTTTAACGGATTACGTAAGGTGATCCAGTCTGCCGCCTGTTATCTGTCCAGGTCGTCGTGACGTCATCGTCGGCATCCCCGAGCCAGCATAGTGGCGAGCATCCCGCTGATGACGTCACCTTGAATAGTTTTCACTCCTCTCTCCCGCCTTCCTACCCTCGGCGCGCCGCAACCGGCGTGTCTACGTCGAAATTTTAATTGACTATTACGACGCTCCTAGTAATAAGATAAAAAAAAAACTTAATACACATTATGTGAATGTGTCTACATTATAAGTTTTACTGTTTGTTCGAATGCAAGGACCTCTTCTGCTTCCCTTCAAGGCTTCCGTGAAGGCCTAGAACATTCGACATCGATTGTTATGAAACTACTCATTGTAACTATAAAGAAACCACATGATTATCAAACATCATAAAATCTATTAACTTAAAGAAAGATAAAAGTTGGGGCTCCAATCCACGCTGTGAAGGTGGTGGGTCAGCGAAGCTGTGGTATCACCTGCAACGATTGCCTACTGCACTATACGAAATGCCGCCGTCGGTCGCAGCACGCCGCCGCTGGTCGTATTGCCGTTTCTTTTCCCTTGACCGCTCCTAGTATTCAGGCTGCTCCTCGGGAGTCCGAACTATGCGTGGCCTATTCATCGCGGAGACGCAGCAACAATGAAATCAGTTGCTATACTCCGTTTCATCTTACGCTTAAGCGCAGCGGATGTTACCAGCCATCGGAGCCAATTGGAGGCCGTGTGAATGCCACGTGACCGTAGAGAGGGGGCACAGCGACGCGCGGAAAGCGTATCACGGGCCACGTCCACAGAACAAGATTGGCTAAGATAGCTCGTACCATCCACTGCGTCCGGACGTAAGCTGAAACGGGGTATAGGCGGCTTCTTCTTTTATATATGAAAGGCTAGTGACGTCACTCCGCACGTCGCAAGCTGTCGTCGCCACGGTAGCTTGGGTAACAGTAATCTTTACCGGGAACGTACGCGGTGAGCGCTACGTGCTTCGCATTGTTTTCAGCAGCTCCTTATCATTCACTATATGGTTGGGATACTTGTTTTGTGCTTATTCTTTTTTGAAACGAATGTTGTGTTGTACGTTGTATGCGTGGTGTTTGTACTTTTCGCTTCAATCTTCTGAAGACTTGTTTTCCGTGAGAACGCCGACACGAAAACACACCCGGGGATAAGGAACGTGTTTTGCATTGTTCGTGGGAGCCTTTATTGTCCATTATGCGGTTCGCACTTCACACGAGGGCTTCGAATGACGTCAACCCCTTTCGAAGCAGTTGCAAACCTAATCCTGTTCCTATTGCTCATACCCGCCTTATCATCCATCATGTGGTTTTGACGCTTGTTTTGTGATTTTTTTTGTGGTTTTCTTTATTGAAACTGATACTGAGCTGTATGCTGTATGCCTCATTTCAAAGGAGATATGCTGTTTTGCCTTCAGTTGTTCGCCGGGAGTTTTTTGCTTACAACGCCAACGACACGAAAATGTCTTTGGCTGGTAGAGGTATACGGCTTCGCAGTAAAAACAACAGGCGATGACAGGGATCGAGCTCCGGCCACCTGCGTGGGAGCCAAGCATGCTGCCGATCAAGCACCGCCGACTTTTTTTTTTATTGTCTCTTTTGCCACAGATGGCAATACCATGTTAGAAACAATAGCTACAATGGCTACTGAAAACACTCAAAAATCTGTTTGATGGTTGCGAGCTCGTCGAGATTCGGCGAAAAGTTAAGAGGTGGCTGATGTACCTTAAACAGCTTGTTAAAAAAAAAACATAATTTCGACAAAATCCTAAAACGCACGACGCACCTGGACGTCGGCGTGTCTCATCTCCATGCGGTATCGCCACAAACTATGGAAACCCACAAGCATACTAGTGTCGTGGGACAAGATGTCCTTTTCCTTCACAAACAAGTGGCAAAGGCCGTGGGGCGTTAACGGAAGATCCTTTTTGAGGTGCTTTGAAGGCCCTCTCAAAAGAACATCTGCATTCTAGCAGTTAAGATACGCTTGTTCTAACGTCTCTGGTACTTCGCAAAGCAATTCGCTTATCGACAAAGCAACAGTAATACCCGCAATGAAGCAATGGTTTGGATGCAGGCTAGCTCGAGAATATTGAGCATTTTCGTAAACCCGGGACTGGGAAAAAAAGGACAAGAACGGAAACACAACTGACACGGACAAGTCTAAATGTTTTTAGGTTTGTCCGTGTCAGTTGTATTTCTGTCTTTTTTTCTTTTTTTCTCCAGTGTCGGGTTTACCAATATGCTCAGGAATACATTTGCCTTTCAAAAAGACCTTGACCGGTAGGGGTTGACTGTACTATTAGAAAGAAAAAAAAAGGTCTTCATATGAGCGGAGACTTATTCGCTTGGCACGTTTCTAAGCATGCTGGCCATGTCCCGCACTGTACAACGAACGGTATAGCGGAGTAAAAAGGAAGGAAACAATCAGAACTTGGGCCAAGCACTTGCTTTGCCCAAGTTTAATTATGTTGTCAGTTCTTACGTCAGCAATTTTATGTATACTTTTATCATTAATAAATTTGACTGTATGAAGTTTACATAAAAAGTCGAACGACACGGCAGGACGGTACTCAAAAATACGCCTGCTGTTGAGCCGATCTGCGAAAACGTTTTTTTGTTGTTCGCTGTTTGGCAGTGTGAAACACAAGACCGCGGGGTATGCCAAAAAGAAATTCTTCAAATGAATCCGATACGTAATGCCTTACTGCAAAAATAAATTGAGAGATTTAATAAAATACCTAATTGCACATCAACAGCGCGAATGACAGAAGATTCTTACAACTGCATTAGGAGGCTAATGTTATATTCTGTTTTACGTGCACTTGTTTTTGGGCCCACACTTTACAACTTTGTGCTGTAACGATCATCTGCTATACCATTTTATTGGGCAGCCGTACATCATCGCGAGACTGCTAAATATGATGCACAACTTGAAAATGTGGAAGTCTACTTTTTTTAGCCTTCGGAACATCGCATTTCACCAGAAAACTGAACTGTTTAAAATGGTTTGCACATATATATGTCATCGAACTAAAAGCTGGTGGTAATGGCGATTTGTTCTCGCAGAAAAAATCAAATCGAATGGTGCAAATAAAAGCTGTAGGAGGTTCGCGCTCTGTGGAAGCCATGTATTTGATAGACGAATTATTATCTACTGGTGCAGCGTCATGAGGAACGGCGCAAGCGTCTCGCATCACCTAAACCCGCTTTGTGGGCCACGCTCTAAGGTCTATGCCATAGATGCAAGACCGAGAAACGTACCTTTACAACACAGTGTGTTCTTTTAAAACAATCCTTCTTCTCGTTTTAGCTGCTTCTTTAAAGAAAACATTCATTGCTCTTCTTTTGCATCCAAAAACTGTGAAGTTCAAGCAAAATGCGGATGTATTTGAAGCTTGGGGAAGAACTTGAGAACAACACTCGACTGAGAGAAGCTGCCAAAGTTCGGCTATCCCTCTAAGGCCACCAGGATCTCTCTTATTTATTTATTTATTTATTTATTTATTTATTTATTTATTTGATATTACTGCCAGCCACCTACAAGGTGGCCAAGGCAAAGGTGAGCATTGCTTGAGCAAAATACAAGAAAAACAAAACCAAAGAAAAAAGAACAGAAACATGATATTAAATAAATATTAAACATGAGGTAATAGATACAAGAGAAACGCAACAACCGACAGTTTAAAAGGAACATTTTAAAGATGACAACATACTTATCTAAGGCAGCAAATGTTTTGTGAGAGCCGCGACAAATGCAGGAGTTGATGATTGGTTAATTATTTTTATTGGTAAACTATTACATTCGTTGATGGTGCGAGAAAGAAAACTTAAAAGAATCCTTCTTAGTTTGTGGGACTATTATGGCTTTGTCATGTTTGTTTCGAGCTGACCTCGTCGTGTTGTATTGCATGTAATTTTCAAATGGAAGCAGAATTTTACCATTGACTATGTTGTACAGACGTTTGAGGCGGCTAATTTTTCTGCGAATTTCACGTTCAGGCAAGCCTGAAAGTTTGTATGAACAGGAAATAGACGCTTGCCTGTCGTGCCTGTTATAAACAAAGCGTAGTGTTTTTTTTTGTATTTTTCTAGGACGGTTTGTGCTTATTTGTGTGTAGGGATCCCATACTGAGTTGGCATATTCTAGTAATGGCCTAATAACAGTAGTGTAGTAGGCCATTAATTTGGTTCCGGGTGTGCTGTATTGTAGTTTTCTTCTTAACATCCAGTCTCAGTGAAGCTTTAGCGGATATGTAGTTTATGTGTGCATTCCAGCTGAGATTTGATGAAATGATGACTCTAAGATAGTTATATTCATTGACTGTTTGCAAGGGTACGTTATTCATTAAATAACTAAAATCCAAAGGAAATGTTTTTGCGTAATAATCATCTGAGCATATTTTGTACAGTTTAATAGTAATTGCCAAGTCGAACACCAATTGCAAATGGACGAAAGACAGTTATTAAGCGCTTGTTGGTCTGCAACACAACCTATATCAGAAAACACTACACAATCATCTGCGAACATTCGACACTGCACTGGCGTGTTGACTGTCAAGTCGTTAATAAAGACCAGAAATAACAACGGACCAGGCACTGACCTTTGGGTTACCCCCGACAGAACCGCAGCAGTCTGAGAAGAATTATTTCTATTTGCACGAATTGCTGCACGATTTGCACGAATTGTCTCCTTTCTTCCGTCCCGTTGTTTTCGCAGTACGTTCTAAATGAGAATTGCTGGCGTCCAGATAAATATGAATCGAGCCAAGCTACAATTTTATCGTTGTCAAGTAAAGTTCTTAATTTGTGGAGGAGCTTGTGGTGGGACACTCGATCAAAAGCCTTTGCAAAGTTCAGAAAATCCACGTCAATTTGCCCTCCTCCTTATTCATTACTTTCGCAAATTCGTGGATAGTGTGGAAAAGCTCAGTCTCCGTTGAGAGTCCTCGACGGAAACCATGCTGCTCTTTACAAAAGAAGTCACTGTTCTCGAGATACACAGATAAGTGTTTAAACAAAACGTGCTCAACAACCTTACCACGTGTACGAATTAATGAGATTGACCGATAATTCGTCATGCTTAGTTTGTCACCAGATTTAAATACAGGTACTACTTTTGCTACCTTCCAATTATTCGGAACAGTACCTTACTTCAAACTGCGGTCGTAGATGACGTAAACAAATTGCGTGCACCATTCGGCATAGCGCTATAAAAAGATGTTTGGGATTTCATCAGGTCCACAGGACTTTTTTGTTTCCAGTGATAAGAGTGCTTCAAAGATTCCCTTCTCAGAAAGAACCACGTCAGGGATGCTCAAGCAATTTAATTGGAAAGATGGAATGCTGCTCACTTTACTCGTGAAGACAGCTACGAAGTAATCATTGAATGCATTCGAGATTGACAGGTTTTCAGATACTTCCCTGTTATTTACCTTAATTTTATTTACAGAGCGTTTTGTGCTCGAGAGATAACGCCAAACTTTCTGGGGATTATTTCAAAGAAAGTTCGTCATCGTCACGTTAAAAAAAAGATATCTAGCATTTTTTATTATTGACCATAGGTCCCTTCTAAGAGAGGATAGCGTCAACTTATCAGTCTTTTTTGTTTTTTTGCTCAATTTGCTGCATAGACGCTTTATTCGACGTTTTAGTTGCAATATTGCTCTGCTCACCCACAAGTTCTGTTTACGAGACTTTTTTGCGGAGAGGCACAAACTTAGCAATGGACATGTGTATGGTTTGTCTAAAGAATTTCCAAAGCCAATTAATGTCAATATCCCTTCTGCTGCTCAAGTTAACAAAGCTGTCGAAAGATTTGTCCAGGAAGTCAAGAATGTCCACATCCTGAGCTTTGGCAAAATCAAGAAATTCCCTTGCGGGTACTTGTGAGGTTGGACGTGGGATAGCCGAACACTTCAACCAAACCATATGGTGGTCCGATATTCCTGGGACAACTTCGCACTGCATGTCTGATGAACTTAGCTTCTGAGAAACAAAAATAAGATCTAGAAGCGAGCTACTATTTTGAGTTACTCTTATCGGACCACGTACTATTTGAGAAATATTACATGCAAAGATTGTATCTAAAAGCGACTCAGAATGCTGACAGTCTGTCGTGGGGCACATTGTATCCTAATCAATGTTGAGAAGATTAAAGTCCCCGCCTAATAAAATGTTGAAAAAGTGCCTTGATTGTTCGCAGAGCGAACAATCAAGGCACTTGTATGCAATGCGTACAAAAAACAATACTGACGCTTGGTGGTCGATACATAGCACCCAACAGAAAGTTTGAAGTATCAAGGCAAATTTTAATCCAGATCATTTCGACATCAAAAGCATCTACCACCACGCAAAACCGGATACCTTTTTTAATGAAATTAGCAACACCACCACCTTTTGAGCTCCGATCTTTCCGAACAATATCATAATTACAGGGAATAATTCCATCATCAGGTTGTTAATGTTTAACCATGTTTCCGTGAGAATTGCAACATCGGCATCGTAAGACAATAGAACACTTTCCAGTTCTGATATTTTATTCACTATACTTCTGGCATTAAGATTCAGCATTCGTAAAGTAGAATGAACGCTAGTCACTATAATTTGCTTAGTTGAGGCAACGCCATCCAACGAGACCGGTTTAGAAGCTATTTGAGGTCTTTCCGTCTTTCCCTTCACGGCTTCCGTAATAGTACCCAAGCATTAGCGGCCTCATTCCAGACAAACGTGTCGCCATTAATTTTTACTATATCAAAAGCTAAGAACACTTCATTCCCATTATTTCTTAAGTCGCTCGTACTTTCCCAAAGTTTTTTTTTTTTTTTTTATTTGTTGCACCTTGGGCGAAAATTCCTCAGATACGCTGAAAGGTGTACCTTTAAGGCGCTTGCAGTTTCTAAGTATAATATCCTTATTTCTACCATTCAGCAGTTTAAAGATTACGGGTCTGCATTTATTTTCAGTTTTCTTTCCAAGCCTGTGAATTCGTTCAATTGCTACGTCATGAACAGCCAAGATGTTTGACAATACAGTTCCGCAAACAATATTTTCTAACGAAGTGTTGTCTTCATTCTCCGACTCAGTCACGCCGTAAACTATCAGATTATAACACATGCTTCGGTTTTCTAGTTCATCGACTTTTCTTATTAACCTGTCAACGGTTAGTTTTAAGGATGAAATCTTTTCTTTGTAGTCACGCACAGTGGCCTGCATGGTGTCGATATTTCGTTCAATCGAGGTATGTCTTGTGTTCGTCTCAGACAACAGGTCATCCGTTTTAGACGGGGTTTACTTTATATCCTTGATATCGCGGGCTACCGACTGTATGCTCGTTAAGATTTCAACCATGGTAGGTTCCGGGTTAGATTCAATGATAAAGAAATACCAATTTCACTGTCAGTTTTGTTTACTAATATAAGAAGCGTTATCCGCAATCGCGATGAGCTATCATCTGTTATTGATGCGTCATCTAGTGATGTTTCTCTAACTGAAACATGGCGTTCCAGTGCTGTCCGCGATTATGAATTTTTTTATTGTACTGAAAGTTATAGGTTTTTTCGTTCTGATCGAATTGATAGACGTGGTGGCGGGGTTTTAATCGCAATCAAAAATAACCTTGAATACTATCATGCAGATATTGTTACATCACTAGAACTGTTATGCGTGCATTTGCAATGTGTCTATAGAAATGTTATTGTGTGCGGGTGCTATCGTCCTCCCAACGCGACCGCAGACTTTTGCTCCAAGTTACCCGATACTTTAAATACAATTTTGTCTGGATTTCCTCTGGCGCCCATTTTCGTGCCGGGTGACTTTAACCTATCCCTTATTGATTGGACTGGTGCTTTCCCAACAACTACTTACAATTCGCCCGTTTACTCCGATTTTCTTGACATTTGTTCTGAGTTTTCTTTTTCTCAACTTGTTACTGAACCCACTCGCATTACCGATACTACAGCCACTGTGTTGGATCTAATTCTTTCCACTGACCCTAGCCTCGTCTCTTCCATAACCCACTTACCAGGAATTAGCGATCATTGCATTTTACACTTCAACTTGCATACTCCAATGCGTATTTCGAATAAAACTACTAAGCAATTCCGTGATTATAGTAAGGCAAATTTCGACGCAATGAATAACGAGTTAGCTACCTTCCTGAATGAATATCTACTTTCTTTTTCAGAACGTTCGGTTGAAATTAATTGGAACTTGCTTAAAAATAAGGTAAATTCTCTAATCACATTGTTCGTTCCATGTAGGTCCTTTGTTTCTAAACCACAGTCTCCTTGGTTTAATGCCACACTGAAACGTCTTTCTAATAAGAAGAAACGTTTTTTTTCCGTGCTGCGAAGTCCTCTGCCTTTACTGCTCGTTGGAATCTTTACAAAGAAGCTTCGAGCTCGTATAGGAATGCTGTGAAAAAAGCCAAAACAATTTGTTTTAATGTAACCTTACCTTCCATGTTATGCAATAGCACCAAGCAAGTTTGGAGTGTTGTGAACGGCCCCAAAAATACTGTTCTCTCACTTACAGGGGATCACGGTGTAGATATTCCGAGCGAGCACTGTGCATCTGTACTAAATGATATTTTTGCGAAAGCGTTTTCTTGTGATGTTGACACTGATTTCCCCACTTACCCTGTTTATAACTTCTTTCCAATGGACCCGCTTGTTTTTGATTATGACGGGATTGTTAAACAAATCGATGATCTTAAAGTGTCCTTGTCGAGTGGAGTTGATAACATGAGCTCTAAATTTCTTAAATCTACAAAAAGTTACATTTCAGTTTTCCTTCTAAAACTTTTCGAACAATCACTTGACCTTGGTATTTTGCCGGACGACTGGAAAATAGGAAAGCTGGTTCCGCTTCATAAATCAGGTTACAAACACAGTCCTCTTAATTATCCACCCATTTCCTTAACCAGCGCGCCCTGTAAAATTTTAGAGCACATCATTTACTCTAATCTAGTTAGTTCTTAGATTCTAATTCTTTTTTTTTTCACCCTCGCAACATGGTTTCCGAAAATCCCTGTCATGTGAAACACAACTTCTAACTTTTACTAATGATCTCTTTTCCATCCTTGACCGTGGATCTCAGGTTAACAGCGTCTTTCTCGACTTTTGCAAAGTCTTTGATAAAGTATCTCTCCAACTACTGTTTCTTAAGCTTGACAAACTGAATATTGATCCTAAAGTCTTGTCCTGGATTAAATGTTTCCTGACTAATCGATCACAGTTTGTTACTACCAATGAGGTAAATTCTTGCCTCAGTGCCGTCACCTCCGGTGTTCTCCAGGGGTCCGTTTCGGGACCCCTTCTGTTTCTTATTTATATTAATCACTTACCAATGTGTGTGTCATCCGTTATTAGCTTATTCGCAGATGATTGTGTAATATATCGTGAAATTACTAACAAATCTGACGCGGCACTTCTTCAAGCTGATTTATGCGCGGTATCGGATTCGTGCAACTTATGGCAAATGACTCTGAATACTAACAAATGTAAAACTATGAGGGTGCCTCGTCGTAGCACATCACCATCACCATACTCAATCTGTAATATTCAGCTGGCATCTGTAACCTCTTTCAAGTATCTCGGTGTTCACGTCACTTCTAACCTATCATAGAAAACTCATTCTGATCATATAATCGCTAACGCTAATTCAATTCTCGGATATTTAAAAAGAAACTTTTCCTTAACCCTGTTTCGTTTTACGTTCTTTAGCGAAGAGAACACACAGACAACCTTTCGTGCCGGAGTCAGGCTGAAGACTTCGTCTCGTTTATTAGATAGAAAACGAAATAAAAGAAAGGCGCCTCTGGTACGGGGCGCTCAGGTTACGCGCGAAGTGGGGGAACGGATGTTTAGATCTCGAGCTGCGTGCGAACGGTTGTTCTCGCTCGGTCGCTTTGGACTTTGGAGCTCGCTAGCGTCGGCGCGTCGGCGACTCCATAACATCCCTCTTTCTAAGGGAGCTTCGAAGAAGTGCCGAAACAGTCTGGCTCTTTTATACATCGGCCGTGCCGAGAATGTTTGTGAGAGGTGTCGGCGCACGTTTCCTCGGGCCTCGTGGTTGTTTCGGGGAACTCTTCGATGCATTGTTTATGTTGATCGGGGAAAGGAATTAAATGCGTGCGATTTCTTCGGATCTTTTGACCCTCGGACGTTATCCAGTAAGATCGTGGTGTATGGGCCTTGTTCTGAACAACTCCGGTTCGCTTTAGGTCAATGACCCAAACTCGCTCTCCAGAGCCGAGTGGATCTAGTTGACGCACTCCGTGTCGCCGGTCGAAGTATTGCTTTTGTCGGTTCCTGTTTTCTTGCTATAGTGACGCAGTTCTTTTTGGTCGGGTAGCTTTGGTTCCAGGAGCTGAGTGGTGATCGGTACGGTTGTCCGCATCCTTCTCCCCATGAGAAGTTCTGTTGGACTGTATCCGTTGGGCAGAGGCGTTGAACGGAAGATCATGAGTGTCTCGTACGGATCTTCCGTTTTGCTGAGTGATCTCTTTATGATCTTCACCGCAGCCTCCGCCATGCAATTGCTCTGCGCGTAGCGAGGGCTTGATGTGATGTGCTTAAACCCGTAGGTCTTTGAAAACTTTGTGAATGCTGAACCCGTGGTTCCCGCAAACTGAGGACCATTATCAGACACCACTACTTCTGGGATGCCATGCCTCGCAAATATCGATTTGCAGTGCATTATTACGCACGCTGCTGTGAGGCTTTCTAGTCGGGCGATTTCGGGGTAGCGAGAGTAGTAGTCGACGACGACCAGCCACCATTTTCCGTGAATGAAGAAGAGGTCCATCGCCACTCTCTCCCACGGTCGACTAGGAAACTCTGACGGGATGAGGGGAAGCTTTCGGTTCTGGCCTGTTTTAATGCACTTTTCGCAGTTCTTGACCAGGCGCTCGGTATGATCGTTTATCCTCGGCCACCACACCGATACATTTGCCCGTGCTTTGCATTTTCCTATGCCCATGTGTCCATCATGAAGTTGTTGCAGGATATGTGGACGGCAGGATTCTGGTACCACTATTCTAGAACCATTCATGAGAAGGCTGTTTTGCACGGCAATCTGATGACGGTACTCGTAGTACTCTTTGAGGTCTGTTCCGAGATCTCGACGATTTGGCCAACCTTTATGGCTGTAGCTGGCGAGTCTTTGGCAAACATGGTCTTTTTTCTGTTCTGCCGTTATCCATTGGAGACTCGTTTGCGTTGCGGGTAGGGACGTCTCTATGTGTCGAATGAAGCAATCGATTTCCTCTTGCATCTCTTTGTCTTGCCGCTGTGGAAGAGGGCTTCTTGACAATGAGTCAGCTGCTTGGAGTTCCTTGCCCGGAACGTGGACAACTTCGAATGAGTAGCGCATTAGACGCATGCGCAGTCTCTGAAGACGTGGGGTTAGGTCGATTAAAACAAAATCTTCCAAACGGAGTGATGAATGTCGTCAGGAGTCGTGACTTCTCTTCTAAAGGGATCTGCCAGAACCCAGAATTCGCGTCCAGCTTTGAGAAGATCTTGGCTCCCGCTAGC
Source organism: Ixodes persulcatus (assembly GCA_013358835.2). Lineage (NCBI taxonomy): Eukaryota > Metazoa > Arthropoda > Arachnida > Ixodida > Ixodidae > Ixodes > Ixodes persulcatus. Next base: position 235,464 of record JABSTQ010009094.1, on the reverse strand, counting down.
CTTCCCAGCGTGTGCTCCACTGATGGGATGGGGTGATATTCGCGTTGAATGTGCTTGTTCAGTTGTGTGAGATCAACACAAATGCGAATTTTGCCAGATGGTTTGGAGACGATGACCATCGGTGCGCACCATTCAGTAGGTTCTTCTACTGTAGAGATGACACCTTGCGACTGCATGCTTTCTAGCTCTTTCTGCGTTTCACGATACAGCGAAAGCGGTACTCTTCTCGGTGATGCGATAGCAAACGGCGTCGCGTTAGGTTTCAGCTTGAGAACGTGAGCACCTTCGAGAGATCCCAGTCCTTGAAACAGGTGAGAGAACTCTTTCTTCGGTTCGCAAGCTTTGTTCGCAGTCATGCAGATTTGAGGGCCAAGCCGAAACTTTTCGATAGCTGGCTTACCCAAGAGAGGCTTGCGAAGTCCTTTCACGATGTAAACTTCTTCGAGTGCTTGTTGCCCACGGCAGTTGAGCTTCATCCAAGATGATCCCATGACTTTAAAGGGGCCCTCCAACAGTATTTGAGCGTCTACTTTTTTTTGCCGTTTCTCCACGCTAGTGGTCCCGGAAACCCAGTGGGCAACGAAAGAGTTTAAAAATATTAGCGCATCATATTTTAATTTGACAACTCGGAAACACCACCTCCGACGGTGGCGCCGCGAGGTGCCGTATGCGCGCGCATAACGGCGCTCACTTTCACTATACGTCACATTCACTGGGTTTCGTGATTGGCGAGAGCCGTCCCAGAAATTTTGAAGCGGAATAAAGTATATCACACGTTAACCGTCATTATTTCTCTAAAAAGTCGTTTTTATAGAGCTAATAAAGTTGCAAATTAAAGTTCAAAAAGGGCGAAAACAACGCCTCGTCGCTCATGCGCGCCTCCCAGCGGCGGAGTACCTCCTACTCGCCGAGGTGGCTCCGGTGGCGGAGTTGCGGGAGACGAGGCGACGAGGCTTCCGCGGCTGTCGAAGCGGACTGAGGCAAAGACGGGTCGCGGCGCTTGCGTGGTGTGTCCTCGTACGGCGCGCGGCGCGACGCCCAGCTCCGCACTCCTTTTTAAGAATTCGGCGCTCAAAATCCGACAAGCCCGATAAATTCACCGATGATGGCAACCCGATTCCTAAGCTACGATGGTTGCAGCGAGGCCTAATGGCCGACCGGGCCGACGGGCTATCAACCAAACTCGCGTCCAATTGGCCAACCGCTTTGCTCCAATCGCTAAACTGTTTCATTTTACGTCATGAAGCGCAATGTTTTGCTTATTTAAAGTTGTTTTCTGCAATATTTAATTTGCTAATAACTCACAAAATATTGCGAATTTCTGTAATATATTTTTCCTCGGTGTTCCTGCTTTCAAGGAGCTCCGTTTCAGCGCGAACTTCAAACCAGTCAAAAACTTGTTGGTGGGCCCCTTTAAGGGGTCGTCCGTCTGGACCATGAAGTCGGCATTGGGGCTTGGAGAGCTTGTGGCACTTTGCGAAGACCTTTTGAAAGATGGCAGCTGGTAACACCGTTTCGTCTGCTCCAGTGTCTATTCGGAAAACAACAGGAGTTTTGTCGACGAATATCTCGATGTCCCATTTTGCTGTTTGAGGAGAAGCTGCAGCTCCTACGAATCCTTGTTCGTATACGAGGGAGTTCACGGTAGTTGAAGATTTGCAGACTGTTGCAAAATATCCCTTTTTCTTACACCTGTTGCAGCCTGCGTTCTTCGCCGGACACATGCTCCTCGTGTGAGCTTCTCGACTACACCAACAGCAAGGTTTGCCTTTTGGTTTAAGTGTCGCGGTCTTCTTAGTAGAAGTTCGAACATTTGAACGTTCAGTTCCTCGCTGAGCAGGTCCTGATGCTGTCCCAGTTTTGGCTGCTATACGCTCAACGTTGGCATCCTTTTCTTTTGTCGGTCGGAGTTCCACTTGTTGCTTCTTAATCACTTCCGATTGTCGCGCAGCAGCGATGGCCTTCTGTAGGTCCAGATCAGGATCCAGTTGAAGTTTTTCCGAAGTCCTGCTGTCCCGAAGACCAACAATCAGCCTGTCGCGGATCAATTCTTCCTTCAGTGGTCCATAGTTGCACGTAGTGGATAATCCATGGAGAGCAGTGACGTACTCCTCGACGGTTTTCCGTCTCTAGTTGCGATCTTGTGTTGAACATGGCTCTCTCATACACCACGTTTCGACGAGGAATGAAGTAACGTTCGAAGTTCTCCATCACCTTGTCGAAGTCTTGAACCTCGGTGTCGGACAGCTTGAAGGTCTGTAAGACGTCTTCCGCCGAAGTCTTCAGCCTGACTCCGGCACGAAAGGTTGTCTGTGTGTTCCTTCGTTTGTAGTCGATCCTGCGCTTTACTAATTATTATTAGACTGGCGGAGCGATCCCACTTCTGACACCATGTTTCGTTTTACGTTCTTTAGCGAAGAGAACACACGGACAACCTTTCGTGCCGGAGTCAGGCTGAAGACTTCGTCTCGTTTATTAGATAGAAAACGAAATAAAAGAAAGGCGCCTCTGGTATGGGGCACTCAGGTTACGCGCGAAGTGGGGGAACGGATGTTTAGATCTCGAGCTGGGTGCGAACGGTTGTTCTCGCTCGGTCGCTTTGGACTTCGGAGCTCGCTAGCGTCGGCGCGTCGGCGACTCCATACCAAACCCCTATGTCCCTAAAACGTCTCTTGTATAAGACTTTAATACGTTCAAAGTTGGAATATGCATGCCGCAGCAATCTGGGATCCAGGTCACTCAACGCTTATAACAAACATCGAAGCCCTGCAAAATCGCGCCGCACGATTCATAGTCTGCAACTATCATCGCACCGCAAGTGTCTCATCTATGAAAACCACTCTAGCCCTGCCTCTTCTTTCCTCATGTCGGAAAATATCTCGTCTATGCCTCTTCCATAATATCTATCATTCCAACGCTTCACTGAAAAACAAACTATTCATTAGCCCCTCCTTCATTTCTCCCCGCATTGATCACAAATTTAAAGTTGGCATACCTCATTGCGAAACTTCAGCTGACATAAACTCTTTCATCCCTAGAACGTCATCGGATTGGAACCAACTTCCCGCATAATTAGTAACTATTCCATCAATAGATTTATTTAGAAAAGCTCGTAACTACTCACTTTTGCTAGGATTATGCCGAACTAACATTTATAACCAAGTTGCCTTGTTGCTTGAATTATATGCAGAGTCAATATTTTATGTCCATCCCTCTGTAATGCCCCTGGGCCCTGAGGGTATTGAAATAAATAAAGAAAGAAAAGCAATCTAAATAGCCATACCGGGCCGAGCCGTACGGACTGCTCCTCTCTCGCCGATAACGAGCGCCACGGCTAGCGCTGCGGGGTAAAATAAAACAATCGCTCTCGCCGGCGGAGTGAGGCATACGGCAGGCCGCTCCCAAGGGGAGTCCTAATCGAGCGGCCGTGGTAGGAGGTATCTCAAAACGTGATTGTGCGCGCGTGCCTCGGTTTGTAGCGGCGCGAATAGACGAGTTTCCGCTGAAACTCGGTCATCCTACAAAACGAAACATGTGCGACCGCCGCCGTGTCACCTCTGCACATATTTGCGACCAAGAGTTGAAGTCTGGATGAGCGAATGTATATTCCCCAACTGCACAGGGGCAGAAAACTCGACGTTTTGTACCGCCATTGTCCTTCGCACGGATCGAGTTTTCGATCCAAGTTCGTTTAAAGGGGTACGGAAACGAAATGACGTCAGCGCGAGTTCTCTACCCCTCGCTTCAATGTCGGCCAGCGAGAAGCGCAATGGGTATAGCGCTCGTGACGTCGATAGTTCTCGCACAGTCACGGGTACTGTAGTTGCGAGCCTTGCCGCTTGGTGGCGTCAACGTGTGACAATCTTGCCTAGTAGTAATATCCGAGGACTGTACGCTCTATGGCCTATACAAAGCTTGCACGTGACATCATTCGAAGCCATACCGGTATTTTATGTGCCACGAGCTTTCCTGTCAACGTGTTAGTTTCACACCGCAGAAATAGTGGCTTGAGGGATCCATTAAGTAGGGTTGTGCGAATAGTGGTTCGAATCGAATAGCGCTGCGTCAGTCGTAGCTTTGACAATGCATGGGAAAGCCAAGACGGCCGGTTCTTTCAACAGTGCAGAAGCTAGGAATGACGCTGCGCTATTCGATTCAAACTACTATTCGCACACCCCTACCATTAGGTAAAGATAACCGTCAGTACCCAGCAATGGCCTATGGTTGGCCTGACAGAGGTCCCCGCATCCTCAGATCAAGCTTACCCAACGTCTGCAAAGGGCGATCTCGATGGTGTGGAATGCACGTTGCAGAAGCACTCTGGAACTGATAATGCAGCTAATGCCACAACCACGAGAGCTCGAGGTCGCTGCTGTCAAGCGTTGTTCCGCACAACGATCGTGCTCTGGCGCTAGAAAAGCATGTATCAAAGCCAGGACCACGGGCTAGCTCGCGCTTGTAACTTTTGCTGAAGTCTCAGTTTATGAGCGTTCTCCGCCAAGTCACATCCAGGACTAAATAACTCCACGAGCGAGCCATACTGCCGCGAACTGAAGCTGCTTCTTGGAGCTGCTTTTTGGGGGGTCATAAAGTGACGGCATTCCAACGGAGCTTCACAGACCACCACAAGGTGCAATTTTGAAATCTGTTCATTCGTTTTAAAATAAGCTTTCTTGACCTCTCTGCTAGAGCCGCTAAATGAGCTGCGCTTAGAGTATCGGCACTCCGTTCCCCCACATTGTTGTGGGCGCCGCCATTTTGGGGCTTGTGCAGGGCAGACGCAACCGCCGATCGTCGTGATTCAAAAGTGCGACTTCCTCAGCATTAGATTCGGTGTTAGGAAGCTCATGTAATATTGCTTTTCTCTGTCGCGAACTGTTTAAACATTTGTGGAGGACGGAAAAGCGTTTTCTGTGATTCCAGATAAAGCTTCAGATAACTGGCAACCATGATTTTAAGCCACAATATGGGCAAGTGTCGTTACTCTGAAGCGTAGCTTATTTAGTGGCACTACTCTCTGCCCGCAGCACAGAAACACTAGTCTAGGCTAGCGTTTCTGGGCAGCCGGCACAACATGGACCACATCTAAACAAAGAAATGAAAGTGCAAACATTACGTTTCCGTACCCCTTTAATGGGATTTCCGGACACGCTTCATAGTTCTGAGCGGTCTGCCGTCCGCATGAACAACAGGACAAAGGGCAGGCAAACTTTTTGCGAGGGTATCTTTACTTCTCATCTGCCAATATCAACTATACTCACTGAGGTCATAGGAAACTCAGGGCGTGGCCTATTGTGTTTGTTATGTTCACGCTTCCTGCTTCGTGATTCGTTCTTTGGAGTTCGGCTAACGTCCCAGTCTTATTGGCTGCGATGCGATAATGATATGCCCAGGACTCACCCACCTTCCACCCACCTTCCACCCTCTAGAGAATTCTGAAGCACACTTATACAGTCACCGACGGCTTAAAAAAAACGCAGTGCGCGGCAGTTTCCGAACATTGTATCATCACTAAGCTGCCAATGATATTGCGACATTTTGTCGATAAGCCCGCTGAAGAACGAGCAACAAAGCCAGAAGTGTCATTTCTTCAGCTATGAGGGACAATACCGTATTTACTCGAGTAATAGCCGCACAATTTATGAACACGGCCCTTGCGTCTACTTTCCTGCAAAGCACATATACAGCCAATCATCGCGTTGCCAATGAATAACATAGCGAAAAACTAGATCAAAAACACGAGTCTCCATACAAATACAACCTTCATAGATGGTATCTTCGCGCGAAGACGTTATCTTTGTAGTGTAAACCGCTGGTATCATGCTGCCGATCGCGGTGATTGGCAATCCGCGTGCTCCACGGAAAAGCGAACCCTCAAGATTTCTTCATAAAAAGTGCGGCTATTACACGAGTAAATACCGTAGTTATGGACCGCCAAAACTAGAAATTTAGATCTCACGCCTCGTCGTGATTTCCAATCAGAATACGAAGAGGACGGACTTTTTTTAATGGGCAATTCAGCCTGTTCGGATGCTAAGCCGGCTCCCATTCGGATTCTTTCCAGGGGTTTTCATTGAGTGTCACGCGCTGTCTGGCGTACTGTTCATATTCTCACTTTTAAGAGGATTCGATAATTGTTTTCACCTAGTTGTGCCGTCGTAAAACCTGTAGCACTTCGTGTAGAGATTGACAAGGAGAATTTGTGTATTGACGCATTACGATATTTCATTGGAAATGGTACATCATTCTTTCACGATGATTTCGACATGTTGCTAAATTCCTACGCGTTTTTACCCATCTTTGTAAGAACTCTGCCCGTACAAATTCCGTCGTGCTTTTTTCTTAGCAGACATTTTTCAATGCTAGTAATTTTATTGTATTTAAGCACTGAAAAGTTTTCTTACGGGACATTTTTGACGTTTACTTATTGTGATATATTCAATGGATGAAAATGAGCATATCTCGTGTGCATGAGCACGCCCAGGATTTCCAGCGCTTTGAAACTTAGAAAGCGTTTGAGCTTGAGCATGTTCACAACTAGACGCTCTGCATCACCATCAGCACGCACAAGTGTCTGTGCCAGTACAGTCGTCTACCATTCATAATCTTGCCAAAAAAATACATTTTACAGCGCACCATAAATCAGATGATAACACAATATTGCCGCGTGCGCAGCTGTCAAAGTAGGCAGTGCGGCCATAGCCTAACGGTTATCGCGCTCTCCTTCCACGCAGAAAGCCAGGGTTCGATTCCTGGCCGCGGGTACGCGTTTTTGTTGACTCTAATGTCATGTACTGGTAAATTCGAGAACCGTGTTGCTAATTTGAGGTTAGAATGTTCTACACGCCGAAACTTCTACTCTGATTGTTCCAGAAGTTCACGCATGTACAAAAGGGGCTCCGCGTGGCAAGCCGGAGGCGGTCTCGCCCCAGTGTACGATCCTGCTGTTACGCCGCCATCGGCGCCCGCGACGCTCTACTGTTATCTTCTGTTTCCTTTAGTTTTGGGCACAAGTTCGCCCCATTAAACGTTTAGTTTCTTCAGTTATTATCGCCTCATTAATTGTCATTCATGATATTTTGTTGGAGGTGCTGGGTACCACATGTCCGTGCAGCATACCCTCCCCCCCCCCCCCCCCCAAGCACCCGCAGTGCAAGTCCGATTCCAAGCCCGGTGAGAAGACCACTCTACGCGGAACCTCAAACTCGGACCAGCCGCCGCACCAAGGAAGAGGATCTTGAATACGGCTTCCTGCTCGACAAGCAAGCCCAAGCCGAAAAAGACGACGATTGCCAACCAGTCGCAGACCCCGGCCGCTTCTGCCGTCGTATACCTGCCCGTCGCACCCCGGACTCCGACGCCTTTCCACGGAGCCGCCCACGAGGACATCGAGGACTGGCTGCAGTACTGTGAACGTGTGGCCCGCCATAACGGGTGGAGAGCTGAGCAGTGCTTGCAGAACATCTACTTCTCGCTGGAAGGGACTGCAAGGTACTGGCTGGAGAACCACGAGGCTTCTTTAACTTCGTGAGAGGTGTGCAAGCAAGAACTAAAGAAGAGGTTCACCAGCCAACACCGACGCGAGAGGGCCGAAGGCATCCTTCGAAGAAGGACCCAAGGCCCAAATGAAAGCATCACCAGCTTCGTCGAAGATGATCTTCGCCTGAGCGCCCGCGTCGATGCTCAGGCTACAGAGGAGAAGAAGCTACGACACCTGATGAAGGGAGTGAAGAGCGAAATATTCCGCGGCCTTATCCGCAATCCACCGAGAACAGTCGACGATATCGTCACGGAGGCGATAAATATGGAACGGGCCCTACTAGCACGCGCGAGACCCTACCAGCGATGATACCCTGGCGTAACTACTCTGGCGACATCCGGATTCGACCTTGGTACCACCGTCCCCGGCATCCGTGATATCATCCGTGAAGTCGCCCAGGAGGAGCTGAAGAAGCTGCTGCCCGCCACCGCACGCCCGGCCTCGCTCTCCATGGCCGAGGTCGTGTGGGAAGAAGTTCAGAAAGCCATCCAGCCAGAGGCTCCCATCAGCGTGGCAGCCCACGAGAAACCGACGCTATCCTACGCCGCAATGGTTCGACAAGCGCCACCAGCCCCGCGTCCGTACATGGCGCCTCCCCGACGTGAACCTCCAGCGCAGCAGTATTCCCGGTGCCAGGAAGATCGGGCGCATGTTCGCCCAGAACAAGCTGCGCCAATGAAGACCGACGTGTGGAGGACGGCCAATCGACGCACGTTGTGCTACCACTACGGGTAAGCCGACCATATCTACCGCCGTTGCCCCTACCGGAAAATAGGGCTGCGCGGCTTCGACCCGAGCGACCCACGGCCACGCTATGGTGAGCGACCACAGGAGATTAAAGAGTATCTTCGACGACCTCGGTCTCCTCCGCCTGCACCTCGCCGCGGGTCCCGGTTGCCGTCGCTAGGACGTCCAGCCTCGCCGATGCACCGACCTCGTTGTGAGAGCCTCTCGCCCATTTCTCGACGGGAAAACTAAGTGCGGCAACGCCTGGAAGTGGCGCTGCCGAAGACGACCGAAGCTAAGAGCCTCCAAGAACGACGGAGGGCTTCCACTCTCCCGACGCTACGCATCACAACGACGCCCCTGCATCCGTGTCCAACAATCTAAACGTTATTATCAACGGCCACGACGCATCGGCACTCGTGGACACCGGAGCAGACTACTCAGTCTTGAGTGGGAGGCTCTTTCGCCGCCTTCGAAAAGTGACGACGCCGTGGGAGGGGCCGCTGATACGTACTGCTGGAGGACACCTCATTACGCCTGTCGGAAGGTGCACTGCTCGAGATTAAATCCACACTGAGACGTGCCCTGTCAAGTTCGTCGTTCTGCAAGACTGTGCGAGGGACGTTATCCTCGGAATGGACTTTCTCTGCGAGTATGGCGCCGTCATCGGCCTCGGAACAAACCGGCTGACTCTACGAAAACCTGCTCCACCATTGGAGGAACGCAAAGCGACGTCATCCGCGGTCCGAGTCCTCGCAAACCACGTAAACTTACCACCGTGGTCGAGTGTTTTCGTACTCGTCGGGATCGACGAAGCTTTCTGCGGCGAAGTTCTTTTCGAGGGAAGCCTCCAATTGCTCCTGGGAAGAGGAATAGGCGTCGCAAGAGGAGTAGCTGAACTTCAGGATGGGCAGACTGTGGTCCTCGTGACGAACTTCCGAAATGAAACGCAACACCTCACGAAAGGTACAGCCGTGGGCCACATCGAGGAACTTCAGAACTCCGCCGAAATCGCCGCGATTACTGAAGAGTCCCCTCCACCTGAGCAAGAGAGTACGTCGCCAGCGCAGGTCGACATCGACCCTAAGCTTCCGGGCCCGAAACGACGGCAGCTGATTAAACTCCTCGCTGAATACCGAGACTGCTTTGCAACGTCGTTGAAGGTGCGCCAAACCGCCGTTGCGAAGCACCACATCGTTACCGAGGACGAAACTCGCCCTGTGCATCGATCGCCGTACGGAGTCTCCGCTAAAGAAAAGGAGGTGATCCAAGCGCAAGTTCAAGAGATGCTGAACGACGACATAATCCAACCTTCAAGCAGTCCGTGGGCCTCTCCAGTCGGGCTGGAGAAGAAAAAGGACGGAACGCTTAGGTTCTGTGTGGACTACCGGCAGCTGAATGCGGTGACGAAGAAAGACGTCTATCCACTCCCCCGTATCAAAGACACTCTAGACTGGCTGCGCCACTCTCGATATTTCTCATCGATGGACCTGAAGAGCGGCTACTGGCAGATCGAAGTCGACGAACGGGACCGAGAAAAGACAGCCTTCGTCACTCCGGATGGACTGTACGAGTTTACGGTGATGCCCTTCGGACTATCCACGGCGCCAGCAACTTTCCACACGTGTAATGGACACCGTACTGGCAGGGCTGAAGTAGCAGAGCTGTCTCGTCTACCTTGACGACGTCGTAGTATTTTCAACTGACTTCGACGAGCACTTGCGACAACTCCGCGTTGTTCTCCAAGCCATACAGACCGCCGGCTCACCCTCAAGCCGTCAAAGTGCCGGCTCGCCTATGACGAACTGAAGTTCCTAGGCCACGTAGTTAGTAACGAAGGCGTCCGCCCAGACCCCAAGAAGACCTGCGCCGTTGCGGCGTTTCTAGCGCCTACAAAAACGAAGGACGAACGAAGATTCCATGAACTGTGTGCCTACTATCGACGCTTCGTTCGTGATTTCGCAAGGATTTCCGCACCGCTCACAAACCTCACGAAGGACGCCGAGAAGTTCGAATGTGCCGAGGAGAAGCAGCAAGCATTTGACGAGCTTAAGCGACGACTCCAGACCCCTCCTGTCCTTGGACACTTTGATTAGGATGCGGAAACCGAGATTCACACGGACGCTAGTAATGCAGGACTTGGAGCGGTACTAGTACAAGTGCAAGAAGGCACCGAGCGAGTCATCGCCTACGCAAGTCAGACGCTGTCCAAATCGGAGAAAAATCACTCCACGACTGAAAAAGAATGTCTTAGGGTTGTCTGGGCAATCACGAAGTTCCGCCCATACCCTTACGGGAGCCCGTTCCGCGTAGTCATAGACCATCACTCGCTTTGCTGGCTTGCGAACCTCAAGGACCCTTCGGGACGCCTCGCTCGATGGAGTCTCCGACTACAAGAGTTCAACATGACTGTAGTCTACAAGTCAGGCCCCAAGCACAGCGACGCAGATTGCCTGTCCAGGGCCCCTGTCGGGACACCTTCCGGCAGCAGCGACGACAATGACGACGAGTGCTTCCTAAGACCAGTGACCACCGACGACCTGGCCCGACGTCAACGAGCCGATCCTGAGCTGCGCACACTAATTCAGCACCTGGAAGGGTGCGGGAGTATGGTGCCCCATGTTTTCTCATGAGTACTGCCGACCTTCGCCATTCGACAAGGTGTTCTCTACAAGAGAACTTCGGGGACAACAACTCGCCGTGGCTGCTGGTAAGTCGACCGACCTTCGAGAGGAGATCTTTCAAGCCTGCCACGACGACCCGACGTCCGTACACCTTGGTTACAGTCGGACGCTGGCCCGTATTCGCAAAAAGTATTACTGACCCAAGCTCTCCAAAACCATGCCCGATCCTGTCACGAGTGCCAGGATCGGGCAAGAAACCGCCGACGAAGCCGGCAGGTCTTCTGCAGCCGATTCTTCCACCAACTGCACCGTTCCAGCAGATCCGAAGGGATCTACTTGGTCCTTTTCCGCCGTCGACCCTGGGAAAACGTTGGATAATCGTCGCCACAGATTATCTCACGCGGTACGCAGAATCGAAAGCCCTTCCGTCAGGGACTGCTGTTGAAGTCGCCAAGTTTTTCATCGAGTCCATCGTCCTCCGGCACGGCGCTCCCGAAGCTCTCATTACAGATCGCGGATCATCGTTCATGGCACAGCTGATCCAAGAAATTCTCCGGCTCAGTCACACCAGCCATCGTCGTACCGCTGCGTACCACCCGTAGACCAATGGGATGACGGAGCGACTCAGCAAGACAATCGCCGACATGATCTCTATGTACGTCGACGCAGAGCACAAGACGTGAGACGAGGTGTTGCCCTACGTAACTTTCGTCTACAATATGGCGGTTCAAGAGACCACTGGATTCACGCCTTTCCAGTTGTTAAATGGTCGGAAGGTAACGACCAGGCTGGACGCCAAGCTGCCCCATGAGCCATCTGACAGTGAGAGCGACGACGCCTAGGCGGTTTCTCAACGGGCCGAAGAAGTCCGCCAGCTCGCTCGACTCCCGATTCAAGACCAGCAACGCGTCGACGCGGGCCGCTACAACCTTCGTCGAAGGGACGTCCCCTTCCAGCCCGGAGACAGGGTGTGGGTGTAGACGCCCATCCGTCGCCGCGGCCTCAGTGAGAACTGCTTAAACGGTACTTTGGACTATACAAGGTACTTCGTCGCCTCGGGGAGCTGAACTATGAGGTGATGCCCGACGGAACAAGATTATCATCACGCCACCCACCACGACCTGAAGTCGTCCACGTCCTGCGCCTGAAGCCGTACTACGCGCGATAGGACTATGGACCTTATGTGCTCTAAATGACTCTTTGGTTTGTCGTTCTTTTTATTTGCTTTGTTTGTTTTTTTGGTGCATCGGGGCGATGCACATTAAGGGGGGAGTAATGCCGCGTGCGCAGCTGACCAAGTAGGCAGCGCGCGGTTATCGCGCTCTCCTTCCACGCAGAAAGCCAGGGTTCAATTTCTGGCCGCGGGTACGCATTTTTGTTGACTCTAATATGATGTTCTGGTAAATTCGAGAACCATGTTGCTAATTCGAGGTTAGAATGTTCTACCAGGGGCGGATCCAAGGAGGGGGGAGAGGTCGACAAGGGCGGCCGCCCCCCCCCCCCAAACAAAGTCGACCCCCTTTCCTTCTCCCTTCTCGGAGGCCAATTTGACATTGGTGGACCCCCCGGTGCACAAAAAAGAATGGGAGAGTAGTATCTTTTCAAATTTTCCGCCCCCCCCCCCCAAAAAAAAAAAAAAAATCAGAGTTCTGGATCCGCCACTGTGTTCTACACGCCGAAACTTCTACGATGATTGTTCCAGAACCCCTGGCGTATACGAAAGGGGCTCCGCGTGGCAAGCCGGAGTCTGTCTCGCCCCAGCGTACGATCCTGCTGTTACGCCGCCATAGACGCCCGCGACGTTCTACTCTTATCCTCTGTTTCCTTTTGTTTTGGGCACAAGTTCGCCCCATTAAACGTTTACTTTCTTCAGTTATTATCGCCTCATCAATTGTCATTCGTGACATAATAAACACGTGGCACACTATCTTGATGACATCTTGAGTATTTCGTGTACTGTAGGGTCTCCCCTTGGATTTTTGGATCCCCTTTCTCTCAACTAACGTCGAGTGGACTTTGGGGTAGTCTTCAGAAATGTGAGTTTGTCCAGAGCAATGTGGAATACCTAGGTTACATAAGCTACATTGGATATGAGGTACTCCAGTCAATTCATCGTCCCAGGGCATATCTCCATAGAGAAACGCCTCTCCAGCACGATCGCTGCACAGGCATAAAGGCCTCAAAGAGCCTACAACTGCGTAGTCATTCAAAAAAGACCCCACAGCCGATGATTTATGTCGGTAGCACACCAATATTCAGCAAGTTAGAATCGTTTTAATGCGGGAGCCTTATGTGCCCCATTACGCGGAAATCCGGCATCATCGGCGGCGGGACCGAGCGAAGGTACCAAAAATGGCTCTCCACCTTCATGATAGTATGTGGGAAACTTTTGGCCTTGTAGGCGCACTCAAGAAGAGGACGAGACTCTGGCTGACTTTATGACATCGCTAAAAAAATAGCACACGCTTCCGAATTCGAGGATTCCTGGAACGATGCCTTGGGCGACCGCATCGTGTGGAGTTTAAGGGGCGAGTCTTAAATCTGCCGCCCGCTCATCGAGAGGACGCTGACTTTCAAGCTTAATGTGAGAAAGCCTCACAATTAGAAACTGCAAGACAGGACACTCGTAAGCTCACTTAGCGTGCAGTTCCTCATGACTGGAACATTCCGAAAGTTTAGGTCTTAGCACGTCCAATAAAAAACCGGCGTCAGCAGAGCCAATTGTGCCTCTGCATCACGTGCAGTGTACCGTTGAAGAGGTCACTACCTTCATTAGAACTTACCGTTTAAAAGAAAATATTGCCATAATTGCAGGAGGAGAGAATACTTTGCACGACATTGCCAGAGCATGGCTCGTGTACTCCAGACACAAAAGATTGCGATCACACGACATCTCCACGACTACTTCGCATTTTATACGGTTCATTGTACTACTAACCGTGTAAGCGACGACAGTGAGCTGACAGGAAGCCAAATGAAAACGTTGCTCCACATTAGAGCGGCTGTGACCATCATCAATACAATATACGGTGTCGCAGTCCACTTTACCACTTCAGCCTTTGACCCTGCGCTCAACTCCTAAATGTGCGACGCCATCTCTGTTCTTTGAGCGGTACAAGTTCAGGACGCTCATCAAGACCAGGCAGTGATTAACACGTGTGATTGTCCAGACAAACCGAACTGTTCTGCTGGGAAGAGACTAGTTGAGGCAAATTCACATTGGTTAAAAATTCGCAAATGACTAAGAAGATAAGAAGGGGGCAGGACATACCGCTTTTTTCCTTCTTGTTTTCTTGTCTTCTTGGCCATTTCCGCTTTTTAAACCACAGTCTAGATGTGCAACCAACTAGCCCCCAATTGATCTTGATGTAAATCCACATTGATTGGTTCAATATCTTCTTTCTCGCGGAATATGCAGTTCAGGGCAGATTAGCCAGCCCGCTAGAGAATCACAGGATGCTTTATAAACTCGCGATTCACGCCGAGGCCGAATCTGCTGCAATTAAACTACATCGACTTCCATAACAACCTTCGTGAAATTGAGAAAAAACAAGTTGGAAATTCTAAACCCTTGTGTACGATCTCCAAAGCTGATAAAGCGATTTGACGGCGCCAGTCGTTGTCACCCCAAAGAAGTCACTGAAACTTTGTGAAGATTGCAATATCACCATGAACTGTTACATTTGACCGGAGGTATATGCATATCCGGTGCTTACAGCAGAGGGCTTGCATACCGCTCGCGTTAATAACAAACGCTTTAGTAGGGTGTATTTCACAAATATTTATCAACAGTTGTGTCATAAGCAAAGCTTGAGGGTTTACACCACCGTCACCACACACGACGGCATGTACCAATACGATTGCCTACCGCTCGGAATCTCCAAATTCTATATGTTTCTAGTCGACGGTGAACAAGATCCTACAAAACGTTTAATACGTGGTATCCGATGTCCATGGCATCTTGACTGCTTCAGGTAATCACGAGGCCCACCTTCGGTTTCTGATCTAACTTCTTATTCGAGTAACGGCTAGCGGAATTCGTGTCAGCCTTCTTGTTCTTGTCCCTGGCTTTGCGTTTTTGTTTTTTAATTTTAACCCAGAGATACCAACTAGGCCAAACGTCAATGGTAGTGAACCTTCCTTAAAGACTGATGCACTGCTTTTATATTTTTGTGTGGTTAGTAATATTAATACAATTTATCAGCTATTCATCTTACTTTGTCTGTTGCAACGGAGTAGGCAGAGGCTTGTCAAGCAACACCTCAGTTGCTTCTTTCTTTGTCGCCCCTTTCTAAACTAAAAGAGGACGAGTTTGAATTTACATTTTCGTCTCCTTCAATTGTCTCTGTCTCCTTCAAATGGCAGAGCGCTGCGCTCGTTTTTAGGTCTCCCCAATTATATCAAGTGATCCTTGTTTATAACATTAAATCCGCTCCACGAGCTTCTAGAGATACACAACCGGTAGAAGGATGTTTTGTTTTATTTCAAAGGAAGATATTTTTAAGAAATAAAAGGTGTCAGGTGTAGGTTCTTAGGAATGTTTTGTAGAAAATCTGAATCAGTTTCTTGTTGTGGCGGTTCTTATGTAGCCACCCTGCTGGGTGAACTGTAGCGAAGACCTACAGCAAGCAGAAGGCAGGAGCGCTCAGGTCGCAACCCGGGGTGGGTTTATAAAATACGACTCATGTCTGCTTTACATTTTAGGCACGCTTTATTATTGAAACATCTGGCCCTTTGTGGGCCCTGTGGATAATTGCACGTACAAGTTACCGCATGTGGCGAACACCCGAATTTATGAAATGTATAAAAGCGCCGAAACCGACAGGCAGCAAGACGTAGTAAAACGCAAATTTACTTGTATTTTCTTACTACGTCTTGATCCTTTTTTTCCGGGGGAGGTTGGAGGGCCCTTTTGTGCTTTTTCAGCTGTGAACAAAGTAGCCAAATAAATCACAATACCTGAATGTAAAATCACCTTCAAGGAAGGAGAACAGCTTGCTACGGAACATGTGCTTACCATATACGACCCAAGCAGGCCTCTCTGCCTCGACTGTGAAGCTTCTCTAAGCCGGGTGGGTGCAGTAACCTCTCACGTCATGCCAAACGGTGAGGAAGTGCCAATTACTTAAGCCTACAGAACGCTCTCTCCTCGACAGCGCAGCTACAGACAGATTGGGCGAGAAGCATTCATTATTCCGTTGGCGGTTTAGACGTTCGCAGTACTTGAACGCCACGTACCAGCTCGATCAAGAAACGAAATCAACATGGCCATCGGTAATCTCTGCGATAGTGGCCATTTTCTAAACCTTTTCTGTCGCCGAATGCTGTTGAGACCACAGTATGAAAGCACAAACTTTACAATGTTAACACACTGACTGACAGAACGGCACATCTTTCAATAGGCTTGCCTGACCATGCCTACCAATATTCACCATTCACTTTAATTTAAGCGGTGTATAGCTTTCTCTTCTCTCGCTATAAGTGACTCTATGGCATGACTGCTGTAATTCTGCGGGTTCCTACGTGACCGAAGTAGGAGGAAAATTGACAGCCAACGCTATTCCTCACACTCCCGTGAAATATTACTGTCAAAGACAGCTTAAAGACAGCAAGACATGCGTGCTTCTGCTGCATCCTGGTTTGTTTTTCGGCGTTCTCATTGGCTACTTCCGCATTGTAATTGGCTGTACTGAGATAATAGAATGCTATGGACTTGCCACGCCCTGCGTTTATTAAGCTTTTAGTGACTTCACAATTATCCCCAGTGAGAAAGGCAATTGAACTTAGATTTACTTTTGCGCATGGTGACGGAACATCTGCGGGAAGTTTATATTTACAGAACGCGTTTTGAGAAACTACAATTCAGATAAAGTTAAGTTGGTAAGCCAAAGAAACAAACATTACCTAATAACTTTGATCGCTTGTATATCATTAAACGACCTTTAAGTATGCAAAATTGAATGTGAGACATCTAGAAACTATTAGGCGTAGTTTATTAGCCACTTGGAGGCAAATACCTGCGAAAAGAAAAGCGAAATAAATTCCACGTAAGCAATAGAGTCTACGAACGCGGAATAAAGCGCAAATTCTGCATCTTCGGGCTATTGAAGGTCACGCAGTCCACAGACAAGTCGACTGCGACACCATCTTCAGGCAGCACGATAAACTTCTGCAGAATTCCTGTGAGGTACAGGAAGATCTGAATATTGGAGGCCGCCTCTCCAGGGCACATTCGTTTGCCTGGAAATAAAACAAAATGTCAGTAGAATAATACTGATCACTTACTCGAACCAACTATTCGTGCGCATATCAGTTCAATTCAGCAGAAACTAATTCCTTATACTCTGAAGCCCCGGTCTCCCTGCTTATACATCGTATAAAAGACAGCCCTGAGACAGGATCTGAAAAGCGTTTCTTTCTTGTGTGAGAATCCTGCCACATGTGTCATATAAGAGCTGCCTGCAGACATGTTGGAAGCATTCATAAATATGAAGCATGTATTCTTCGAACACGATTGAGGCATGTCCGCAAATACTTCTGTTACCATGTCTGCACCGAACAGCATGTCTTCTGTATAATGAATGAGCACTGTGGCCGCCGCTTTCAAAATACAACTACGAAGAGCTTCGTGAAAACGGCGCACGAGTGCACGCCACTCTTGCTCGGGCTGCGGTCATCCCTCCTGTCTTTTTCCCATAAAACTGTCAACAATATATTTCATGATTACCCTCGCAGGTGCTAGAATATAGGGTGACCCCCAACCCCTCTGTTCTCGTTTCTTCACGAGCTGTTTTGAAGCTGCGCAGCGGACGTTCAACCCTGGACACAATAGCGAACGAGAAGGAGGATGGCGACGAGCAACGCACGCCCTCCGCTCCAACCGTCGCTTTATCTGTCAAAGACTGGCAGCGACACCTAGCAGTATTCAGCGGAGCACCGAAACCGAACGTCAATGACTGGCTCAAAAGCGATGGCCGTGCAAGCGAACATAACAAGTGGTACGATAACTTGAAGCTTGCGTATATGGTATCTTTCATTAAAAATATCGCAGTCTTTTGTCGTTTTGAAACCATAAAGAAGGTATATAAAGTCCTGGAATGGGTTCCAGACATCGTGTCAGACACGGAAGACAACAAGCAAAAAAAAATACAGCCTGGCCGGAGGTACCACGCCACAACGCAGATTTTTGTACCCTACGTCGAAGACACCCTTCACCTATAAGCGACGTGTCGGCAGTCACAAGACCAGAAACGAGAAGATCCGGCACTTGTTCGTGGCCCTCAAATTGGCACCAACCCTGCAAAACCTTTCTAGCGAGTACAGAAGTTGTGGAGAGCTGTAGGGTGCCCTCATAATGGAGGTCCCGCTCAAGCGTCTTCCCAGGGCGCTCCTACGGCGGTGTTTTATCCCGAATTAATTCTTCAGATTATTTGTTAGAAATTGCAGCTTCGTTATTGCGCCATCACTAAAAGCCGTCATCATTGCAATCAAATCCGAGCCGATCGTCAAACGAATCTCTGCACTTGACGACCCTGAGAAAGAAATATTTTCAAAGGAAGGTATTGTCGTTTCTTACTCCCTCGTGTCCATAGTGGAAGGAACCATTTATGTTTGCCTCACTAAGCTCTCCCCAGAGCCGCAAGTACTTCTCTGAATAATGCCTACCACAATCACGATCCGGTACGAAGACCACAACATATCGCTGTACTCTTTCCAAACATTTTCCGTCTGCCAGTTCTCTTCATACATCTGCAACCGATATATGTCATAATATGAAAAGGGTGATGGATGTTACTTTAGTTGCTGACAAACAACATTATTTATTCGCCATGACAGCTCGTAACGTGCTGAAGCGCCTGCTGATCATCTTACTAGTGCATAAGTTTTATTGCTCGAGTCGACCTAGGTCTGGTAATAGTGGTAATATAAAATGCTTTATTGTGTTTTAGCTTACCGACAGAAAAGGGTACCAAGTGTTCAGGCTTAGCGGTAAGGCCCGAGCCGTCATCCTTCAGGAATCTCGAGGGGTCGAAGGCTTCCGGATTTTTCCACAGAGTGGGATCCATGTGCACTGCCCACAGATTTGGCAGCACGATCGTTCCTTTGGGAATCACGAAGTTATCGATGCTGGTGTCCTCCTCGCAGCTGGAACATAAGTTTTATTGTATGTTTCGTGGTTATGTTTTCTTTTCTTTGTGTGATAACTAACAAAGCTCTAATCGGGGTAGGTGCCCGTTTCAATCTGTTTAAAGGGTTCACGAAACGATATCAGAATGGAATGTTAATGACTTTGGAGAGGCATACTGGTCCTAGTCCGACCCAAGTGTACTTGCACAGACCACCACTGATTCAGAAGCTTCTTTGTCGTGGTGAATATCGCGGATAAAAAGGGTCTATTTATTTCAGTCTTGCCTTCGCAAAGCTCGAGGACGTAATTTTGGGATCGAAACCACCCACCCTGACGACACTCGAGCGCGGCTTATAGATTGGACACGAGAACTGCGTGAGCACTCGACTTCAGCTCGTAACAATCAATGCCTCGGTGGACACTCGGGTAGTGGCTCGTGTCCAACCATTGCGATGATGAAAATAGCCAAACTCTAACGATTCCTAGAGATCAACACGCGTTTACTACTTTGCCAACCCCAGCACGTAAATATGATTAGCGTTGCCGGCATAGGATAGGCATCACTACAGGCCACATGGCCGCTTGTTCTGGCTCCGAGTTGAGACGATGAACGATGCTCATATTTCTCTTATTTTTTGACGACTGCCTTTGCTTAGAAAGAAAAACTAAGTCAATTTTATTCAGTTATTAACGTTAGAAAGTGATTCTAAGTAGCATTTAGCGGAAATAGAAACCTCGATTCACTGCTCCTTTAATGAACTCTACATCAACTCTGCTCGCGAAAAGTTCTATGAACAAAAATATTAGAAATATTTTTATTCATAATACTAAGCTATATCAATATATCTTTAAAATATCTGTACACGAAGGAACGAGGCGTTTCAAGTAGAAAAAACATAAAGACCGCTATAATTAGGCCGTAGACGTTCCAGTTTTAACCAAAAAAAAAAACCCTAAACATCAGTCGGTGTCAAAAATGCTAAATTGATTCGAACGGAGAAACACCGATGCACATTCGTTTCCACTACATGTCCATCTAATAAATAGATTTCCGATAAAGCTAAGTGCATTTTTCGGCACATTCTCTGCAAATGAGGTCGTAAACGTGATCTACGTGACATACAAAGCGAACCAACAAATTGTTTCACCAAAAACCAGAACACAAATTAAAACAAAACTATTATTGCAAAAACATATATGGGTTCATGAGGTATCTTTGTCCACCGGATGCAATTCACGCGTGCGCGACGACGTGAGATACCTAGCACCCCTCTCGGCCACTGCTGGAATGTCCCGTAAATGGTTAGGTTCTTCCCACCACGAAGCGTTGTTATAAGAAGCACCATCATCCTTTTTGACGGTCTGATGGTCTATGGAGATATCCTGCTGGTCGTACCCGGGAAACATCAAAACCTTTTGACGGTTTATCAGACACCACCACAAATGTCTTGACGGCCTTTGAGCTGCCTGCAGAAGCATTATATGGTCCATTAGCCACCATCTGGAGATGCCTGAGGATCCATCAGGCTCCGTCAAGTAAGCCTGTCGGACCAGCAAAGAAGTCAGATGGACCATCAGAGAAGCCTGATAGGCCATCAAGAAGGCCTGTTGGGCCATCAAGAAGTTGTGATGGGCCATCAAGAAGATCTGATGGGCCATCAAGTAGGTTTGACTGACCATAAAAAATGTCTGACTATCGTATGGTTCGGAAACCCTCCCCTCTGAGAGTAGTTGCCTTAGTTTTTGTTTTCAGATCGTAACATATTTTTCCTCTAATAAACAACATGTTTAGCGTCCGTTCGAGCCAGATCAGCAACATACACCGAGATCCTTAAAATGAATAATCCTCGAAAAACATCCGCCGATTTTCCTCATAAATAAGTACCTGAACAATATATTCATACAGTTTTCTTATTTTCTTCTGATGTCCCCTGTTTAACTAAGACAATACCGACATGGGTCTTTCAGCTGAACGTATTTGCTCGCGTAAAAGACGCACTGTATATAAACAAAGCCTGTGGGACCACTTACTCGGAGAGCACGCGAATAACCAATCACCGCGACCAACAGAATGATGCCAGCGAGATGCGGGATAACGCCCTCACGCGAAAATGCTGTCTTGGTAGATCGCTTTTTTTTTTTCGGAAAGCCGTGCTCCTTAACCTGCTTTCGTTTAAGCTTAACGCGATGGTTAGCGGCCTGCGTGAGCTCTCTAAAAGAAGATGGCAGAGCCTTGTTCATGAGGAGTCAGTCTATTACTCTAGTAAATAAGAGATTCCTTTTTGGCACGAGTGTTCCTTTTTTAATGCGATAGCCTTTAAAAGACCACGTGTGCCCTCCTCGCAGCTTGCATTGCAAACGTGGCTCAAAACCCACGTTACAATATAAAATCTAGGCTCATTACTTCCGGTCTCTGCTTCTGGTTAGTCTTGTAGCTTCCCTCCCTCTCCACTCACTTTTTAGGGGTAATCTCTTCTACTCATCTACCAGATTTGTCCAGTGTGAAGGATTTTATGGTTACACAAGACTTGTATTTAACCCATTTGTTGTACTCAGCGACTGTTTGAGATGAGCAACAAGTAACGCATTTTCGTTACTTTTTCATGAAGCAACGAGTAACGGTATTTAGTTACTTCCGGAGGGGAGCGCCCGCAACACAAGTAGCCATGATGAAAAATAGCGCATAAAAAGACGAAGAGAGGAACAGGAACGGAACACAGAAGACACACACAACTCAAATGTATTGTATGTGGAAAAGACGAAAGAAGCAGGATTGTGCGGAAGGTTCTGGAAACAAATCACCAGTACGAGGAGCGCGGGAACAATTTCAACCATGCTCGCTAAACTTTAAAAAAAATTCATTTTGTTTTGTCAGTTGAGGCCATAGAAGGTTGACTGACACATCAGTCTAGAAAAACGTTTCAATTATATATCAAATGTGTGTTTGTCTTTGCATCGGCCTTATGCACTAGTTTTATTTAAGTA
This sequence comes from Ixodes persulcatus, assembly GCA_013358835.2. NCBI lineage: Eukaryota > Metazoa > Arthropoda > Arachnida > Ixodida > Ixodidae > Ixodes > Ixodes persulcatus. The sequence goes on along the minus strand of JABSTQ010009094.1, from coordinate 213,461 downwards.
ACGTACACATGAGTTGTATGTACAGTGCAATGGTAGGTGGTCCCCACCGTAGACTTTAGTGGGAGATACAAAAGGTATAAGGCGCAAAACAAAAAAACAGTGGACATAGGAAAGAAAACAAAGACAACGACGCCGTTCTTGTTTTTTTTTTTGTTTTTTTTTTTGCGCCTTAAGCCATGCTTTATAACGTTCACCAACTAGCCCAACTGCAATTTCTTCATTAGAAAGAGATTATGTTCGCAAAGTCGATCATTCAAACACAGTTCAGTTCGACCGACTATAAGATTTACCACATTAAAGGGGGATCTTATAGACCACGTCACATTGAACAGGGCGCAAAGGGAGACGCATGTTTCTTTAAGCATGTGTGTTTTGATATTTTTTCTGCTTAAGCTCGAACATTAGAACAAATGTGGCTCATTTTGACGGGCAGAGAGCACTAAGAGGACACGATACTAATCGGACACCTTCTCGAGATTATGGAAACTTTTCTGAGTACCGTATAACCACCACCAGTTTATTGTTTACATCTCGCCTGACGTTTTCGTCACCTTTAACATTTTTTATCGAGAATCCTGCCACTTCTGTTATTACCTGGGACAGATAACCAGATGATTTTTTTTTTCTTTCTGTTTGAGCGTATAAACTGCCTTTAATAGCCTAAAAAAGGACTTATATGGGGCCGATGATAAGCAAGAAGTTACATGCCCCTTTTTTAATTTAGAATGTGAGGATGTGTAAGGGAGGATAACTTTTTTCGAACGGGTGAGAAGGAGCAGCAGAGGTGATTGTACTCCAGAGAAAGCGAAGGGTGCAAATATTACAAAATGTTTCTTTCGGGGATTTTTAAAAGTAAAGTCCAAAACCACACTTTAGAAAAATGTCTATATTATGAGGAACCATATCGTCCTTCGGGGGTCCTTTGTAGATTTGTAGGAAGTCATCTTGATATTGAAACACATTGATAGCAAGCGTGGAATTAATTAACACTTCAGTACCGCGGTCAACCCGCGGTATTGAAGCGGTATTGAAGGAAGATGTCTCTAAGTTTCGACGCAACACATTATCTTATGCACACGCCCGGTCTCTGTAAATATAACCCTTCTTTTCACCCAATGAACGTAAAATTTAAATATAAGAGCAAAAGTAGAAAAATACCTTTCGTGGATATTCCACGTGAGTTCCTGGAGAAGAGCTTATCATTTCACTCAATACATGAGCTTCACAGAGTCAAGTAGATGTTCTCGGGGAAGAGAGTGAAAAAGATATTGGACTTCTACGCTGAATGCAATGCGAGAGGTAAATTCAGTTGTCCTCAAAATTTCAATAACTCTGCCTAATTGCGAACCATAAAGGCATCTTGTAGTTTTAAACCAGATAACTGTTTTTGGAGGAATGCAGCTCATTTGTCGCCTCCACGCACCCCTCTCGATAACAATCGCTCAAAAAAGACATTCCTGTGGGTTTTAGCTCTAAAACAAGCATTCAAGTGCATCCCTTCAGCTTTATTGATGTTGCGAGCAAGCTGGTTCAACGACAGTCGTTCACATAAGGTTACAGCACGGTTTAGAACTTATTTCATTGCTCCCTGCACAGGTCTGCATTTTTTTTTTTTTTTTGTGCACGGCTGTACCGGCTTTTTCATAAAAGATTCCTTCAAACATTATAAAAAAGACCTCCTTATCTCCCTCCAAGACACGCAGTTGGTTACGAAGCAGAAAGTTTATCACAAGTTTAGGATTGTGAACGTGGACACTTTGTGATCTAGAAGGAGTGTCTACAGATTTCCAGACACAGCGTGGTTTGTCTCCTTCACTGACCTTTTAAGCGACGTTTTTGCCAACGTGAGCAGTTTTGGAGAACGTACGTTAGGTTCATCGAAAAGCTAGGGTCCAACACTCACGGTTCTTTGAACGTCTGGAGGAAACGTAATGTCGTAATATCGTAGGTGGTTAATTGTTTGGAAGCTGGAAGCTGCTTTTCATTTTGGGCAGGTTTAGCCGAACTCTCCGCCACAAACACTCAGCTACGTCCATCGTCGTCTTGTTCAAATAATAAAAGATTCCGTGATGCCGTTCTAGATCACTGGCACTGACCCCGCATGCCGTAAAGAGACAGTCCTTGAAGAATTGTGCCTGGCGCCAATACTCAGCTCTTAAAAGTGTTCAGACCCTTCCCGAATGACTCACGGAAGGTTTAAGGAATCCGCAGAGACCAAGAAGTTTAGCGGGGCATGTACCTTGTTTGATGCGCCACGAAGCGACTCTGGCGCTCAACACGCTGAGAGCGGCCAGGTTGATCAAAGAACGGGGGTTGGTGAAAAGAAGAACAATACATTTGAGTTGTGATTTAGCGCTCGTTTGTATTTTGCGTTCCGTTTCTGTCCCTAACTTCGTCGATTTGTGCGCTATTTTTTCGATCATGTTCAACCAGCACCAACTCGGCCAGCTTACCACCTTACAAGCAGCCAACGTAGTTTACAGCCCAGTTCGTGCCTCTACGTTGCTCGACGAGAAAATGCTCGATTAACCACAAACAATAGGTCCACAAGCTATGGTAGTGTAACCATCACCCCTGAATGAACGCGTTCAAAAGTGAGGAATTACTAACCACAACAAATATTGGAAGCGGCTACTGCTTCACAAAAACGAAACGAAACATTCAGAGTAACGATAAAATAACGCGAAATTTCCAAGCTAACATGACGCGTTACTTTTGAATCGCGGTAACGAGTAATGCACATTGTTAGTTCCTGAGTAACAAAAGGTATTTAGTCGCTTTGTTTCAGTAACTTGTACATTTTCGATTCTACGTAACGCATGGTGAATTATTTTTAGTGCTTTCTCTCGTTTACCCTCTTGGAATTCCGATTGGATTCATGGTCCTCCATCGGTAGGTCTCCCAGATGCACGCCATGGTGAAGGGCATGTTGTAACGGTCTTCCCAGGCCGGCATTCGTTGCTGTCCGATTACTCGGTCAATCTCTTCCCGAATCTTGTTCTGCAGGCCCGGCTTGTCGGCGCAGTTCAGTAAGTGCCAAACGATGCTGCTGCTTACGGGGTTCGTGCCGGCACTCAGTAGAGCCAGTACATGACCGGCAGCGTACTTTACTGCGAATAAGAGGCGATTAATTTGTAATGTGGTCATATAAAACGAACACTTGTTGGCCCCAACTTTACGTCGACCTAAGCAGACAGTTGGTCAAATGACGAAACCGAAAGAACTGAGTGTGTGGACGCATGTGGTATTTATATCTTAGATAAACTTAATGAGGTGAAAGAAACTATTGAGTTCTTTCTAACAAGTAATTTTCGCTGAAGTAACTGTGAAGGCCGCCCACGGTGTAATTTTTCGTTTTTACAATTTAAGGATAAGGGGAACGTTGGATCAAAGAAACGTTGCGCGTTTTTTTTATATATTTTGGGGGGTTTAGGTAACGGCATGTTCTGAAACTTTCACGTTCTAACAAAACCGCTAACGTCATATTTTCACATTGTCCCAGTTTTCTGCGATACGTAATATTTACGCGTTTATCTTAGTGAAGTGAAATTAATTTAGTAGTATAGCAGTTAAACTAGTTCAGTGTATTCATTTCTGCCTGATTTCTTAATTCACTCAATAAAATGTTCCAATTGTATTTTTTGGGGGGGCATCATCTTCGGCTTTGACGAGCTCAACATCAAGAATTCAATAACAGTTCAGACTCACTTCCCGAGGTGGGCATGTAATCAAAGTCCGCAACTTCGACCTACATTTTTTCACGTTTACATATTCCTCATGATATGGAACACCCAGGACCCTCTAGCGTCAAAATTACTCATTCTTTCTGTAAGTTGTTTAGTATAAGCGCGCTATTTCCTGTATTTTCTTGAAAGATCGCCGCCTCGTGCACTGTTTCATATTTTAATAACAAATTATTTCTACGGTAATAACAAATATCCCTTAACTACCTAATTGCAAATGAGCCGCAGCCAGAGATAATGCTAATAAAATGTCCCAATTAAAACGTACTGTCCCTGCTGACTTACTCGTCGAGTGCTCTGCAGAAAATTAGTCGCACGGTCGTTTTAGGTGATTAAAATTAAGGACGACGCAGGCACGGGAAACTTCAGATTAAAGGTCCGTTCACACACTTGCGACAGAGTTATTCATACCTCTTAGGAAGAGAGAACGCGCGGGCATGCCGGCGCCATCTGTGAGTTGACCTTGGAACTGCATTTCCCAAGAGCAAAGGTTTTGCAAGTTATTCGAAATCGAATGCACGCACTATTTATAAGAAATGTTCGGTCGTAACAATGTCAAACGTTAGTTAAGCCAAGACAATAAAAAATAATATGAGAAAATATGAAAAGAAAATAATGGAAATGCCAAGTGTTCCACGGCTAAATGATAGATGGTTCCAATGTGCTCTCTGGCCGTGAGTGATCCAAAGAGGCAGTCTGTTTTAAAGGGTAACTGCAAAGAAAAAAAAGTGTTTTTTTAAACAGCCTAATTGGGACAAGCATGTCACAAACCAAATGTTCCGCGAAAAAAAAAAAATTTTTTAGCAATATTTACGCCACAGGACGTAATTTAGTCGGAGTCAGAACCTCTCCACATTTGAAACTCCCGCTCTTTCGACCCCCGCGGAGAAGTACGCCCCGCCCCTCACTCTCCTGACGCAGCGTCTCGACTTCCGGTAAGATCTGGCAACAACGCACGTTAAACCAGAAGCTGCGCTGGCTGCGCGGTCTGCGAGCTCATAGCGAAGACGTGACCGGAGAAGTGCCCCTGTGATGTTCGCGGAAGACGGAAAGTATCATTCGTAATCGTCGTGTGGGCTTTGAAAGCGAAGGGAGTCACAGGGTCCACGAGTGCGCAACCACAAGCCAAGGTCACGACAGCGCTGAGTTCACTTCGGCGATCTCGTTCTGTTTGGTGCAACACGGCGATGCGACAAAGAACTGAAACGTTCGTGGTGTGCGTGGTGCGGTGCTTCGAAGTAGACACCCACGCTAACACGGAGCGCAAATTGGTTATTGTGGTGTTGATGTTTAACGGGTTCAGTCTCGTCGTCGTCAGCTGATCCAGTCAAACTGGTCCGGAAGGACGAAGCGAGCCTTTTTAAAAGTAAATCTTCCTTCGTTCCGTTTCAAAATGTGGCAAGATTCCCGACGCATACCGTGAGTTAAAAGCTGCGGGCGTTTTCAACAAAATTACGTCGTTTTAATTGAACAATGAACTCCGAATTGTCCTAAATCTGCCGTTTTTATTCTTCGTGTTGTTGGACTGCGTTTGCACAGCGACGTCTTGCGCTCATCGTGCGGTGTGAATAAATTTGGGCAAGATTTCGTACCTGCCCACAGATGCATGAACTGAGACCATTTTTTACGTAGTGAACACAGTGCTTTTTTTATTTTGTGTGTCTAGTCGCGGACGTTCGATGCACCCAGTGCGAATCTCGACGGCCTCCGGAGCAATATGACGAGAACGTAACTGAACACGTTTGTCGCTACGCGAACGCTTCACTGCCTCCAGCCAAATAGCATTCCTTTCGGGGCGACATGGCTGCTGGAAGGCTCGCTGTCGGGATCACTCATCTGACATCTCTGAAAAGTCGGAATTTGCACGCGCAAGCAAGCAAGCAAAAAAAAAAAGCACGCTAAGCAAGCAACGAGGAAAACGAAAGAACCGCGCTATGAAAGCCAAAACCCCGCGTCGCTTCCTATCACTAACACCTGCGACAGCTGCTAAACACACACTACTTCACTTCAAGAAGTCTCACTCAAGCACCTGGGTCAGCACGAAACACGGATCACTTCGGCGAAACGACTAGTCGAGGTAGGCGAGACAGGCGGGAGCAGAGACTTCGGCGGCCATGAAAGAATGGCGAAGCTTTTGTTTGATATGGTAGGAATCCAAACGGAAGTGCCCGTTTTGTAAACCTTTTGTAAAGAATAGTAACTTTCCTCACATGGGTTATTCTTTAAACGTAAAAATATGCTGCTCAAAAGGAAATTGCAACATATAACAAAGGTTTAACAACCAAAATCTAAGCTGTCAATCAAACTCTTAGCCAATGAGAAGTATAGCAGCCGATTGGGATTGAGACGTCACGAAATCCCAACTTCGTGGCGCGCGATTTAAAACAGACGAAATAGCCGCAAACTAAAATCGGTCTCACGCAATAAATATTGCTGTGAAAAAAAAATTGTTTTCGCGGAAAAATTGTTTTTTGACATGCTTGTCCCAATTAGGCTGTTAAAAAAAAACTTTTTTTTCTTTGCAGTTACCCTTTAAGCAGTCGCAAGTGTGCGAACCGGCCTTAAGTGTCACGTCAAACATCTTATTTTCGTTTAGGTCTTAACGTATGATATTCAGTTGGGATTCACTCGCAGCGATTTTTTCTCCTAGTGCGTACAAAATGGAACAAATTTAGCTATAATAAAAATAATCTTTATATGATGTTTCCACAAGCAGCACGTGGATAAAATATTTGTTCCAAGTTCGAAAAAAAATTTAAAAAAAATGCCGAGAGCAAAAACAGGTTCATAATTACATGCAAAGCAGTTACTCTAGATCTTGTCGAAAAGCATTAGTGTCGTTAAAAATGTCTGCAGTAGCTTGATCATGTTTGTTAAATTCCATTTGCATTCTTATTAGCGGTGATGCGCCATATAAACCCATAGGGGAAAAACAATTTTGACGACGACTGAACCGCAACGGAGCATCAAAAAAAAAACAAAGCTTAACAAAGTGGTGAATCAAAGGCTCCGTTCACAACGTTATATAAAAACAATTATTCACCTAAACGTTATCTATCCACTAATCTACACATCCCTAGATTTTTTTAAGTAACCCTTCATAGTTGTAGTAACACTCCAAAATACAAAATAACATTGAGATTAACCTTATTGAATGCTTTCGACATGTCAGGCTATATTACATCAACTTGATCACGCTCATGAAAGAACGGAACGGTATATTCTAAAATAGAGCACAAAGTGTTTTCCACCAACTTGCCCTTCAAAAACCCATGTTCCTCGGGGTTTATCATTTTGGTTGAAGTGCTGGTAGATACGTTTGTGAATTACTATTTCAAAAACCTCGGAAAACTGCACAGTCATAAAACGGGACGATAGTTGTTTACAATGCTAAAATCGCATGATTTATGAATCGGAACAACTTTGACTCTTACATTATGCCATAGATATTATCCCGTGTGTTCTCGTCTGTCCGTCTTTGTACTTAAGTTTGCAGCCTCGATGCCACATCGACGCGTTTTGCGGTCTGATAAAGTCTAGTTGCTATGTTCATTTGTTTATATGGAATGTGTCTGAAGCTCAAACTTCAGACGCCGATGACTATAAACACGGTGAGAAGGCCGACTTAAAATATGTTCATGACAAGACGATTCGCATAAAATGTTAGATTTCTTTCGGGGGGATGTTTGAAATGACTGAATATACGTACAATGTTCTAAACAAATGCATTGTATTACAAGTGGTACCGAGATAAATGGGCACACCCTAATGTATTAGAGATATAAGTTTCAGCGAGGATACCTACCGCTGATATGAGAATCCGGGGCCTTGCGGTACTCGCACGTCTCCTTCAAGAACGCATCATGTGAAGTCGAGGCTGGAGTGTTCGTCGAGCACTTCTTGGTGCTCCTTGACCCTTTCGCTGAAAATTAGAATTGTTCTAGTGCACATATTCCTAGATATTAAATATACAAAGTTGAAAAAGCCAGATTCAAGTGGCTATTTCTGATAAGCAGGGAAGTGTGCCTTTTGATTTACGTTTAGTGCGTACGCAAACAATGCGAAGTTTGTTATTGCAGCTCATTTTGTGCAACAAACAAACACTAAGGAACGCCCAGGAAAATACTAGATTATACACAGTGATTGAAGCAACAATAAAAGGTAAATATTGGTACCAAAACAACAACAAAAAAGGTTCAAAATATGTTCAATTTTCTAAAAACATCCAAGGAAACTTCATAGTAGAAATTGTGTTTAGATCTATGTTCCTGTTTATAATGTGATTTAAAATCCGAAGAACTACATGTCGAAGCTCTTGCTGCTCATAGCTGGATCTGCGTGCGAGAACCATCCAATATTACTTGTGGCGGTTAAGGTAAAGGGGTAGGGAGTATTCCGTTCTAAAACTGCTAATTTATATTGAAAATCAGTTCTTTTTTTTATTCTTGCATAGTCTATACTCATACCGGGTTCGAAGTTGGTTCACAATATACGATATTGTTAATGGTTGCAGTTGCACATTCGAAGTAATTATTTTACTAAAAATTGTGTCGAAACAAGTTGCGAAAGGGAGGCAGTAAAACAAAAGGTGGAGGTGACTTGATGTACATACTTGATGAATGCAACAATCCCTTGAAAACCGGACCTCATCGAATGCAGACTTGTGTAGGGCAGGCGGCCCGCGATGGAATACAACCATAATGGTGCCCACACGATCAGAGAGCACGAAGATATCGCCCGTCCCACCTTGTGCCATGTATCTGTCGAGAAGAGTTCGTCTTGGATCTCCGAACGGGTACGACACGCCCATCAGAATTTTCATGATGCCGTTTGCAATGCTAGTCATCGCCAACTGCTTTATGGGAACAGGTTTTTCTCGGTATTCTGAAAGCTTTCCACAGAAGTACTGCAACTCCTCCTGTGAAAAAGGCGAACAGTAAAGGTGTAATCATATGACGGATCATTATCTAAAAAAAAAAAAATAACCGAGTACGTCATAGTCCCATAACACAAACCCGAAACTGCAGGTAAGTAAAAGACGACACACACACACACACACACACACACACACACACGCACACACACACACACACACACACACACACACACACACACACACACAAACACACAAACACACACACACACAAACACAACACACACACACACACACACACACACACACACAAAAAAAAAAGATGTGTGTTCTTTGGCTTACCGCCAGTCTTGGGGTTGTGTTTTGTCTAATGTTATCCAGCTCGTTTGCGCCCTCGCTTTCTACTCACGAAGATTTATATAAAGCGGTAGAAATCTCCATCATAGTTTAATCAATAGCGGGCCACTTTACATTACTAACAAGGCCTACATACATTTCCTCTGTTCTCACCTTTGTTTTTGATAGCAGCCCATTCCAAATGTAATCCATAGAAATAAATAAATTAGACGAAATGAATTCGTAGATGCGAACTACTGTCACATCGCAAAGGCTATAACAATTCCAAAAATCAATCAACTCCGAAAGCATAGTATTATAGCTACGATTTCTAAATAATTATAAAGTTACAACAGCGCCTGCAATAAACCGACAGAGCAGTTAACCAATCTACAAAATTTCGCAGATCGATCGGTAAAATAATATTTATTCGTGAGCATCTCCAGTTACAAAAGGATTTTTCAATAGTCTCTAAACAGTGTTTGCATCATATTTACATACTTCCTTTAGACAAAAGCATATTTCTAACAACTTATCCTCTCTTTCCTGTTTTTGTTTTATGCCCGACGTTAAATATTAGAAAAAGTAAACCAGGAGTGCAAATCACACTTCAGTGTAAACTCGTATGTGGAACGCGACAAGAAACCTTCCTAAAACAAACATTCCGTCCCTAGTCGTCTTTCCTATAGTTACCTTGGTCTGCTCTTCCATGACTGCCTGTTTCCAACCGTTGTCTCGCAAGATACCAAGGCACAGTCGGCGGTTCGTGCGCCACGCTTCTCCGTTGAGCGTTCCGATACCTGCGAAAGTTCTGTTTCAGACGAGGGTCACTTTACGGCCAAAGAATTGAGGGGTGTGGTGAGCCCCGAGCATCGCATTGACCAATAACAACTCCGAAGAACCAACCACGAAGAAAGAAGCACTCTAAGAAAAAAGGGGTCTATATAGTCCTCCCTGAAGGGAGGAACGCTCTTGACACATATGTTCCTTCAGAAAGAAAGAAACTTTCTTCCCTGAAAGCTGGGCAGCAAAGTTCCTCCGTCGACTGCATCTTATTATGGAGGCATCGAATCGAGCGAATCAAGATGAATGAGGCTTAACGAGGACGCAACGTCTATTGTACAGGGCCAGCGGAACAGCAAGTAAAAGCGTAAAACAAGCTTCCGCGAACTGTATTTATTTCCGAAGCCAGTGTCCCCGCAAGTAAAGAAACTTGCGTTTCAAAAACAGTCCCTAGGTCGTCTCGTCGTCAGCACTGCGATGTCAAAAGGAGACAACCGATATTCACATACCTCACGCACTTTACGTCTTACCTTTGCGCTATTCCTCGAGCTACAATTCCTTCGTCAACCGCAGATCACAGAGCAGTGGTAAGTCATTCGCGAAAAAAGAACAAGTTAGAAGACTACATGACTGTAACCATAAATGATCGCGAAGCGTGAAAGAAGGTTAAATCGCTCGCCACAAGATGGCAGGGCCGAACAGAGTAATTGCAAGTAGGTAAGCTAGGTGGCGCTATAGGTACCGCCCAATTGCGGCTCTGCGCCCAATTCATGTGCTACAAAAAATATCTTTATTTGTTTACGCCATCATTACGCTTCGGGCACATTTCGTGTACACACAAATAGATACATTACGCATACCCCTAGCATCATATTTATACATACATCGTGCGCACAAGCATACACCGCACATATAAATATCAATACAACAGCACGCTAACCTTATCACTGAATCTGTGCTCTGCGTTTCCGCCTTTTATGGTGATCGTTTTGAAGGTACGGATTTTCTCGGTGACCAGCTAAGCAATAAAAAATATTCCCAGCATGTAGATTTCCTTTTTCAGCAATGTGATACCTCTGAGAGTATTTTGAACGGCTCAGGGGATAAATCTCTTAGTCAAAAAATTAACGCTCATGCCGTCTGCTTTTGAAAGCCAATAAATCAAGCCACTCCAATACGGTTAAAGGCCATCTGTTTGCTTCCCCACACGGCAAGTCGCAGCCAGTATTTCTATTGTAGTATTTGTTTTTTGTTTGTTTTTCTATTTGGGCTGTTCGCGTGCGGCTGCAATAGTCCTTTTGAATTAATCTCTGTAGAGGGGGTATCCACTCAGGTGGGAGCGAAGCTTCACGGGCAGAGAAGTCGCTTTACGATCAACTTGAATGCAGTCAAAGCCGCGACTTGCGGCAGGTGTTAAGAGTACGGAGCTACGCCGTGGTGAGCTCGAAAACGTCCAGTGCTCATCCCAGCGCGCCACTTGGAGGGCAGTTTCTCCAGGAGTCGTAGTTTACCAAACAGCAAAATAAAGGATAACTTTTTTTGCCGATTTTACCTATTATTTTGTTTTTCATGCTAAGAATCTAAATTTTAAATATACGTACTTTCCGTCATATTTTTATACTGTTCAGCCCTTTCCACAGAGTGCAATCGCTCTCGGAGAGGAAACAACAGGACATCGCAGACAACAGTCCCATTGGCCAGACCAGCGTTACAACAGGACTATCCGCGCATCGATCGATTGCACCTAATCCCTCAAGTGGACCTAAACTCTTTAATGTAAAGCGGAATGTCAACCTTCGATACCCCGCACCCTGCGATCACGGCCCGACCAGCGGCATCAATGCCCGACAGTTTACGTCATCTCATCTTGTTGTACCATTGATACGCGAACACACGGTCACATCAACGATAGCACCAGTCTTCTGTTCACAACGCACAACAATTCCATCGCGATGTTGCTGCTATGTTGGTGACACGCAGAAATACAGAACCACGTTGCTTGCCGGTTGGAACTCGGCATCGGAAAACAGAACCGAACTCTGCACAGAAGGAACCCAGGCACGCAGGTACCCGGCAGCAAACCCTGCCTGTCTTGGGCGCAGTTTCCGCGGTTTCCATCAGACTTGTGCCTATCTCAAATACTCTACTCAAGATACTGTATTTTAAATACTTTTTGAGGTATCTTGGTATCTTGCAAATACTTTTGATCGAGAGTATTTAATACTCTATCTTAATTACATTTCTGAGTATCTTGTACTCATTATCTCAAATACATTTTTGACATTCCGCTATTATCCGAGTTTTTCGGTGTGAAGTGGCGTGGGCGTGGCACGAGCAAACGTGAACATTCTTTCGAGCAACCAAATCCCTTTGCTAGGTCCGATTAGCTACGGTGACTTTGGTTGAGCTCGTGAAAAAAACATCGCTTTTTTGCCGATTGTGACTCATATTTCAGCCAAAAGTTCGTACAATGAAGGTTTTCCCCTCGACTTCCCAAAGGCGCCTTTTGTTTCCTAGAGTTTCCCCCGAAAAATCCTCAAACGAAAGGGGTGGTTTTACGGAAGTTAGGATTGCCACAATGAGGCGCAACGCAGACCGAGAAACGACCTACGACAACAATGCAGACTTAGTTGTCAATAAAATAAGAAATAAAAAAAATAAAAGGTGGACAGAATCTTTTTTGTTTTGCTTGTATGTTTGACTTTCCTACCGCAATATGTCTAGGCTTTATTTTGTTTATTTTCTTTCTTGTCTTCAGTCCATCACTTATTTCACTTGCGAACACTGTCTAAGCGAACATTGATAAGCAGAGAACAGGACAGGAAACGAACTAAAAGCTGGATGACCTCTCAAATGCCCAACAAAGCGCCCCCCAACGCTGAGTGCCTTTTTGAACGCAACCTACTTGAAGAAGGTGCGACCACTGCCGTGGCTAATAGGGAATTGTAGTAGACCGTCTCCGCAGCCCACTAAGCACCCGGATAGCGCTCCGTAATCCGCCACAAGACCTTGAACTATGCAGATAAGGCTGGCGGCGCGCCTGCGCAGCTGCGGAGTTTTCTTCAGGGATACCGTAGCGGAGGAGAAAAACGGTCTACTACAATTCCCTATTATGTGAGATCTTCGTTATTCATTCACTCATATCCGTATCTCAAGTTCGTTTATAGTGAACTCCCCATATTGGGAATATGGATTGTAGATAAACGATGCGTCTAAGGTGCGCCGCAGGACGTGATATTCAGCGATGTCACTTTAGCTAAAGCGACCTTTTTATTTCTCTCCCAGAAATGTTTTGTAGCATGTATCCGTGATATTGCCACGCGCTTTGCCGAGCGAGCGCTAGGCCGAATGGTTACCGCGCTTGGCTCTCGCGCGGAGCCTCTGGGTTCGATTCCAGGGAGCGGACTCCTCTTTTATTTATTCTTTCAACTTGACATTCTCGTAATTTCAAGAAACTTGTCGTCTGATCTAGTTACGAATGTTCTACGTGCGGAACGTCCAACGCCGAATGTTCCAGAAACCCACGTGGGTACAAAAGGTGCTCCTCGTGGTGGTAGCGAAAGCTTGCGCTGGGAACCTCCTTGGTTCGATCCCCACCGCCCTCGCCCGTTTCGATCTAGATGAGTTTCGTACCGGCACGCGTTCATGTAATCTCTACTGCGTGATTCACGTTAAAAACCCAAGGTTAGCGGTTGTACTGCATTGGCTAAATTTCTTATCTACAGGTAAGCTACCGGTCACCTGTTAAGGCGTACTAACATCGAGGCTGTATAAACATACAAAAGCAAGCCTATTTTCTTTTTTTTTATTTTGGTCCGGAGTTAGTCTCGTCCCAGCGCTTCATCCTGCTCTTTCGCCGACATCGACGCCTGCGACGCTAGCCTTTCTCTATTTTGTTTTGGGCACAAGTTTAGGTTCTTCAGTTATACGCCGCCTCATCATTTGTCATTCGTGACAATATTCTGCTCCTTATAGTTGGACTGCATAAAATAGCCCTGCGATGTTTCTTTTTCTTTTTTTTTTGCCGTTTTGTGTTGTTGCGCGAAAATAAACCATTCTGAAAAAACAGATTTGCGCAAATGTATAATTATGGTTTTCACTGACGTCAATTCAAATTGTGCAATGCGGAAGTATCTTCAAAAGGAATTGAATTACATTTCTAAGTATTTATACTCTACTCAAGATACTTTACAGTGAAAGTAACTTGAGTAGTATTTTAAATACTTTATGAAGCAGGTATTTAGTAACTTAACTTAAATACTTTTATTGAGTATTTTGTCCAACACTGGTTTCCATACGTCGTTAGCGTCGAAACGTCGTTCCGCAATCGGAGGCGGCCATCTTAGCCCAGTGTACGTAGCGCTGCTGACCCTGCTCCGGAACTTCGTTGTTTCTAGCGGCTTCGTTTACTCGTTTCAAAAAAATTAGTGGTTAAATCGCCAATGCAACCAAAATGCTCTGCACGTTTGGACTGGGAGACGGAATTACAGGCGGCCTTCGCTGATGCTGAAGCTCAATCAACTCAACAACATTTATTAAACAACGTGCGCGACGGGCTCGAAAAACGAAACCGAACGAAGATGAAGCGGGAGGGTAAAACCTTTCTCCTGTCTGCTTGGAGAAGAAGAAAAACGTCTAGTTCATCCCGACTTCTCGTGTTCCCTTGGGGGCGCAGCAGTAGAAGGGAGGAAGACGCGCCGTTGCTACCTGTTTCCTCCTTTTTTTTACTTTGAGTGAATTAGACGCCACGCCCTGCCTTCCTTAAAGAAACACTAGAGTGGAAAACGATTAAGGCCGTTAGACGCAATCTAGGTGCAGATTGTTGAGGTCGCAGCCCGCTAAGGCCCGCTCCGTGCCTACAAGGTGCGCACATTTCTCACTGGTCGGAGACAGGATTGACGCGTGAAAGATTGGTTGTAAATTGTTTATCTCCGTGCATGTAATAGTATTTTAATCAACTTTCTTTTGTATCTGTGCAATCCAGATAGAATGATTATTGTTTTCAAGAATATCCTGATATTGGCCTTTCCGCTTCGGTTTCAATCAATAGGAAGTTTTCGTAGATCGTTTCCGCTGTCCCGCAACGCTCTCCGCGACCCGCTACGATACCCGGAACTCTACAGTCAAGGCCATCGCCGCGCAGACGCAGTAGCACCTTCTTCGTTGCGGAGGGCTTAGCGGAGGGGGAAGCACGGTCTCAAAAACTCCCTAATAACAAACATGGCTGCCAGCGTCTGCGGAGCGCAGGACGAGCATAGCACGTTGCGCTCGCCTATTTTTATGAGTGCTGGACGTTTTGAGTTCACTGAGATGTTTAGGGCAAGATCTCAACAACCGACATAGTTTGCAGCAAACAACTGTCGCAAGTAGGCGCCTTGGGAAGTGCTATTCCGATGCTGTGGGACTGGCCTAACTAAGCCTAGTGTCCCAAATTCACTATTTTGTTCGATCTGGCTTGATTTCTTTCTTTGCGCGTGTTGACGCTGAATAAAGATGTTGGTTCTCGTAAAAGCGGTTCCGCAGCTCTGTAAATTGTGTAACCGTTGTAGTTGCGACCATGGTTTCAATACCGAGAAGATCGCTAGTCCTACACAGGTAAGAATTTGCGAGCCAATTGGCTGGAGCTAATCCGCCATTCGGATCGCATCAAGTTATGTTCAGGTCTGTTCCCGTCATTTCGCTTCGAAATGCAAGAAGCTCTCCGGTTTTGCAGCGCACCTGGTCTGACAAAGCGAACTGTTTTTTTTTGGGTCACGTTTAATTGACCTTTTTCACATACCGACGGCACCAGGCGGTGGCTGCACGAACTAAAAATCGAGGAAGTGACCTACCTTGCGCTACCAATCGATAATGGGAGCTACGCTACCAGTTTCTTCGCTCTCCGAGCAGCGGCGCGTGCCCAACGCGGCTCTAAAGAGGGGGATCTGTGGCGTCCACCCAAACGTCATGTTTTTCTTTCCGTCCACTTTCTTTTTTTGTGTAACACAATTTTATATATGTTGCAATTACGTGTTCTACTCGCTGATCCACAGCCTCCTTCCGAATTTCCTCGATTTCTAGTGCCGACTACCGCCGCTTGGCATCGAGTGCTCGCGCGTGCGCAGAACGCTTCTCGGAAAAGGTCCATTATGATTCATGACGCTCTCCCCCCTTGCTCTCAGATGCCATGCGAAAAAATAACAGCATAAAAGCTGAAATGACAGAATATTTCTCGTGTTACTTTTTTTAGTCCTCTCAGTCGCTTTTTACCGCACATCAACAAACGCTGACAGAAGCGTTTGTTGCGCGCGTGATGGACCGCTAGAACGCCGCTTTCATAGTCGAGTATTGCGAGCGTCGTAAATGTTTTTAGACACGGGCGGAATAGCAGACGGACGAAGGCGAAAATGCACGTCGACGGGCACCGTTCATGTCCGCGTGTTTCGGGCATGGCAGATGACGATAGACGGAGGTGAAATAGCAGGCAATGCCGGAGGCTACCACGCGTCTGCTCGCACAACTAGCAGGCGTTGTCAGACGCCATATTAAACGCACCGGATGTCGCGAAAGGGAGACAATAGGCTTGTGAGCGTGTTCGGCCCAGTAACCAAGCCAATCCACTATTAGTAGACTGGTCTAGAGCAAGGAGGTTATAAATACAAGGAGGGGGCACGTTGCAATATTGGAGAAGCATAGTGATAAAACATTTAAACGATTTTGTGGCCAACGTGACCGTAGATCTCTCTGGCAATTGGTGCGCGTGACATGTCACGTGCGAGATGGATGGTAGATTGTAGATGGATTCCTTGTAGGCTTGCGCGCGCTCCGTTCGGTAGGTTTTATCAGAGCCGTTTATTGAGAGAGTTTGGCCATACATTGGTTTGAATAGGCGAGCATCTCGGGCCAACCACAGGCCGCGAAACAGCCCCTAGCGGTGGTCGCGTGCTCTAAATTTGTGCCACGACTATACTTCGTTTCACCTTTTGTGCGAGCGAAGGCAAAACTGGAAGCGCGAGCGCGGAAGCTCCGTGCGTTCAGGCTTTGCTCGAGCGCGCGAGCTGGGGAGAAACGCAAAAAGCGCTGGTCTCGCGCTTCTAGCTTTGGCTTCGCTCGCAGGTAAAGTGAAACGAAGTATAATTTGAGCCGTGCCGAGCGGAACTCCGCGTCTCAAGACGCTCGCGCACCCCACCCTTTGCACTGCTTTCTTTCAGCCAGTCTCAGGACGCTGTTCTAGCAGTGCAGACAAAGGCATGGGCACGAGCGCGTGGCTTTGGAAAGTGCCTTCTATGCACGAGGTCTCGTACAAACAATAGCGTTTCGCTGAGCTAGGCTCACGCGCCTGTGCCTTTGTCTTCACTGTCGACATTTGTGAGATGGAGTAGAGGTCTCCTGATTGGTCGACGCTGTGTCACAAATTTAGTTTACGCTCTAAGCGTGGGGGGAATATTCGGCGCTGGCGGCGGCCTTTGCTCCGCCTATTGTCCAAACTCTCCTAATATACGGCTCTGGGTTTTATCAGATCGAAGGCTAGGCGTGAAGCAAGCAAGCGGTTGCGGCGGATCTCGAGCAGACGACACACCCCTGCAGGTACAGGGACGATCAGGGCAATCGCCGCAATCGCAACGGAGAAAACGGAAGTCTGGCGCCGCCGAGACCCTAATTTCCTCCGGCTACGGGATGGGCGCTTGCAGCGTGGTCGGCTGCCGCAATCGGACTGGCTTTTTTCCAGCGCGGGTTACCTTTTACCGGTAAACCCTTGGCGTATTACACACATATAGTTTTACGATAACAGGAATCGATCAAGAATTCTCTCAGATTTCCAATGGTCGCCGAACTGCGGAAACAATGGATTTCGGCCGTTGGTCGCGGCGGTAGCTGGACCCCATCGAGGTGGAGCGTGGTGTGCTTCGTGCACTTTCAATAGTCAATAAAGCATCTCCCAACCTCGAGCCAAGTTGAGCTGGTTCAATTTGTCACGACAGCAATAAAACGTCCCAGTAGACGACCTGCATAGCGGCCACAAGGAAAAACAAAGTCAAACGTATTGTAGCGTGATATAACATGAGAGCGATGAGAGCACAACTATCAAATTTTCAGGCGGGCGCGAAAATCATCGCTGTAAAGGTGCCTAAGTATTGGTCCAACCTGTCGGGTTGACATGTTACGCAATCATGTGTGTATATAATTTGTTCTTGCTTTGGCTACTGTAGTAATTAGTGGCCAGGAGATAAAAAGAAAACTCCCCGCTGATATGCACGCAGATGCAAGGTACATTACCGAAAGCACGTCAACAGGCAATCGTTACAGCGCTCACGTTCCACGTTGACTACTATCGTTTTCAGGGTAGTAACGGTCTGTAGAAAACAGAATATATTTATTTTATAGTTGAGGGTACATAACGAAGCCCAGCAGGCGTAGAATCGGTAGGCTGGGTGCGGGCCACAGTTTCTAGCTGCGATGACTGATAAATGAAACGCACCAGCACCATGCTCCCTTCTACCCGCAACCATCAACCACGCGACGGTCACGTGCTGTGATCACGTTAACCCAATGAGTGAGGGGGGTAAGGAGGAAAATTAGAAAAAGGCGAGGCGTCAAGGGAGCATGGCTTGTGGAGGCTACGTGGCTGACGTTATGACCCCTCCTACCCTTCTAATCTCCTTGGTCTAGACTCTAGAGTCACGTAAAGGTCTGTTCGATTCGGCCAGAAAGTTCCGGACTTGTTCTGTCCGAGTTCACAGAAGTGCGGGAGTCGCGCAGCGGCGGCTCAGAACCAGTGCAGCCGCCGCGCTAGGACTGGCGCTGCGATCGGCTTTCCGAGCGGAAGCGCGGGATGTCGTCTGCACCTGTTGCCTCTTGTTTCTCCACACCACGCTGTATGCTACATTTCATTATTCGCGGTTAGATGAAACCATTCGCGTTTCCATGTGTGTTTTTTTTTTTTTTTATTCGAGTATACTAAAAAACAAAAAACGTTTTCTGTACAAAATGCGTTTCTGTCTGCATTTCTAACGGTCGTTCGCTTCCTGTCGTTTCCATTAGCGTTCGTATCCTTCACATTCATTTAGCAATACAGTGATGTCTCGTTAATATGGATAACTCCGTTCCCGTAAAAAATCGTCCATAATGTGAGTTGTCCATAATAACGAGACAAAAATGCATATATTTTCCCAATGTGTCCCCGAAAGTGGTGTCCATATAGCGGGGTATCCATATTAACGAGGTCCATTTTAACGAGACATGACTGTGGTAGATTCATTCCAAGCCTCTCGAGTTTCGCATTTCGACGATAGGTTCGCGGCACGAGGATGATTTCGCGTCGGGAGTTACTGGCGGCTGCGCGGGCTCGGTAGCGGTCACTTCGGAGACGAAGGCCTGACGAGAGCGTTTTGGCCAAAACAGTTATCGACCGTCGCTTTGGCGTCAAGTTGAAGCGTGTATTCTGATTCTCAAGAAAGACCTGCGTGGAACTACCAAGCCAATACCGATCGATGCATCATCGATGCTCAGAGCTCCTATCCATGCCTACCCGCTGTAGCCGGGGAAACGGAGAAATGTTTTATGTGTTGTTTTTTCCTGAGCCCGTCTCAAATGGACGACTGATAACTTCCGCAGTGGGCCAAACCAGCCAATCAGAACTGGACTCTGCGGAATTGACTTACTGTAAGCACAATGAATAAAATTCGGCATTCTGGCAACATTCAGAGACCCTAGACGGGGCAACTGATTTGTGGGCGTTGCGTCGAGCGGGCCATGACCTCCAGCTAAATGACGTGTAACGGCGTAAATATTGCGCAAAATATTTTTTTTCGGCTTGTGGAAAAGTTACAAAAAACTATATCCCATTTGTGCTATTTATAACAAACTTTTTTTTGTTTTTTGTTTTTTTAACCTTGCTTCGTCAGAGTATATGAGGCCATTGAGGCATTTTGGTGCTAAGAAATTTAAAAAAAAAAAAAAAAAACGTACCGAGTAAGCCGGTGTTGTTGTGGAACACGTTTCTGAGCCGAGAGTGGAATGCGGTGTGGGTGAGCCATTTCTTGACGGAGGCGTAGTCATTCAGAACGACGACGTTTACCATTCCATACTTGATTCTGTGAGCGCAATAAATACCACTTTCATTAGGTGTCCAGGCTGTTACTAAAACTGGGGCTGACTCAAAAATCAGCCGGAAATATCGTTCCCTGCACGCAGCAATCTCGTATTTTTATCGAAGGTCTATTTTGGTGTTGGATATATCTCTCCGAAAGGTCAAGGTGCAGTTCCCTCCTCGTGAAAAAACAAATAAAACAAGCACCCTTGACATGCCAAACGGCAGACTTCGACGCAGACGACCGAAAAGCCAAGGCTTGTGATTTGGCGCCATCTCCCCTTAGGCACAAGAAGCAGACACCGCACATTGTCGAAACCACATCACGCCATCTGCCGTTAAACGTGTCAGGGGTGTTGTTTTCATTTTGTGCATCAACACTCGACGAGCAGATCGATTCACAAAGTTCAAAGCGGATACGCGGCTCAACACTTCCACCAAAAGCAATCGTGAAAATGCGCACATATTTAAAGCAGCCTGTCGCAACCTCCCTCCGAGCAGCGTTAGCCCTTCATGCGTGATGTTTACCCCGCGGTCAAAGTTCCGTTGGGCTGGTTCATAACGCCGCAAACCATACAGTTTAATTAGGGACATTTGTGATTCACGTTTCAGCAACAAACATACTCTCACTATATAGTGTTTTTTGTTTTTGTTTTTTTAGAGGAGTTAGCGCTTGACTTCTTTAGTTGTGGCGTCAGAATTCTGACGCTAGTTTCAAGTTCAAAGTAAAAACACAAGCGGTTTTCCTAAATGTTTTGTTCGCCTTACTTCCACTGTCAAAATGGCGTTACTTCATAGAATATTGTATTTGAGGCATACTGCAAGGAAACGTATTTTAGTTCCCTAAAATTAAAAAAGGACCTCATGCTATGATATTTTGGCGAAAGGGAATCATTGATCTATAAGTGTTCAGAAATGCCAGATGTTGAGTTCATATAAGAGTGCCCATATGCCAGGTTCATATTCAGCTTTAAAAACGTCGCCGACAATGCCTCAACTTTAAGTTTGCATTCGTTGATTCCAGCAAAAACAAATTCTAGGATTTTGGGAGCGTTCACAGACGTCTACTAAGCGTAGCAAAGCATCAGTGTTTGTAAAAATGCAATCCACGCCAAGTAATTGCACCCACTATGCAGCGCTTGCTAAAGAGAACCTTAATTCTTTAGATGATTGAGACAGTTCTGTTGATTAACTAAAAACTCTCGCACTACTATTAACCGCCTGAGAACATTACATGCCGATGTTGCGCGCTTCGCGTCTTGAAAGACACAACTATGTTCGTTAATCGTTACGTGGCGTTCCCTGTTTTAAATAGGTGATTTTTTCTCCGCCCTCCCACAAAATAACCTTTGGTTTAAACGAAGCAATCAGTTGTGAACGTGTTGGTTACTGTGCCTATTTACCTTACAATCGGTCCATAGACTTTGGCCAGTTCCACAAACTTCAGGTGGTGATTCCTTCCCAGAAAAGGGATGTATCCAAGTAGAGGGACTCCCTTCGGACCGGGTGGCAGTTTTGAGTTGTCTTGCGATTGATAGATGTACCAGAAGATGACCGCAGTGATGGCGAGCAGTGGGACGAGAGAAGCCCACTCCCATGCGATTCCCGCGGGCGTTAAAGCTTCCTGGAAAATAAATTAAAAGCGATTATCTTGTATGAACTGCCAACCGCTTGCTCACAAGTGGTGAATCCACGGTGACACAAATTTTAGGAACACCCAATAACAAAGTTTATGAGGTTAGTCCTTTGCAGTAAATGAACCAAAGAGTTCAGGAGGCCGGTATATACCGTGTTAACGCCCACAAGGAAAAACAAAATGCAGGAGGCGGCTTAAGCTTCGCCTTTAAGAGTGGAACGCGATATCTAAACATATAATCTCCCGCTCGTTTCCAAGCTGTGCAAGCACGTCTGCGTGACCTAGTCGGTATCGTGTCTGGCTCACAGCCAGCCGAAGAGTCGTGGGTTCAAATGCCGCCTCCTCATAACATCACACGTGACGTCAAGAGCATGTGTGACGTCACAGTGAGCTTAGTGGGTTGTTCCAAATTCCCGCGCGTGGTCATGTGGCGTGACGCCATACGCGTGACATCAAACGTGGCTGTGACGTCATGACCCTATCGACGAATCAGGATTTTCCCGTCCCACCGATGCCGCCTTTACTACGACACGATCTCTTAAACGCTATCGCGTTAAAAGCTTAAAGTGCAAGCTTGCTGTTGTGTGTTGCTGTAGTCAATATTTATTTATTCGAGGTACCTCAAAAGCCTTTCGACATTATATGCAGGGGCGAGGGCGGGGAGAATGTACAGTTTCGTAAAGTATTAAAAATTCAAATAGTAATACATGAAGCAAAAACTTCAAGAGCACACACTTTTTGAAGCCTCCTGAGACTAAGGAAATACGAAAGTTTACGTTATTTTTTTTTTTTTTTTGAGCCCACACAGCGGAACGTATTGACAAAAATAAAGAACTTGTAAATGATAATAAAAATAGTTTAATTTGCATGAAAAAGATTCATGATGCCAAGGGCCTGCAGAAAAAGGCTGTACATTGACAGCCTGACAAAGTTGAAAGCCCCCACACCGGCCGATTCACAGCATTATAAATACCACGAATAATGCATAATAAGAAGCACATGATGACTAAGAAAACTATCGCCTATGCAACAAAAAAGTACTAAAACTAAAGAATGGTTGCCATTTTTTTTTTTTTAAACATGGTATATATCGAAAGCTTTTGGCACAGTGAATCATAGGAGAGTGGACGCAAGTAACCGGAATGAAATTCTGAAGGGCGGGCCGTTTGTAGTACCAGCTTCCGAAGCTAGCAGAGCTTAGCTGCACCCTTTTCGAGTGAGTGTGCCGACCGGCATTGTCAACTATAATTTTTTTCCCCAAAAACTTCCAAATCATTTCTCTTTTTTTTTTTTGTAATGTCTGTAACGAAGGGAAAGAATTCGGCCGTGAAATATTGTTTTTTCTTTTTTTTAGGATAAACTGCGCCGAGTCTATGAGTGGTTTTCTCGCTTTAAGGCAGCTGAAATATTGATTGACAACAAACCTCGTTCAGGGCGACCCTCAACCTTCTCAACTGAGGAAAACATTGAAAAAGGTGGGTATTGTTCACTCCGAGTTTGTTCTTCTTGGTGAAACTGTCAATCAGGTGTTTCACCTGAGAATATTGCAACACTTCCGAAACAGTAAGGCAGAAACGCCCTGTCGTGAGGGAAGGGGGGAATGATAGTTCCATCACAACAATGCCCCAGCACACACTGCCCTGTCAGTGCAACAATGCTTTAGCAAAAAATGGCATGACACCGCTTTTCACCTCCCGTATTCTCAGGACCTCGCCCCGTGGGACTTTTTTTCTTTTGGCCCATTCCAAAATTCTTGAAAGGAAATCGTTATGTGAATGCGGAAGGTCCTTCAAGTGGGACATTGCAAAAAAAAAAAAAAAGGAATGATCTTGAAGCGCTTAAGGAAAAAATTCACAACATTTCGCTAGATCCTTAGCGGACGACGCCGGTCGACAGACTGACTCATGAAGGGTGCCGCTTAGTCCTGCTAGAGGCGGATGCTGGTTGTACAAACGCCCCGCCCTCCTGAAATTCATTCCAGGTAATTTTGGGTACCCCCTCAAACTTTGTTTCTTTATTTTTGAAACTTTGGTTATAGGGCCCAGTATCTTGCTTGGTGTAAATCATATCTCTTTTTGTGTTATACATATTTTCAGATATTCCTTTAGAATGGTGAAATGACTGCAGTGTTGCATGTTTTGATTATTTAATATGTTCGTAATGCAACAAAACATATTGTTGTTTTGGTTAAATGTTTCTTCTTTTCATGTAAGTTTATTGATTTGTTTCATACTCAAAGGTACCAATAAGAAGGCTGCAAGGTTGTTTCTGACTTCAGAAGTATCATTAATATAATTATTATAGTTTGATAATCCAGTGCTGGAAAAAGACTCCGTTTCAGATTTTGATTTCCACAATGTTTCAAAAGTGCCTACAACGTTGTTTTCAAAGGTTTAATTATTTTTTAAAGGAAAATATTTTCATTATAAAATTGTATATCGGGTTTGGGAAATAAAAGAATGCAAACAATCGCCATCTGAATACTTTGTCTCCATTATGGACACTTTATATATATAGTATAGTTTTGGTTGTAATGCCCTAACGTTTTGAGCTTAATGCACTGCTTATATGAAGTGTCTCATGCTTGGAAAGTGCCAACCTTTTGTGTCAACAGAAAACTGAAAGATTTAAACTAAATTGACAGGGGTGTACATGTTCTTCGAATTCAGCGCATAAAAAAAAAACTCGGCTATAGTTTAAGTTTATATATATATATATATATATATATATATATATATATATATATATATATATATATATATATATATATATATATATATATATATATACCACAATACGTTTCTTTTACATAAGTTTAATTTAGGCGCTTTTAAAGTGGAGCGAGTAGAGCAACTCATCGCGGTCACTCGACCAACACGGGTAAGCGTGCCGCCAGCGTTTGCCCGCTACAATTAAGTCACCTCTTCTCAAGCAATAAATTTGAGGGGGAAAAAACGAATTGAGCAACACAAGAATACGAATTATGTTACCTATACCTGATTACTGGCTAGGAATGCAGAGATTGTTGTAACTTTCGCGGCTATTACACGCGCAGAACGAGCATGGGGCAACATGGCTTGAGTAAGCTTATCCCTTCGTGAATCTGAAACCGAAACATCCGGAGCATGCCGTGCGGTGTCACTTTAGTTGATTACTTTGATATGATGTTGCCCTTCGAAGCGCTAGATTAAGAAAATGTCTAACCTGCCAATTTAAATACGCAAACCACTTGTATAACAATATTACTTGGAAATAGTTTTTGTATTCATCTAGTAAACTGTGGCACTCACTTGCCTAGTTCCTGTAAGAATATGGAAGGGCATATATGCGAATCGGGTCGGTAGGATGGTTAGAGTAGAAAGTCGTGGAGGTGTTGTGTCGGAGTTATTTGTGCCCTGTAGTACTGCTGAAATGTATGTGCCTGTAACAGTGTTCGATATCTTGGTTGGCGTGTGTGCTGTATTCGTGCGGTCTGTGTGTTTGTGTATGAGTATAGTTGTCCCGTGAAAAGTAAAATAAGAAGGGAAGGCATTTCATTATTTTTTAACGCCATCTAGCAATTACTATTACACTTCCTAGGTGGCGCAAGCTCCCGCTTGATTCAGTAAGCTAAGTGTTGAGCAGTCCTGTAGCTACTGATTTACAAACAGCTGGCCTGCGGTCCAGGCCTCCCTACTAAAGTCCCGAGATAAGAGCTTTCTACAGGTAGCGACAATCTTTGAAGAGCCGACTGCGTGACTGTGCAGGTCTTAGGAAGCGAATGGCGGCGCACAGCAGAGGTTGGAACTGAATGCCGCCATTTTGTTCCCGCGGAATGTGCTTTGTCATTTGTATTAGTTGTCGTAACTTGTAAAAGAAGTATCAGGGGACTTTGCTCCCCACCTCCCTGCCTCTCAGTTCGATAACAATCCGTAATAATTGCGCCACTCAGCTACCTAACTGCTCGTTCTGTGTCGAAGAACTGCAAAGTGCAGGCATACACGCGCACGAATGGATACCCACGCCGGTAGAGGTAAGCACAAACAAGAAAAGGTAGAGAAAAAAATAGCGGTAGCGTTGGTACGAGTTGAACGCTTCTCGTCAGTGTCGACAAAAATGCCCATACGACAAGCATGCGTTATATTCAATAAAGTCAGTATGCCCATTCCTCGCGTAACGATTTCTTTTCTGAGTTTTCGCCGCCGCCGGTAAAAATACAGTCCATCTTGCGAGATGCCGTCGGGGGCAATCGCGGAGATTTCGGCACACACACTGCCGTATAGGTACGGCACCGGCGTCTGGGGACGAATGTCTAGAGTGTCTGATGGCGCTTGGAAGACGTCGAATAGGCGTATGCGCTCTATTTTCTCACTAGGCCAAAAAGCCGTGCTCTTCGTTAGGCCTTACTGGGGAATTCAAGCGTCGCTAACCGGCTGCCATGTTTGCTTTAGGGGGAGTCAAATTTGACTACCTGCTCTTTGACTACTTATGGGGTCGTCACTTTTACCCTAGGGGTCGTTGTATGTGGGACAATGTTTTAGTACCCCAAAGGTAGTCACATATGACTACCTTTTTTCTTAGAGTGAATTAAACCACAACAAGGTGTGATTTTCTGCGATGTGAGTATACGTAGAGCGACCTCTTTTTGCTTTTTGCAACATTCACCACTATGATACTACTAATTGTACTCGGACTGCATAGAAAAGCGCTCCGAGTTTGTTTTATTAGCTTTCTTTTTCTTGAAGTTTAGCACTTTGGTGTCACTGTAGTCGAAATAACGCATAGCAGAAGTATCTTCAAGAGTGATTTAATTGCATCAATAAGTATATGTACTCTACTCACGTTATTATGCAGGGAAAGTAACGGGTAGTATTCTAAATACCTTTTGAAGTCGGTATTTTACTTATTTTAAATACTTTTCTAGAGTATTTGTCCATCAGTGAGTTAGAGTAAAGGTCTATAACGCTATAATCAGTATTGTTGTACTATCATGCTTCGTTTGGCTGTAGAACGTTTTAGGAACACCGCTTATACATGAACAATAAATCCTGATGGAGATTTGAAAGAACGTACCGATTCCATTCCGTCTGTACACAATCAAGGCAGATATTCCACTGTTCGTCCGCTCAGTGAAACAGATTGCAAACGAAAGTTCTACGTGGCATTTTTATTGCGAAAAACAAAAAAAAAACACCTGCTTCCTCCAGGATGCACGAACCTTTGTCGTTGTTTTATTTTTACGAATTATGCCACTGCACTCAGGAAAATGCACTCGCGCAGTTGCTCTGGCTATTGGTTATTATTTATTCACCATCGGCCCGCGACGCAACTAAAACTAAAAACCAACCGCTGCGTGTGACGTCATGCCCAGAGGTTTCAACCAACGTTACTAGGTTACCTGAGTTGTGGAATTCCCACGGAAGGGGCCACCCCCCCTTCCCTCACCTCAGTCCGTCTCCCGTCGTTCGAAGAGCCACCTAGATTTTCATTTACGAACTGTGTGTTCCATAGAGCACGAAGAAGCGCTATCGAGACGCTGCGCTTCTAAACGTACGCATTCCATAGAATACAATGTAGTTACCAAAGCCGCCGTCCGGCGCGTCGAAAGACGGGAGGCGAGTCGTGGTGAGTGAGGGGGGTACTGCTCGTGCAAGCAGCGACTATGAGCAGTTCTGTAACTGGGCTAATCTAATAACGTTGGTTTCAACTGCCTTGCGCCTGCCGCTTGTCAGGAAATGATGGGAGCAAATAACCGAATTGAATTGAAATTTCAATGACTGAAAGTGCTGGACGACATGATGTCTTTTGGCGCCTATCAAATGAATCACGTGTGGCTGGCCACCTTTCAGTCAACGGCACCGAGGAATCGGCTTCTCGCGGCCTGGGAACTCATCATCAAAGGCAAGCTATGCATCCTCATAGACCCGAGAAAGTCAAAAGTTTTCCTGAAACTTCATTGGGTCTCGTTCCACGTACCAGACGAAACGGTCCGCAAAGCATTCGAGCCGTACGCAAAAATACATGAAGTCACTCGCGAAATGTGGCGAGCCCAAAGGTATCCAAATAGAGTAAAGCTATACGCACTTCGTAGCGCACTTCGGCCGGAATTGGCTATACGCACTACGTGAAAGTCGTTTAAAACGAATGGTTACAAAGAGCTTGCTAAGCGGTGGCATAGCATAGTGGTAAGGTGTCTGCTTCATACGCAAGTGGACGCGGGCTCGATCCGCGGTGAGTCTACTCTTCTTTTTTTTTTTTCGAACATATTGTTTTGTCAAGGCATTTGGCGATATTTACGACATTTCTTTTTTACGATCAACACTAAAAAAAAAAGAAAAAAACTAATTTTGTCGACGAAACTTCGCAGAACTAAATGGTATGGGACTCCCTTTCCGGAGGTGCAATCGGGACAGCGGGGCTTGGGTTGCCGGCTGGACGCCGCGAAGCGGCGTGTACCGGTTAAGTTTTGTAATTAGCAGCCGCACACTGTCCCCGCGAAGCGGCGTGAACGCAGGCCCGGGGGGGGGGGGGGGAGTGTAAACGAGGCCCCCAGTGATACACGCGCCGTTCGAAAAGGGTGAATCAAACGGCATGAGCTCTCCGTGTAGATGCGTATAGCCATTTCCGGCCGAAGTGCACTACGTAGTGCGTATAGCTTTACTCATCCAATTATGCATCAACGACAAGGCCGGTTCGGGTCACACTAAAAGGCAGCATCACCAGGGACAGCGTCCCTCACCATGCTCTTGTTTTTTGGCGACACCGCCCTCGTCCTGGTGCCTGGCCGCGCGCCTCTAAACCTCCGGTGCAAGAACACCGGACAGGAGACATAAGAAAAGTGCCGCGTTCCCGCTGCGAGGACCGCCACAGATACGGCCACGACAGGGCGGACTGCGTCCGATCCTACGCACCTGCAACAGCCGGTCCACTTCCCGACGCAAACACCGATCTCCTGATGGACGGGGGGGAACCAGAGCAAGCTGCGTCCGTGAATGCCCCTGAAAAACTCGTGGCACCGGGGTCCAGCGCAACGCCAGCGGCGGCAGCCGGGGAACAGTCTCCAGAGGTCGAGCTCCTTTCGGACGCTTCCTCTGAGGCACCCCAAAGGCGGCCAGGCGACGCCCACTACCAAGACCAGTGGCAAGGCACACAAGGCACAAGCTGCAGCGGCGACACAAGATGCGGTACCAGACGACCCGGCACAAGACGAGAAGGGAATGAAGGTGGCTGTTAACGCAAGCAAGCGATCGCGAGAGCAGGAGAGCAGCAGCGAGGAAGGGAACGACGCCATACCGGTCTAACAAGGCCACAAGCTCGCCACGGCAAGACGCGGTCGGCTCCGGCCGCCGGAACCTCAGGTCCGAGGACGATCGAGAGTCTCGAAAAGGCCTCCCAAACAGCTTCGAACGCTATGCGAGGCTTGTTGTAGAATGTGACCAAGGCGTTCGTTACTTTTTTCTTCTTATTTTTATGTATGTATGCATGGGCGTACCAACCGGGGGGGCAAGGGGGGCGCTTGCCCCCCCCCCCCCCAGTTCTCAGAGTGGGGGGGCAAGGCATGTGTTTTGCCCCCCCCCCCCCCCTGAAACAGCCGCCACTGGGCAGGGCAAACACTGGCCAGCGGCGCCCAAGGAATACCAGGGGCACCGCCCCCCGACCCACGGTGGCATATTTATAACGCGCAGGCGATACAAGCCCTAGCAACAGCGCTCATGACGGATTGGCTGGTTCGAGATAGGCACTGCCGCCGTCAACGTAGGCAGTGGTTACAATGCGAGTCTCCGAAGCGGTAGCGTAACTTAGTTGTACGATGTCTGTCTCATACGTAGCAGACCCGGGTTCTATCCACGGTGTGGGCTTACTTCTTTTTTTCCCCCTCGAACATTTTGTTTTGTCGAGGCATTGGGCGATATCTATGACATTTCTTTTTTACTATTAAGACTGAAAAAAACAAATGTTGTCGACGCGCTGAACTAAATCGTATGGGACTCTATTTAAGAATGTGCATGGGGGACAGCGGGGCTTGAGTTGCCGGCGGCAAAGCGGTGTGCACGGGGGAAGAAAAGGAGGGGGGGGGGGGGGGCTAAGTGGGTTAATACTTTTGTAATTAGCAGCCGCACGCTGTCGCCGCGAAGCGCCGTGAACGAAGGTGGGTGGGGGGGGGGGGGGGGGGGGGGGGGGGGGGGTGGTCTACGCTCTTTGAGTGCTACACGCGCCGTCCAAATCCGAAATTTAAGTTTCCGCGCGTTGCCGAGCAGCCAATCCCGCGTAAGCGTCGTTGCTAAGGGGCCTATCCCCTGCGCCGGAAAGGCCCTGTCACACTGAGGCAACAGTTGGACAACTCTATCCGGCAACACGGGGAAGTCGTGTTGCCGGCGACCCTGTCACATCGCGGCAACAACAACAGTCGGGCAACACGTTGCTGCCGCCCGGCAACCATGTTGCCCGATTTGTTGTCCGACAACCCTGTCACACCGCGTTGTCGGCGAGGACAACACGGGGAACACTCCGCCATCTTTATTGTTTACCTTCGTTTGTGTGCGGCGCGGCGTCGCTGGAAATGTGATTCTACAAAGTGCTAGTGCGTTCGAAGGGCCGGGAATTACCACCGTACGACATCAACCAGTGACTGTGATTAGAAAACTTGACACGGGGAGTATTTTCCGCTTTTTATTTTATCCAAATGTTCTTCATTCGCTGACAAAGCAGGTAGCCCTAACCGAGGAAAGTGACATCGCTGATATATGTTCGGGATTTGCGCCACCGTATGAAGTGTTTCTGTCCGGTTCTTTCATGCAATTCCTATTTCTACCGTTGAGTTAGCACCGGCTGTACCCCACACTCTCAAGAAAAAAAGGGTGTAAAAGGGTTATCCTTACACCCTTTGTCCTATATAATACACCCCAACACTTCAAATAGACGTACAGCGCCCTACAGTCGAACAGACGGCCCGAAAGTTTACGAGGGGCTTGATAGCCGTGTGGTACAACTGATTAAAATAGCTAATGTACGTGTTACTCACTACAAGAAACATAATTGGGGTTTTCTTGGTCCTACTGTAAGAACTCGGTGTTTTCTTTATGTGGTCTTTGATACGTTGGTTAGCTATTTAAAAAGTTATATCGCACCGTTATCAAGCTCCTCGTAAAATTTGGGGCCGTCTGTTCGACTATAGGGCTCTCTACGTCGAAATGAAATGTTGGGGTGTATTATATGGGACAAAGGGTGTAATAATACACCCTTTTTTCTTGAGTGTGCAAAGCGTCTTTTGTAGCGTGGTTTTTGAGCTGAACTGACAGTGCTTCAATACTGCGACACTGACACGATCGGCCTTCATAACAATCGATGGAATAAATATTTTGCAACGCTGTCTAATTGCCTACCGCCTGCTATGTGATCGCTTCATTCCTACAAAACGTCCTGGGTATTTTTAAAACAAATCACGTGTCTGGTAGCGGCTGTTTCCACGTTCCAAGCATCAACAATCATGATCAGAGTGGTCATTTTAATGATTCGATTTTTTAATCTTTGGTTTTCTGGATTTTTTTTATTATACTTTATTAGCGGGTGAGTAGGCATGCCATTTGATTTCACTATCAGTAATGTGAGCTGGTCTCTCGGCAGTTCTAACTTCAAAACCAGTCTGAACGTTCACGACCGTAGCTGTGACCATTTCGAAAATCGCTTTCCGTAACTACGCAGCAAAAACATTAATCGAAAATATTTTAGCTGCACGCCATCCCTAATTATTGTTAAATAACATTCTCCAAGCCTTTATTTGAGTAAGACGTTATTGATAGGGGACTACCTCTCATCGAGGCTTTCTATGTTGTCGTGTTGCCTGCCCGAAATTCGCTCTCCCAGCGATCAGGGCAACACGCGTTGTCCAACACAAGTTGCTGCTGTTTTTGTTGCCGAAAGCTGTCATACCGAGGCAACATTTTAGTTGTCGTCCATGTTGTCGTGCTGTTGCCGCGATGTGACAGGTTTGTCGGACAACACGGGGAGCGAGCAACAAGTTTCCAGACTATTGGACAATGAGTTGTGTTGCTGTTGCCGTCGCGTTGCCTCAGTGTGACAGGGCCTTAAAAGTTAAGGCCCTGTCACACTGAGGCAGCAGTTGGACAACTCTATCCGGCAACACGAGGAAATCATGTTGCTGGCAACCCTGTCAGATCAAGGCAACAACAACAGTCGGGCAACATGTTGCTGCCGCCCGGCAACCGTGTTGGCCGATTTGTTGTCCGACAACCCTGTCACACCGCACTGACTGCGGGAACAACACGCGGAACACTCCGCCATCTTGATTGTTTACCTTCGTTCGTGTGCGGCACGGCGTCGCAGGAAATGTTTCTCTACAAAGTGCTAATGCGTTCGAAGAGCCGGAAATCATCACGGGACGGCATCAACCAGTGACTGTGATTAGAAAACTTGACACGGGGAGTATATTCTAGCCTTTATTTTATCAAAATGGTGTTCATTCGCTGACAAAGCAGATAGCCCTAACCGAGGAAAATGAGATCGCTGATATATGTTTGGGATTTACACCATCCTATGAAGTGTTTCTATCCGGTTCTTTCTTTCATGCAATTCCTATTTCTACCGTGAAATTGAGTTTGCGCCGGCAGTACCCAAAAGCGTCTTTTGTAGCGTGGTGTTGAGCTAAGTGACAGTGCTTAAAAACTGCGACACCGTCACGATCGGCCTTCATAACAATCGGTGGAATAAATATTTTTCAACGTCGTCTATTTGCTTACCGCCTGCTATGTGATCGATTCATTCCCCAAAACGTCCTGGGTATTGTTTGAAACAAATAAGGCGTCTGATAGCGGTTGTTTCCAAGTTCCAGGCATCAACAATCATGATCAAAGTGGTCGTTTTCATGCTTCGAGTTTTTAATCCAATTGCTTTCCTGGATTAGTATTATTATGCTTCATTAGCGGGTGAGTAGGCATGCAATTTTATTTTACTGGCAGTAATCGGACCTGGTCTGGCAGTTCTAATTTTAACACCAGTCTGAACGTTCACGACCGTAGCTGTGCCCATATTTCGACAATCGCTTTCTGTAATTACGCAGTAAAAACATTCCTCAAATTATTTTAGCTGCACGCCAGCCTTAATTATTCTTATATAACGTTTTCCACGATTTTATTTGAGTAAGACGTTACTGATAGGGCACTAGCTCTGTCATTGAAGCTATCCTTGTCGTGTGGCCGGCCCGAAATTCGCTCAGCCAGCGATTAAGGCAACACGCGTTGTCCAACACAAGTTGCTGCTGTTTTTGTTGCAGAAAGCTGTCATACCGAGGCAACATTTGCGTTGTCGTTCATGTTGTGCTGTTGTTGCCGCGATGTGACAGGTTTGTCGGACAACACGGGGAGCGAGCAACAAGTTGCCCGACTGTTGGACAACGTGTTGTGTTGCTGTTGCCATTGTGTTGCCTCAGTGTGACAGGGCCTTTAGTGATGGACCGAATCTGCCGAACTTCACATTCGGCAAAATTCCGCACATGCCGAAATTTAGAAGGAAAGTTTGGCAAACTTCGGAAAAAAATTCGGCAAATGTCTGCGCACGCGCACGAACGCGACGGGGCCATGGATCGCAAATGGACGCCGCGCAGTCGCGCGGTTACCATCGTGCAGTTTAGTACAACCAGCAGTTACGGCGAGGTATGGAGATAGGCGACACGGTAACTGTGCGTTTGTGAGCTTTTTGCAAGTGTGGTTCTCTTCAATATTTTCTGCCTCAGGAACAGAAGATCGACCAGCAATTTACGCAGTCCACTGCGCAAGTGACAAATGATGCGGTGCATTCTGGATAACGTGATTTTTATTTCACCTTTGCATTGATGAAACGAGGTGGTTGAAACATTGACTGACAACTGGACGATTACGCTCAGTGTTCGCAGCCCACTGCCGTCAAACGGGGCAGAGTCACGAGAGCTTGCCAGAATGTATGGGATGCAGCTGTCATCCTCGTCCTAATGAGATACATGTTTCCCTCCTTCTTTTCTTTTCTTTTTACGCACTTTCTGTAGTGTGTATATTCTGTACATTTCTATATCGTTTTTCTTTTTCACATGTGGTGGCGCGCTGACAGGCACTCTGCGTAAGGGTTTTCACCTATCTGCCTAGCCCCGCACACCACCACATGGGCCCCTTCCAGTATGTACAAACAAAATCATGTTTATTATTATTATTATTATTATTATTATTATTATTATCATTATAGCAATCCTATTTTTGGGCTCACAAGTAGTTTGTGCCAAAACAGAATAATATTGCTTTTTAGTTCGCGTTATTTCGCAATTTTCATGTATCTGCATATAACTATACACAAACCTATCATGCTCGACGTTGCACCATCCGACATGCCTAACTCTCCCCACTTCCTCAACGTCGGTGTGTGTCCTAACACCAGAAACCGAAAATTTAAAGGTTAAAAACGACACGTGGCGAATATGGAAAGCACACTTTCTTGCAAAGATGACGTCAAGTGACTCAAATCGAAAAAATGCAGATTTACAATATTGTTATCTCTTCTGGTGAAGGCTCAGCAACAGTTGCATTCGTTTTCGCGCACGAAACGGCGACTCCCAGAGAAAATAAGAATGTAGTGATTGCCTTTATTTTAACAATGTAAACACACTTGCAGGCGTGCGCTGATGAAGTCTCCAAATCAATACTCTCGTAGCGTGATTCATGACTGTGCCGGCTACTACTCAACCTCGTTTTCACGCCACTTTCTGGAAGCAGACACTAAAATTGCAAGTAAACACACAAAAGCGACACCGATACAATTATCTTAAAAATATCACCTTATTTAGTAATAACTGTGTCAATAGGCACTACATGTTGTATTTAAGTTAAGAAAAAAAAACATAAACCTTTTTTTCGTGAGAAAAAAACTAAATATCAACGTTAAGTCTGGTAACAGTATTTTTGCCGAATCTTTAGAAAAGTTCGGCAAGAGTTGGGCTCCGCCGAATCCCAAGATTCGGCGGCGAATTTTCGATTCGGCAAAAGTTCGGCCCATCACTAGTAAAGTAGTAAAAATATGCGACCCCGGGGGGGGGGGGGGGGGGGGGGTGTTGGTTTGCCCCCCCCCCCACTCAAAAACAAGTTGGTACGCCACTGTATGTATGTACTTAAGGCCCGTTCACACACATGCGTCCGTAGCGACCGCAACGACTGGAACAACCGAAACGACCGTTGCAAGGGTCTGCAACCGTCAGTTGCCATAGCGACGGAGGGACGCACGCACGTGTCGTTCACGACGCAAGGAGTTGGAGCGAGTGTTGGGGTTTCCTTTTGTTGCATTGAGAATCGCAACTTTCAACTGCGTTAGTCTCATTGTCCGTAAAAGAAAACAATGGGCACTAAATAAGCTGCTAAAAGAAAACATGATTATTGTGTTTTTTTGCAAAAGACGAAGCTTGCCTCCGAATTCCAAGTAAAAGAAACAGCCTCGTTTTTTGATCGCCACTTTTATTTGTTTCATTCGAACGCTATCACACACAGCGCGGGTCGATATTCTTGTTCGGAAAGACAGGGCCTTTACTATCCTTCCACAGTGGAAAAGTGATATGAACGGCTGGGTCTGCGCAGTAGATCTCTTGTTTCACCATAAGCAGTTTAAATCCGTCTGTATTCACACTCCCAATTTTCCAGTCGACCGCAAATCTTTTTCATTAACCTGCGGCAGTACTTAGGCACACCGGTTTAAAAGATTAGACCGGAGATTCAGCGGCATTTTGAAGTAACGCGACTTTCGCGATCTCTGTATTCAGCTTACTTCCCTGGCCCAGTTTACTGGTTTGCAAACATGCTGACTCGCTGTACAGTGCCGCAATTCAAATCCCGAAAAGAAGCCGGTATCAGCTTTCACCGCCCGAAGACGTTGAGGTTACAAAAAGCATGGACAATCTAACAAAGGATGAAAAAGGCGCCGTCAACGTCGGCCGTTGTGTGCCGCAAGGACTTCGACGAACGGGACTTCGTTTACCCGGTGTACAAGAAGCTGGGCACGACCGATATCCACACACTAAACATTATCACACCCTTTAGGGTGTAAATGGCTTGTCCTATAACTAACACCCTTATGGGTGTAGCAAAACGCCCTAAGAAACGGGCGTTTTTCCTAACACCCCTAAAGGACGGCGTTATTCTGAACACCCTTAAAATAGGGTGTGATTCCACTGTACACCTTTTTATTAGGGTGTTATGACTGCGCAGTACGCTCTCTAAATTGGGTGTACCACCGCCAGAAAGGAAAATAAAAAAAAAGACCCGATGACCAACACCCATAAAGTAGGGTGTAATAACCCAAAAGAGTGCACGAAAAGATGACTGCAAAGGAGTCGAAACATGCCTGGTTCACTTTTTATTTTTCGATCAAGGTTCTACCAGGTTCTACACTCTTAGAAAAAAGGGGACCAAAAGGAGGTAACAGACCGCCTTTACCACCCTCCTCCCGGCCAGGGGTAAAGCGCCCCGCTTGTTACCTCCTCAGGCGCAGCAGACACTAAGAAAGTGCATCCCTGAAAGGATGCACTTTTAACACCAAAAGGAACTAAGGTTACCTCCAAAAGCAGGCAATGTTGCACCCTAACCCAGGGGGTAAGTTCGCACCTTCGTTGCAGGGGGTAACGATACCTCCAAAAGGGGTTGCCCTGAGTGCAAGTCGGTTACCCCCTTAAGGAAGGTACTACAGCACCCTTTTTTTTAAGAATATACTAAATTCTCTATAGACGATTGCAAGCAGGTCATCTGGCCGCATCGATGTCTCTGGTTATGCGGGAAAGTGCGTACAATTACAAGCTTGCAAAAGGCAAAGCTACGTTCACGCGCACGTCATCAAACTTGGCGGGCAAGACTGAAAGAAATAGTTCCCCTTTATCCTCGCAATTTCACCACGACCAAGACGCTTCTGAACCAGTGGCGGTCCGTGCGTGTAAGGTTATGAACATTCCAACCGGATATTAATTCATAACCCCTTTAAATTATACAACCGAAGGCCCTAGTTCAATCTCCAACTTTACTTTTCTTGCGACATTTATGCTTTCTAGCACTGGTAACGTGGACAAAACTGCCAGGTTTGCAAAGACAGAACGACCTGGAGTTGCTTGGGACGTAAGCGGCAGTTCATGTTTGTAACAGTAAAATATTCTATTGAGACGGAAGCAGGACTACTATCAGAAGCATGCTTGCAGAGTACTTACAAATAAAAGAGCGATCTCATGTAAGTTACATTAATTGAAGAGCGTGTTGATCTCATGTAATCCGTGAGAGATGCATAATCCGATTCGGGCAGCACAGAACAATCCACAAACACAATTTCGAGGATGAAGGCGGTCGCTCACATTCAACGGAAGTTTCGTGGTCGCCGATGAACAGCTCTCTGTCGTGATAGATGCATAATCCGATTCGGGCAGCACAAAACAACGGAAACACAATGTCGAGGTTGAAGGCTGTCGATCACAATCAGCGGAAGTCTCACGGCCGCCGATGAGCAGCTCTTTGTCGAAACGCGTCAAACAAACACAGCACAATAATTCCATGGGCTCCGACGAAATAAACGACCATTACCGAAAAGTTGGCATGGATGTATTCGGGCCGTTCACAACGAAAAATCCCGGCCGCGACTGCAACGCACAAAGAAGAGGAAAGCACTGACGGGCGCCCCTTTTTGAAAACCGGACCTAAGTGGCCCCTACAACTCACCAT
The DNA here is from genome assembly GCA_013358835.2 of Ixodes persulcatus. Classification (NCBI taxonomy): domain Eukaryota; kingdom Metazoa; phylum Arthropoda; class Arachnida; order Ixodida; family Ixodidae; genus Ixodes; species Ixodes persulcatus. The sequence continues at coordinate 176,317 of JABSTQ010009094.1, read as the reverse complement.
AACTTGGCATACGGCAAGGACTACGGCCCCAGTGAGCCCATCAGCGCGCAAGAGCGAGTCAAGTGACAAATTTTCGTCCAAGCGTGTTTGTCCTACGGAGAGCGGTCACACTCCGCACTCGCACTTCCCCCCCGCCCTTCGCCCTTCGTGTGCCCCGCCCGCCCTTCGTGTGGCTGTGAGCGAGTGCGAACCGCCGTGTGGCGGTTCGCACTCGCTCACAGCCACACGAAGACACAGAAGAAGGTGTGTAGGCTTATCAGAAGACGAGGTCAAACGGGGTTGGACAAAGCAGTTAATCTCCCTCTGCTTCTTTGTATGACCACCTGCACTGCCTGGGAGGGTCGCGAAATGGGACTCGTCTGGAATTGCTTTGCGTAGTACAACCTGAGCGCATCAAACTGTCACTCATGTAGAAGGGCATGCTCTGGTGCGGACCGCGAGATCACAAAATAAATACAAAAAAAAAAAACAAATTTGAAAGCCGTCGAAGCACGGGACAAAGCTAAGACGCTGAGAGCATGAAACAAAAAGAGACGCGGCTTCACGTATAACAAAAAAAAAACAAAACGTCGGGACGCTAGATATTCTGGTGTCATTACGCAGAGATAAGTGTCGTGAACCCTAGCGGGGGTGTCATGAATCCGGCACTTTCGATGGTCTTGCGACATTGTTTCTTCAGAAGTGCACACAAAAATAAATCTCAGTGAAGGTGCTATAAGTAGTGCGTAACCCAGTCAGGTGAGTTTGTAATACCCGAAATAAAGGCGCCACAGTTTGTTCAAGGCTTTATCGCAGGAGGTCTTTCTCGGGTTAAAAGTAAGCAGATTCCGTTTTGCTCAATCTTGTTTTGTTTTGTGGTTTAACGTCGGATTTTAGGCAGTCAAGAAATAGAAATACCTCGCCGGCATAGCCGATTCACGCAGGACACTCTTGACACTCAACCAAAAACGGCGCCGCGTACGGTATGTCAGGATGGCGTCGGCGCGACCCATCCCATTTTTCACAAATATTGGCTAGACCAAAATGGTATCGGCACAATCTTTCCGATATAATTCCATAACGGCGCAATACTGTGTGCTGCCTCGGTTGTATATTTACACGTCTTCGTTCATTTTTGCTAGCGGAGATTATTTATTTAAAATCAAAGTTGAACTGATAAAACTGATGCACGCGCGACACGTAATTTTCGGCTCGTGTCGGACGGCGAGTTCGATCGGAGTTGCAAATCTATTCTCTAGAACGTCCTAATCATACGCCACTTCATGTGGCGATTAATTATACTCGATGTTTGTACCGCCGTACATCAGCAACAGCTTCACCAAAGCAATAGACATGAACGGCTATGAAATCATGGGTGTATTTGACAGCATCACCATTACACCCCTTTCACATCGTGTGAATGAAGGGCGTAAAATTCGCCCATACACCCTTTTTACACGATCCTGGACACGATTGCGACAAGTAGGGCGTAAAAAGGGCGTGTAAGGTGTGTAAGACGTCAGCACACACTTTTTACACCTACCGATATTCAGAAATCGTGTAAAAATGGTGTAAAACGGGTGTTTTTCCTAACTTACACCCTTCTTACACCATTTTTACACCATATGGGTGTTACAATGTTTAGTGTGCACGTGCTTCCGTATCTTTTTTAGACGTGTTTGCCACTTTTACATTTATAATTAGGTTACGAGCACCAAAAGCTGTCGGCTGACTTGCTTAACCGTTTATGGTTGAAGAATAAGAATCCAGTCGCAGGTGATGTAGCGCTTGGAATCCGACCCCCGAGTTTTTTCGCGCGCTTCCGACTTGGGATACACAGGGGAAATAAACGGAAGAAAAAATTGCAAGACCGACCAAGCTAAATGCACTCATTGTTGCCAATTGAGTCGATAATAACCGAAACAAAGACAAAATATAATTATTTTTGGCGCACGTTGTGTGATTTGGAACACAATGGCGCGAGGTATTGGCTGTGGCGCAGTTTCCACAAAATGGCGCAGGATGTCGCAGACAAATGCATCTGGCGCAAAAAGGCGCAAATGGCGCAGCCGTTCCACCCCTGCTTCTCTTCACCAACTTTCTCTCGCGACAGATTTTTTATGTACTGGGGTCCCTCTCGAAAGAAAGCCAACCAAGAAAAACCTAGGTAATCAATACTTCCACACAGCAGTCTTTGAGTTAAAAAGGGATTTTTTTGTAGTAGCGCATGTTTTAAACAAGAACAGGAATGTTGATGAACATGCGGCGGTCCTTATGTTTGAGTTTAGGAAGCTCCATATTTGTAGCGACGTGCGGACTGGCAGGCAGGGATCAAATAGTTTTCCCACGGCCGTTGCTTTCAGAAGCGAGTGCTTCAGCTCAAAAAGTAACTCCCACTGCGCAAAAACGTAATTTCGTTTCACAGCGTGACGGCATGGCTGGTACCCCGCACGTTAGCGTCGGAGCGTCCGCACACGCCCGTATCTATCGCTGAAAAAATTAAAAAAAAACGCGAGACGAGATTCACGAGACGACGAGAACGTGAAAGAAGAGACGGCGGGAAAAACCATGCGAGACCGGATGGACGTTTGATGTAACTAAAGCAAGAGTGCAGGCGAGCTGGTTCAATACTGAATTGGAGTTTTGTGCCTGTACTACGTCCCTTCTTTTCCCCGGCTCCAGGGTTACAATGCCACGACTGATGCAGGGTACTTTGTGTCGGGCGGCCGCTTGCGCCACCTAGCTCACGCATGGTCAATTACGGTACTCAGTTTAGTTTCGGTTTTGAAAGGCGACCAAAACTGGTCCTTTGGCGCAGGCTTCGCGCAGATTAGACATATTTTGGCAAAATGTAGCAGGATGTAGCAGGGTGAGCCCCTTGGCGCAGTTTGGCGCAATTGGCGCAGCAATCACATCACTGCAATGTCGAGGTTGAAGGCTGTCGATCACAATCAGCGGAAGTCTCACGGCCGCCGATGAGCAGCTCTTTGTCGAAATGCGTCAAACAAACACAGCACAATAATTCCATGGGCTCCGACGAAATAAACGACCATTACCGAAAAGTTGGCATGGATGTATTCGGGCCGTTCACAACGAAAAATCCCGGCCGCGACTGCAACGCACAAAGAAGAGGAAAGCACTGACGGGCGCCCCTTTTTGAAAACCGGACCTAAGTGGCCCCTACAACTCACCATAACTTGGCATACGGCAAGGACTACGGCCCCAGTGAGCCCATCAGCGCGCAAGAGCGAGTCATGTGACAAATTTTCGTCCAAACGTTTTTGTCCTACGGAGAGCGGTCACGTGTTTCGCGCCGCCCCTCTGATTTGATAGAAGCGGCCTTCGCACTCGCTCACAGCCACACGAAGACACAGAAAAAGGTGTGGAGGCTTATCAGAAGACGAGGTCAAAGGGGGTTGGACAAAGCAGTTAATCTCCCTCTGCTTCTTTGTATGACCACCTGCACTGCCCGGGGAGGGTCGCGAAATGGGACTCGTCTGGAATTGCTTTGCGTAGTACAACCTTGAGCGCATCAAACTGTCACTCATATAGAAGGGCATGCTCTGGTGCGGACCGCGAGATCACAAAATAAATAAAAAAAAACAAATTTGAAAGCCGTCGAAGCACGGGACAAAGCTAAGACGCTGAGAGCATGAAACAAAAAGAGACACGGCTTCACGTATAACAAAAAAAAAAAAAAAAAAACGTCGGGACGCTAGATATTCTGGTGTCATTACGCAGAGATAAGTGTCGTGAACCCTAGCGGGGGTGTCATGAATCCGGCACTTTCGATGGTCTTGCGACATTGTTTCTTCAGAAGTGCACACAAAAATAAATCTCAGTGAAGGTGCTATAAGTAGTGCGTAACCCAGTCAGGTGAGTTTGTAATACCCGAAATAAAGGCGCCACAGTTTGTTCAAGGCTTTATCGTAGGAGGTCTTTCTCGGGTTAAAAGTAAGCAGATTCCGTTTTGCTCAATCTTGTTTTGTTTTGTGGTTTAACGTCGGATTTTAGGCAGTCAAGAAATAGAAATACCTCGCCGGCATAGCCGATTCACGCAGGACACTCTTGACACTCAACCAAAAACGGCGCGCGTACGGTATGTCAGGATGGCGTCGGCGCGACCCATCCCATTTTTCACAAATATTGGCTAGACCAAAATGGTATCGGCACAATCTTTCCGATATAATTCCATAACGGCGCAATACTGTGTGCTGCCTCGGTTGTATATTTACACGTCTTCGTTCATTTTTGCTAGCGGAGATTATTTATTTAAAATCAAAGTTGAACTGATAAAACTGATGCACGCGCGACACGTAATTTTCGGCTCGTGTCGGACGGCGAGTTCGATCGGAGTTGCAAATCTATTCTCTAGAACGTCCTAATCATACGCCACTTCATGTGGCGATTAATTATACTCGATGTTTGTACCGCCGTACATCAGCAACAGCTTCACCAAAGCAATAGACATGAACGGCTATGAAATCATGGGTGTATTTGACAGCATCACCATTACACCCCTTTCACACCGTGTGAATGAAGGGCGTACAATTCGCCCATACACCCTTTTTACACGATCCTGGACACGATTGCGACAAGTAGGGCGTAAAAAGGGCGTGTAAGGGGTGTAAGACGTCAGCACACACTTTTTACACCTACCGATATTCAGAAATCGTGTAAAAATGGTGTAAAACGGGTGTTTTTCCTAACTTACACCCTTCTTACACCATTTTTACACTCTTATGGGTGTTACAATGTTTAGTGTGCACGTGCTTCCGTATCTTTTTTAGACGTGTTTGCCACTTTTACATTTATAATTAGGTTACAAGCACCAAAAGCTGTCGGCGAAAACAATTCCGCCGATGAACCTCCCCTTCCGTCCATTCGACACAAGGCGATCGTGCGAGGGTTCGGCAAAGCGGCGGCGTAAGTGTTTCAGACGCTGAAATTCTGTCCCTGGCATTTTCATGAGTTAGGAAAATATTACACCCTGCTTTGCGAATATTTCAAGTGGCATTTATATCAAAGGCTTTCGGGCAGTCAGCAAAATAATTCGCGGCCCCGACTCTGCGCGTGCCATTCTGCATGCGCTGGTTCGCAGATGCTTTAAAGGCCATGGGTCTGAGGGCCTTTGAAATGCTCGCAGAAAGGGGCTGTTTTACATAAATGTAGCTTGTTCGTGGATTAATGATATAGCTTGTACACGTATGCAGGCATGTCTTATCTTTTAGAACACGCACAATTACTGAAAACGTGTTAGTATGACAGCTGGAAAAAACGCCCGGATTGCCCCCAGTTCCCTGCATGAGTTGTATTGAGCTTCCCAAAATATGCACAGCAATATAGTGCCGTAATATGAAACGCTTATACTTTTTCCTGAGATTCTTCCTTTATTCCAGCCTTGTGTATTCGGAAAATACACCGTTTAGAGCGAATTGTCATTTCCAGGTGAAAGAGACACTGCAGGTCCCCAAAAGATTCCTCAGCCTCCAAACTCTTCACAGGTGGACTATATTACAGCAAAAGAGAAAAAAATAGGAAAAGCAAGCACTTCAATGGCTGTCGTGTGGAAGATGCTGCACAAGTAGCAAAACATTTGGAACCTAAGGGTGACCGTTTGAGTGAGAAAGCTTCGGATATTTTAGCTCTAGGACAATTTGGTCTAAGTAAAATGTCAAGTTTAGAGCCTGTAAAACGTAAATTATCAAGAAGGGATTATTAACGGGCTAGACACCTTTATTTACGTTTGATGTACATTACTTGAGGGATATTACAAACAAGTCAACAGACACCACAAGCAGTCAGTCGAAATACTATCCGAATCCTGCAAAGATCATATGCGAGCAATGTAAACATATATAAATAAATAACTGGTATATGTATGTGTTCAATTTCTTTCTTTAGAATGACCTTGTACTTGGTATGTCTCTATTGTGATTCTATTTTCATGGCCGAGCCCCCCGCATATATTTAAGATGTTGCTTAGACAGCATGCAGCTTTTCTTCTTCAGGGTTTTCGTCTAGTAGCAGAAATACAAAGAAAAAAAAAAAATAGTGTACATAACCTGTCAACTCATTTGGACCAAAAGCAGCATTGATAGTGTAAGATGTAAATCTGTCGTGATGCTCCTGCAAGTGTGCCCCCATTTCGTTATTTTCATATAGCAGCTGTGATTCAGGCGCTGCCTGTCATGCCTGAAAGGTTGGTTGAAGTTTCGTCTGCAGCTACATGCCTAGCATCAAGAAAACAACATAAACATTCCCTCTTCCTACGAAAAACGCACAAAAAAAAGGAATAGAAATGAACGTGTTGAGAGCTAACGTCGTCACCGCCTCCGCAAGGCGAGCAGGACGAGTGACGAAATATTCTGCCCTCATCGTGACGTCACCCCTGCAACAATGGGCACGTGAATTTCGAAGGGGGTCTATTACGGCACCGACCTTTTTTCTCTGCGATGCGTATTTTTCGAAGGAACGATTCGGCTCATGCTTCGAGAAACGCCCTCTATATTGTATCCTCGTAGCTCGTGGAAATGAATTGCTGAAAAAGAAAACAAAATTACAAAAGCAACTCAACAATTAAAGTCTACGTCTGCATTAGCCGGGACATCGCTCAGCAGTCTTCGTTTTCTGTTATTTCCCCCTGCACCAAATCAACCTCAGAGAAAATACCGCAAAGTTTCCCCACCTGCGACGTGACGAGGCCGAGCCCGCTACAGCCTCGCGCTTGTACCGGACTGAAAACATATTTTCATTCTTTCTGTCTCGATATTGGGCCGATGGTGTACAATTAATGACAAACTGCTACTTCGTATTTTTCTGAGCGCAATGGTGATAATGCGTGAAAAGTTAAAATAACAAAGGCTAGTGCAGCCTGGCAGAAGTAACTGTTTTTGCTGTTTTTTACGCAATAAAAGCGTCGCATCGAACCTTGATTTGAATCCTGCTTCATTGAGCAGACGAACAGTGAAATATCAGCCTTGACTGTATACAGGCGGTATAGAAACGGCACGTTGTTTCGAATTTCCAATCTGATTTCTATTTTCACGAGTACAAATACCAAATGGTATAAATTAATCACTTTTTAAAATACTTCTGCTATGCGTTATTTACAGTTATACCAGAATGTGATTATTGCAAAGAAAATAAAGCGAATAAAACAAAATCGCAGCGCCCTTCTATTCAGTCTGAGTACGATTAGGAGTATCAAAGTTGTGAATGTCTGTAGCCAGGGTGTTCTTCGAGGCTCCTTTTGTCTCGGGATAAAACCAGAGTCGTGCAAAATAATCATTACAATGCATAAAAAGTCCGGTACAATCTGCCATGCCGTTCATTATCCCAAACATTTTGTGCCTACCGTCATCGGCGGACTTGACGATAAAGAAACCGCAGGAACTTGAAGAGAACCCATGTGGAAGGCTAAAAATCCTCCCTGGCGGTTTCGCTCTTGACTTTCGCAGCTCTGGTCTCTTTTAGATGTCGGTCGCGGATTGCTTTCCACATTCTATTGCATTCGAGCACCTCCAAACCTGAAATCGTACACCTCGTCAAGATGGCACGAGCAAATGACAATAATTATGATGAAATGTTACGAAAGAATGAACAATATTGACTGCGGCTTTATGAGTTGGAATCGTAAAGTCTCAGTCGCACTGCTCATACAGCAAACAAAAGACACACGGTGTCCAGAAGTCCCTCCATAAACGCCTCAAGCATCTTCGAAGCATGTTTCTTTTGATACATATGTGTGCTTCGTACATGTCTGCATGCAGTGTTTGTGTGACCCAGGCACGTAGCCAGGATTTTGTTTCGGGGGGGGGGGGGGGGGGGGGGGCCGCCCATGACAAAATGCTGTATGAGAGGGAGGGGGGAGAGGAGGTCCCAGCAAAATAAAAGATTTCGGGGGGGGGGGGGGGCCGGGCCCCATGGCCCGCCCCCCCCCCCCCCCCCTGGATACGTGCCTAGTGAAAGGAATGTGCAAGGAAGAAACACGCCTCAAGCCGTGTCTCCAGACTGTCTCTCGTACAATCAATGTAGAAGCAGTGTGAACGCAGCCTAAGAGTATCCACTAACCATCTCAACATTCATAGCCCTGGAATCCCCAAAAAAGGAAGGGGGGGGGGGGGGGGGGGGGGCAGGTGCAGGCGCCCCCTCTCTCGCATCTAGTGGTGTAGCCAAGGGAAAGGCTTATAGGGCTTCAGCCCCCCCCCCCCCCCCCCCCCCTCTGAAAATTATTCCTGAGGCGGTACATAAGCATTTGCTTAGTAGTCGGTCATGCGTGATAAAAACAACAACGAAAACGAAGGTTGATTAGAAACGCGATAGATTCGCCTTTGCACGGAGTACTTACACTTAGAATCGTGTCAACACAAGCGACTATGGCCCACCTTGCTTGCAGCAATCTTAAAATGTATCCGTGTAGTCGTCACACCCACCAACCGAGAACGTTGCTGCAAGTACCTCCGTCGTCAACTGTGAGTCGCTGTTGAGCCTGAAGAACTGCTCTATGAGGCCCATATTCAGCCACTGAACACACACACAAGCACAGGAAATAAGACTCGGTTCCAAGTAGAAACGAAGAACCTGGGCGGAAAGCCCTGAATGCGGAACGAGCAGCGTCGGGTGACGGCGACTGGCTGCGTAGTACACAGGTTGCGCTCCTTCGACGCCTGCATCGCTGCGGTGGGTGGTCATAGCTAGACGTAGCAGATCGTGTCACCTCTGTTGCTCGGACCAGAACACCAGCCCCGCAGGGGGCATTTGAGAAAGCAGGTGTTTAGAGAGTGGCGTCTCCACGGACCCCGCGCCCCGCAGGGGGCGCCTGCACCTTAGGTGCTAGGTGTTTGGTGAGTAGCGTCACCACAGACCCCGGCCACGCGGGCCACCATACCCGCACGCAGGGGGCACCTACTTTAGTAGGTGCTTGGTGAGCGGCGTCACTACGAACCCCGAGCCATGTGGGTTCGCCCACCCACGTCTGGCTGTGCGTCGCTTAACCCGTCTCCGGGGAAAAGGGGACCCTGGTGGTTGAGCTGAGCCGGGGGTATGTTTGGACCCTTCGGGGCCCCCCGGGCGAGGCAATACACCGCTTCGGCTCCTGCTTCTCGTAGACGGGTGTCCTGGCTTGGCCCGACCAAGATGATTCAATCAGTCGCCTCTTCTACCCTCTTTTTCCCTCTTTCACTTTTCCTCCCACCTCTTTCTTTTTTCGTCTACACTCTCTTCCTTCCCTTTTCACCTTCTTAGGCGGCAAGGGCCAACCGTGAGTGGAAACAGGTCCTGTCCCTGCAACCACACTAGGGTATAGTGCCCGGACAGCACTGGTAGAGTAATTGTGTCAGCCAAGCCTTTCTTGCTATGGAACATTACCTACCCCCTTGTAGGGCTCCGTGGTGGGCGGTGCACCCGGGCACTGAATTTTCTTCCCATCGTTATGGGTATGTAAACCAAAAAACCCTCTGATCGGGCCCCGAAAAGGGTCCGCACCGAAGTACCAATCCAGTCTGAAAGTCTGAAAGTCTGAAAAGTCGTTTCTGAAAAATTTCCAAGATTTCTAATTCTTTCTTCTGAGAATGAAAAAACACCTGGCAAACTGTCCCCCTTCCTTGTAGCTAAGGCACTAGAAGGAGTTGTTGGCATAAACTTCAATGCAAAAAATGGCGTCCGGAGACCTCCTTGTGGAAATCAGTAAAAAGCAGCAGAGTGATGCCCTCTTGGGTCTTAACTCTGTGTCAGACTATAAAGTCAGTGTTACCCCTCACCGCAAACTGAACACCGTCCACGGAGTAATTTCCGAGGACGACCTGCTGGACACATCTGACGCAGAGCTGGTGGAGGGCCTCTCTAGCCAAGGAGTTGTCGCTGCACGACGAATCACAATTCGTCGTGATGGCACAGAACTCAAGACAAAACACATAGCCTTAATGTTTGAGTCCGCCACACTTCCAGAGGCCGTGAAGGCTGGCTATCTCCACTGCAGGGTTCGGCCCTATGTGCCTAATCCTCGAAGGTGTCCAAATGACAGAGGTTTGGCCATGGTTCCCAGCAATGCCGTGAAAAAGCCACTTGTGCAAAATGTGCCAGGAATGACCACCCCACAGACTCTTGCACCAACGACGCACACTGTGTGAACTGCGGTTATCCCCACCCTGCATATTCTCGATCCTGCAGAACGTGGAAGGAGGAGAAGGAGGTACTTGCACTTAAAGTCAAGGAGAACCCACCCAGAGGAACGCCGTCGCTTCGGATTCTTGCGTAAAGGCAGTTTTGCGCAGGTGGTGCAGTGGGGACCTGCACCACTGATGGTAGCCGCGGCCACCCAGACATCCTTTCTGGACTATGGGAGGCCACTGCAGTCCCCCACGCCCCAGCTGAAGATTCAGCTTCCGGGGCGTGCAATCTCGGCTGGGCGGTCCACCGACCCTCCCGGCCAGAGTGCGAACCTTCGCACTCCAACGGGACAGCAGCCTTTGTCCTCTCAGGCTGTTTCCCAGACCCAGGATGGGCCGGTGGCTACCAAAACCGTCCCTCCTCCGCAGTCTCCTTCCAGGGAGAAGGGTCGACACTCTCGCCGACTCTCCCTGGAGGGAGCATCATCAAAGGAGCGGCATGGCTCTTGTGCCGCTCCTGCAGCGCCTAAGGGGCAGAAACGGGTGGACCTGGGTGACGCCTCGCCCAGCACCTCCTCTGCCTCCTTGGCTGGTCGTGGGCGGGGCATGGCGCCCCGTTCCCCAAACCCGAACAAACCTGCAGGAAAAGCCTCGCCTCAGGAAACTGAGGCCATGGATGAGTGTAGAGAAGTCTCCACTCATGCGTCTGACCAGGGCCCGTTTGCTCGAAGCACTAACCGCGGCTAAAGTTAGCCGCAGTACCTAGGAGAGAGATTTTGAAATCACGTGACTGGCTCGGTAGGGATGCGGGGAAACATGGCGGTGCCCCGGTGAGTGAGAGCCGCTCGCTTTAAAACTAATAAGTCGTTGTAGCTGCAATATCGGGCGCGTTAGTCAGCAACGAATGGTGCAGGAGGCTTTCGATTTGCCTTATCTCACTTAAATCGCAAAGTATGAGCAATGACCTCGCCGAATTTTTAGATAGTCTTTCGATTCTGGCCATTCCTAAGCCTAAATGAACGCGATAATTGTCGGCATGGCAACGTCCCCCCAAGCACCGAGGTGCATGCTACGAGTGTAGTTACACGCGTTGCACGTGCTGGCGTCTGCAGTAGTAATTGTTCTAAAGCAAAAAGTCTAAAACAAAGTTTGTTTTGCACGCGCGTTCGTCAAAGCCTTATTATGATTATTTACTTCGAATCTTTTATAAGAGAAAAGGTCAGCGAGCGCGGGCCGTAGAATTACACTTCCAGCGGTCTCCTCGATGCTTGGGTAATTTAGAAAAAGGTTTATTGGGACGCTGTCTGCCAACGTTATTAAACCACTCAGTTGGGAAACTGCCATAGAGACTGCCTTCAAAAAGTGTCTCCGATCTGTCCTCCAGCACCGAGCTAATGACGAACACAACGCCACCATTTTTCCCGCAGCGGCCATTCGAGGAACCGCACGTCACTTCTATTTTGGCCCTAATCGGCCATTTTGAGGCCAGAACAGATACTATGGAAGAGGTTACAGGAGCGCCAACCCCGTCTCCCCTGCGGACGCGCAGCGTCTTGCTATTGAAGTTAAAATGCACCTAGGTCGGGACGCGCCACCTGAAAGCACCGCTGAGGCATGGTTGTATAAAAACAATATTAATTGTGCACAAAACCTTTCAAACTGAAGATTTTAAAAACATCACGCGCCCTTCATTTTGTACTGAACTCCAATAAAAGTTACTACAAAAAGAGTCTTTTCCGTTTGTTTTTTCGCAAAAAAAAGGCTTTCTAAAAGCTCAAGGTGACCACAGTACAGACAAATGACAAAGAGTGGCGCTGTTGTCGCATTTAGCTCGGTCTCGGTGGACGCCAGCGGCCCAGGTTTCGACGGCGAGTTTCCCAACTGAGTGTTTTAGTAACGTTGCTGTCTGCTTTTGTGTGCAATCAATACCCGGCCGATTGAGTCAAGGCAATCCGCTTTCCAAAGACGTTGCCATGCCGACAATTATCGCGTTCATTTAGGCTTAGAAATGGCCAGAATCGAAAGACTATCTAAAAAATGCGGCGAGGTCATTGCTCATGCTTTGCGATTTAAGTGAGGTAAGGCAAAGCGAAAGCTTCCTGTACCATTCCTTGCTGACTAACGCGCCCGATATTGCAGCTACAACGACATATTAGTTCCAAAGCGAGCGGCGCTCACTCACCGGGGCACCGCCATGTTTCCCCGCATCCCTACCGAACCAGTCACGTGATTAAAAAATCCCTCTCCTAGGTACTGCGGCTAACTTTAGCCGCGGTTAGCGCTTCGAGCAAACGGGCCCAGGATGACATGGAGTGGCAGACTTCTAAGAGTAAGCACAAAAGCAAAAAACCTGTGATCCCTCCAACGTGACATTGTAAATTAATTTTTGCTACATGCGGCAGCTTTAGAGCTTTTATTTATACTCCCAGTGTCTTTTTTTTTTTTTATTCATATTTTAACTCCTTTTTAAAACAATGACCAATTTCCATTTTATGCAGTGGAACTGCCGTGGCATAATCAGAAATATAGATGATGTAAATTATTTTATAGACGAGTTGAGACCCATTGTACTCAGCCTGCAAGAAACACATTTAAATAACACTCATACACAGATTTTACGTCGGCACCAGGTTTCTAGAAAAGATAGACTCTCCCCTAATACGTCTGGAGGAGTGGCGCTAGTGGTGCAGAGTGGTGTTGCTTGCTCGGAGGTTCCCCTTTCTACGCCCTTAGAGGCTGTAGCAATGCGCCTTCTTGTTAACCGTTTGATCACTGTAGTTTCTCTTTATCTGCAACCTAACTCTCCACAGCATATCAGTGAACTTGAGTCACTTGTAAAACAATTACCTCAACCTTTTTTTTTATGTTAGGCGATTTTAATGCCCACCAGGATTCACGTGGAGGTGTCATAGAGCGGTTTTTATTATCATCTGGGTTGTGTCTTTTTAATGGGAGGGAACCCACATTTTTTAGTGCAGCTCATCAATCATTTACATCTATTGAACTTTCTATTGCATCACCAATTTTACTTCCATGCTTTTCTGGGAAGGTTTTAAATAACCCTTTTGGGAGTGATCATTTCCCCATTGTTCTAAAAAGCCCGATGCCGATTCCTTCTATTCCTACACGACTTCCAAGGTGGAAATTGGAAAAGGCTGACTGGTCCATTTTTTGTTTGGAGTCCTTTATTGATTCGTCTGTTTTTGCAAACATGAGCCCTGAATATGCCACGCTGTATGTTACTGAAGCGATTATAAATGCCGCATCACGCAGTATTCCCCAGACATCTGGACGACTCCCCAAGAGGTGCAAGCCATGGTGGAACAATGAGAGCACCACAACACGCAAGTCGCAAAATAAGGCATGGTGCATCTTCAGACGTTATCGCACTCAAAGGAATTTACTTGAATTCAAGAAAAGGAGAGCCGAAGCTCGCTGGACACGAAGGCAAGCTAAAGGTAGTTAATCTTGGAAAAAGTATGTCACTTCTTTGAGCAGCTTTGTTTCTTCAAAGGAAGTGTGGGATTGTCTCGGAAAGATCAAGAGAGACTATCGGTCTTTCAGGATACTCCTTTTTCTATCAGCAACATCCCTGAGGGAACAAGCAAATATTCCTGGCGAACATTTCCAGGAAGTCTCTAATTCAGCCAACAATAGTGAATCCTTTAAGAGGTTTAGATCAGCAGCAGAAAAACAAGCTATCTCTTTGTCTGGTGGTCAGGGTGTTCCTTATAACAAGCCATTTACACGGTGTGAGCTTGAATTGGCTCTCGGCGTCAAAAAAGAATCTGCAGCTGGGCCGGATAGGATTCAATACGAGATGCTAAGAAGACTGTCGCCTGAATCTCTAGACAGTTTGCTCACCTTTTTTAATTTATTGTGGGATGCTGCTTTTTTCCTGACTGTTGGAAAAAGGCACACATAATCCCTCTACTGAAACCCACCAAAGACCCCTCTTATCGACGAGCTGCCGTCCAATTGCACTGACAAGCTGCCTGGACAAAACCTATGAGAGACTCATTAATCGCCGTCTTGTACATTTCTTAGAGGCAGAGGGTGCGTTTGAAAGAAATCAGTGTGGCTTCCGAACAGGCCGCTCCACGGTAGATCACCTTGTCCGCTTGGAAACTTCTATTCGGGAAGCATTCGTCCATCGCAGCACTGTGCCTCTGTCTTCTTTGATCTACAAAAGGCTTATGATACGACTTGGAGATAAGGGATCCTTCGAGACTTGTATTCATATTGTGTCCGAGGTCGCATGCTTTGTTGCATTCGAAGTTTCTTGACGGGTTGGACCTTCCAAGTGCGATTGGGCTCTATCCTTTCGGATTTTTTCTCCAGGAGAACGGCGTCCCTCAGGGTGGAGTACTAAGCGTTACACTTTTGCCGTGAAGATTAATAGTTTGGCTAAGGTTATACCACCATCTGTATCCTATTCACTGTATGTGGATGATGTGCAGATATCGTTTTCCTCTTGTAAACTGTCCAGCTGTGAACGGCAATGGCAGCCCACAATCAATAAGATGAGCAAGGGGGCTGATCAGAATGGCTTCAGGTTCTCTCCCGAAAAGACAGTCTGTGTTCCCTCTCCGCCGTGGCCTGTCTCCAGATCCAGTGTCGCACTTAAATGCCGTTGCTATCTCTGTAAAGGAGGCACACAAGTTTCTAGGAATAATATTTGATAAAAGGCTCACTTTTATACCCCACTTGAAAGAGTTGAAACATAAATGCCTACGTTCATCAAGCATCCTCAAAGTATTGTCGCATACGTCCGGGGGCCTGACAGACGGTGCCTCTTGCGACTTTATAACACCTTGGTGCGGTCCCGTCTGGACTATGGAGCGATTGCCGTCAGTCTGCCCTAAAAATGTTGGACCTATCCATCATCTGGGGCTCAGACTTGCCACGGGAGCATTTCGAACGTCACCTGTACTTAGCTTGTATGCTGATACACATCAAATGTCCTTGGAAAGACGAAGGCAATATTTGAGTTTTTGTTATGCTTACAAGATATCCAGCTATCCTCAACACCCCACTTTTGATGCCCTTCAACCTTCTACGTCCTTCCAACTCTTTGAAAACAAGCCGAGCATTGTTCGGTCCCTGAGTTTCAGAGTAGAGAGCATGGCAACATCGCTCCATCTGCCTTTAGTGAGGCTGCTTTGCTAAGGAGCAATGAGAGA
Organism: Ixodes persulcatus; assembly: GCA_013358835.2. NCBI lineage: Eukaryota > Metazoa > Arthropoda > Arachnida > Ixodida > Ixodidae > Ixodes > Ixodes persulcatus. The sequence goes on along the minus strand of JABSTQ010009094.1, from coordinate 161,046 downwards.
GTTGCGCCTTGGGACCTTCTGCCAATCTCTTGTGACTGGTCACTGTCAAAGTACAGAAAGAGAGCTCTTTCTCCACTTGTTCTTCAGCAGGATTTTGCCTATTTAGAACAGAAATACAAGGACCACTCGCATTTTTACACTGATGGATGGAAAACATCAACTTTTGTGGGGTGTGCGATTTATTCCATTACCTTCAAGAAAGTTCGACAACTCCACACTGTTGCAAATATTTTTACTGCTGAATTGTACGGTATTTCAATGGCTGTTGAGTACTTCTTAGAGAACAATATCATGAAAGCAATTCTGTTTGTCGACCCCCAGAGCGTTCTTCTAGCCGTTTCGTCCTTAGCAGACAGCAAGAACCTTCTCGTGCAATGTCTTCGGGTACGGCTAAACCGAGCACTTCAACTAGGACACCAGATCAAATTCTGCTGGGTCCCGAGCCACGTGGGAATTTCCGGCAATGAGAAAGCAGACTTGCTTGCTGCCTCTGCAAAAAAATGCCCAAAACTGACTCTTGGCCTGCCACACCAAGACCTGAAACCGATCATACAGAAATCGATTATGAAGTCATGGCAGTTGGATTGGGATTTGGAAAAAGAGAACAAGCTTCACAATATCAAGCCCCAACTGGGGGTATGGGAGAGTTCCTTCCATAAAGTCCGTCGGGTTGAGGTTCTCCTTTGCCGCTTAAGAATTGGTAATACCCGTTTGACTCATTTGCACCTGCTCAGTGGTAAGGATGTTAAACTTTGCGACAAGTGTGGGAAAGATATGACTGTTTTGCACATCCTGTGGCATTGCAAAGCTTTAAACCAAGAGCGTCGATCATGTTTTCCAGAACTTTTTCGAGATCACTTTCCCTTTCATCCATATTTTCTGCTTGGCGATCAACCATTGGTACCATTCGATCGAGTTTTAAATTCCCTTCATAACACTAACCTTTTACACCAGCTGTAGATTGCAGTTCTTTTAGATTACACCTCTAAGCCCCTTGGAAAAACCTTTGTTTGGCGCAATATGGCCTAAGTTGCTCTTGCGCCATAAAACCCCAATCATCATCATCAACCAGAACACCAGAGCCGCGTAATATTCTTGCTGCCGAAGTTTATAAACCTACGTTCGCGGCCAACACACTTTACACAAAGCCAACGCCCAGCAAACCTATCCCCTTCTTTCCCTTTCGGCGACCGGCCGCCAGGGCGGTGACACCGTCGCTGAAACTCCTCAATAAAGCTTGGTAACTTCGGTGTGTTCTCGCGTGAAAGTGATGGAAAAGGCGGAAATATTAAAACCTGGAAGCCCTACTCAATAAGAGCTGACTTTTCTCGAGCCCGGATCTATCCAAGAGGCTTGATATGACATCACTCTCGGCGAACCTTGTAGTGGCATGCGCTATCAGCAGTGCCGATATCAGCAAGACAGCGCCTCGAGTGTATTTGTATTCTTTGTGTTGTTGCCCTTAGGATGTAACATAAGGAAATGATTGCCGAATAAAGGAGCTTATTCGCACCGTATCAAGACAAATCTCACAATGCAAATGACGGCCTCGAGAACTGCGATCAATGAGAACTTGGAAACGTAATCGGTTGAACAATTGAGTCTGTGGTCACGCCCGCAGCGACACAGAGCAGGCTCTCGAGAGAACATTCCTCCGCTCGACTCGAGCGGCTCTTGAGAGCTTCGGATTACGATACCCGACTCAGGTGTGCCGCGTTGTCGGCACAACTTTCCGCACGCTTGAATCAGTTCCGCGCAATATCCAGGTTGTATAATATGACTCAACTCACCATCGCACCGCGGATACTGCTCTCTCATCTGGCTGACGTATTGCCTCGCGATTTCACCACTTCACGCCAACGTGAGGTAGCCCGCATGAGGGTATAAGAAAATATGGCGCAAGATCACCAGAGAGACTGCACGGAGACGACTTGGGACCAGCGACCGGGACAGACGCCAACGTCGCGTTTTCGTCGTTATTCTAAATTTGGCTATGTAACGATCAGTCAAATAAATAAAGATATTTTAAAGAACGACACAAGACGTTACGAGTCTTACCCATTTTGTGCGCGATGGTTGTCCAGGCATTTTTCCGCCGAAAGTTGTCCCCGGTATAAATAAAAAGACAGTGAATGTGCAGGCGTGAAAAGACAGTGAGTGTGCAGGCCCGGCGGGTATCACAGAGCCAGGGGAACCTCTCAATCAGAATTATTAAGGTCTCCTGCGCTAACTGATGGCTCCCCTGACTCAGTTGCCTGCTGGTCCGCACACGCTGCCATGGACGTCGCCATGCTGGCCATGCTCACTGCTCGCTTGCTGCAAACTACAGTGGTAGAGGCTACACTCTTAAAAAAAAAGGGTTACAGTTGTCACAACTTTCAGGGTATAAATTGCTTGTCCCTGGAGTTTATCTCAAAAGGTTAGCAAAGTTACCCATTCCGCTTGGGAGCAACTTTTACACCCTATGTCACGGTGCGCCTGTGCTCCCTTGGGAAGACAACCATATCTCTAATGAGGATCAATAGCCTTTATATCAAGGCTGTAATTTTACTTCCATTACGGGGTAATGGGGCATACTTTTCGGTTGAAGGTTTCACTTTTTTTGGGGAGTGACAGCACATTCTTCAAGGGTGTAACTTCACCTCTTCTAGGGGGCAATAACAATCAACCAGCTTACACCCTTTCTGGGGCTACCTCAACGTCACTAGAATTGTCATTGGGAAACTACCATAGGAGCCTGCATAAAAAAGTGGCACCGATCAGTACTCGAGAACCAAACTAAACGCGATCGCATCGCCGCCATGTCGCCCGCAGCGACCACTCAGTGAACTCAAAGGCTGCACATATTTGTTCAAACGGCCGGTGGCGCCTTCGCGCAGTAGCCAGAGTACAGCTTCCTATCCGCGGCGAAGAGTTTGGGTATCGCCGCCTGGTGGAATTGTTCCCAACCCAGAGTGAGGATACTTAACTTCCACTGCTGGTGCAAGCGCGTGCAATGCCAGCTTCTATGCACTACGAAAATGCAAACATAACCGCGTGGGTAGCACGTGCACAACCCATAGTGAGGAAAACAGAAGCGTCCCTACCGAGCTCCTCGCCGCGAATAGCGTCCGCAGTTCCTGTGCAATTTCGGCTTTCATCGGCCATTCCAGCGCCGCGTCAAGGCTGCCAACCCCCGTCTCCCAAGCGGACGAGCCGCGATTAATCACCGAAGTCAGGACTCAGGACGCACCCAGGTCGGGATGTGCTACCTCAAGTGACCGGTGAGACATTGCTGCACAAAAACAATATGAGTTGCGCCACAAAGCCCTGTAAACTAAACGTTTATGCAAACATCACGCTCCTCTTATTTTGTACTAATCTCCAATAAAATTTCCTACAAAAAGAACATGCTTTCTAAGGGCCCGTTCACACTTGCGACTTGGGACAGTCGCTGGAGCGACTAGCGACAAGCGACTGGCGACCACCAGTGTTCACAGCTGATTGAGCGACCGACGAGTCGCAGGCTCGCTGCCAACTTAACAGATAATAATCAACACCTTTTCGAGCCGGCCGAAAGGTTTTTCTGATCAAAGGTGCCGGCAGGAAAAAGAAAAAAAAAAACGTAATGGTGCTTCGGAACGTAAAACAACGGCTATACGTACGCTCCCTCAACCGTGATATTGCACACCCGCCGGCAATATGAAGGTGAACACCTTACCTGGTTTCTTGCCTGTTTTACGGCTCCCTAAAGCTATATTAACTCTCAGCGTCTCAAACAGAGCTTCTTCCAAAAATTGCAGGAGCGTCAAAAACAAGAAGAGGCTGTTCACCTTCATATCGCTCACGGGTGTACGTACCTGCTATGCCGAAAATGTCGCCGATCTCGTTCCAGGCCTGCAGCTTTTTGCCCCGTTCCTTGTGGTCGGGGTGCGCTTATTGTAAAGAAACAAATAGTCTTTGACAACATTAATAAGAGCTTCCGCGGAGAACTCCATGCCAGTGACCGCAGCCGTGCGCGCGTCGCTATTTCGCGCGGGAAGCAGTGCCGGATGTAAACAAACGCACGTATCACTTCCGACGAGACTCTGATTGGCTCCGCCGTCCAGCGACTCGGTTTTGCGACTTGAGAAATCGGTCGGGGAGCGACTGCCCAAAATCGGTCGCTACCGACCTGCGCGACCAAAAACCAGTCGCTAGTCGCTGGTCGCTCCAGCGACTGTCGCAAGTGTGAACGGGCTTTTTAAAGGGGCACTCAAGTGGTTTTTGAGTTCGTGTTTTGATGATGACAGCTGAATTTAGATCCCCTAAGTATCCCTAAAAACCAAAAAATATAGTCATACGGTGATTATTTCTTTAATAAACATGTAATTGAAGGCCGCCAAACCTCGGATCCACCCGAAAACGAAACCACTCTCATTGGTCCTCGCACGCTTATCAAAAGGATCTCGGGCCAATGGCGTTGGACGACGTTCCGTCGCGCAGTGATCCCGAGGGAGGCGCACCGGCCGAACCTCTTTGTCATTCGAGCTTCGATCATGGCGAAGTTCTCTACGCTCGAGAACCTGACGCCGTTAGAGGTTGAAATTCTTCGGCGGACAGCCGACCTGGGGTGCTATTCTGGTCACAAACGGTCACGTTCGAGTTTCTCGAAAACTCCTCCCCCCTACGAACCCCGCGTTCCTATTGGCCACAGCCCGCGTGATAATTCCACGCGGTTCCCATGGGAACGTTCGCGAAACACGAAAGCAACTGTTTGCCCTAACTCTCGCTCTTCGAGTTCGGACCGTGACGACAAAGTGACGTATGACCACGTCCGACCTACGTAGCACATAGCGGAAGTCGCGTAACTAGATTAACTGCGGTATTACTCGACACACCCTACTTTCTGTTTCACTATGAGTGCGAGCTAGTGCGGGTGTAGGAGCTATAAGAACGTGCTCCGGGCTTTCAACGTCCCTGTCGAGCAGGCGCGCTTGCGCAGTGCAAGCCAACGTTCGTGCAAGCATCGTTCGGGGTGATGTGCTCGTGCTTTTAACTTCTGTTGGGCAGGATTCTAGAGCGTAGAAAATGGCGGCGATGCTTGTTGCGCAACAATGGCTCGACACGCGTACAATGACGGGTTTTCCGTGAGCACCCGGTTGCCTTCGCGATGCACGACGACTGTTTCTGACGACAGTACCGCTTGTCGAAAAGCACCGTGTGATTGCAGTGTGACCAGCTGCACGACGAGAGACGACGACGATGAGATATGATGACCGTCGAGCAGCCGCTACTAATTGAATTGCACTGAGCTTTTTCGCAGCGGGGAACTACAAGAGCGCGGTTGCCACCGATGATCACATAGCTAATGCCCAGTGGATGGTAATCAGAGCCGTGACGGCCATCGCGAGTGTTGCTGTCAACCGGCTGGGAAGAGACGGCTGGGTCGACAAAACCCCGGACCGAGGCAGCTGAAGCATGTGCGAAAGAAGGCTTTCGTCGCCACCACGACAAGCACACCGACGTCGTGGGGTGCGTTGACGGAACCTAGAATCTAACTGAACCTTCGTCACCATCATCATCGGTCTGAAGGAGATCGTCACCGTTCTGAAGGACTCCAACACTTTGCCGAAAACACCACTTTGCCATTAACAACATGGTGGTAAGTTGACGTTAAAACTTCAGGGTTTCTACCGCTTCGAAGTTAGTGCACGCTTAGCACCTATGTCTTCAGTTGACCATTTGTTGCGGTTTGTAGCTACTGTCAATCACGCAATAAAATCTGGATGGGTTGCTGATGGCATTTCATTGTATCAATTAGATACTTTACCTTTTCACGCCAAGCTTCTGGAGTTGCATGTCAGTCATTGGACAGTCATAAGAAACACTTTTCGATGCCCTGCAATGAACTGCGAACAGGTGTGTCCTAAAATGAATCGTTAGTTGTTTAGACAGCAGGAGTTTAGTCTGACAGAGTATGGTAACATTGTTACACACTGTAGACGAGAAATGTAGCCAGTGCAATCTTGTGGATGGTCATCATCTCCGTGACCAAGAAAAATAATAAAGATACAATTGTCCTACATTCAACACACGTGTGTTGAATGTAGGTTATGATAACAATTGAATAAGGTTATGATAACAATTAAAAATTCGTTTCAAAAGTGACAGTAAAAAGAGTAGTGTGAGCTGGACTTTTTGAAATTTGCCTGTAATGCAGAGCAAATACGCACTGTTGACTTATCACCATCAAGCATAAACGACAAGCGGAAGCAGAGTAGATGTGTGAAGGAAAAGCGAGCATATGTACTAAAGAAAGAACCGCTACGTAACGTGAAGAATGTCAGCAACTATCTTGCCATTGTGGTACGAGCTCAGTGGCTATGCACATGCTTATGGCAGCCTGGGAATGTAGGATGCTCCCCTTATGGTATCATCCAGTGGCAAAGCCAGGGGGAGGGCTCATGGGGCTTCGCCTCCCCCCCCCCCCCCCCCCCAAACATCCGGCGGGCCCTAGAATATACACACAAATTTCGGCACCATCCCCCCCCCCCCGCACCCCAACTCATGAACATCCCAGCCACCTGAACCCCCCTCCACCCTCACCCCCTCAAAAGTTCCTGGCTATGCCACTACTATCAACAGCACTCAATAAGTAGTCAACATTATCAAGATAAGCAAACTTTCTTTTATTTTATGCACCATATAGGCAGTGTTTCCGTCTTTATATGCATGCAGGCAAAGCACACACTGTAGAAAACACTTGTGTGAAGACTGCGTTCACAATGCAGTCCCCGTCAAACTTTCAAGGCGTTAATGAATTCCACAAATTAAATTTTCAACGAAACGCATTTGTTTTGCAAAACGCTGGCAAACTTACGTTGCGTTTTACATCATTCACCTTTGTCGTCCGATGAATCAGCAGTCAGCACTACACAAACCTCAATGAGCTTGTCGTTTGTTTTCTTGCCGTTGGGGCGATCGCTGGCGGTCGTGGTGGCGGCACAATTCTTTCTCAGACCGTTGGCTGCTGCCTCCGTGCTTGCGGAAACGTGGTTAACTTTGTGTCAAGGTGAGGTTTTGAATCTTGACGCATGGCAACGCTGAATGAAGGTCTATTACCGTCTTCATAATCTCAGCAAGGCTGCCGTTACGAGCCACAACACCACCACAAATAGAAGCCAAGTCTTGCATCTCGTCAAGTGTTATACCGGAGACGTTGAACGCCAGCTCACTGTGCTCTTCGACCCGGTCCTGCCGCCGAATGGGCTCATTCAACAGCACGAAAGCATTCGTGTGCGCGTTGATCAAGTGACCGATCGGATGTCAAACCCCAGCCGCGGTCGATCCGACGAGCATCGCGGCCATGTTCTTTCGAGTTTATGTCGCCAAGGGTACGGTTGTCGAGTTAAAACAATGCAAATAATCCCGTGCATTCTTGTTCTTACGTCATTTTGTCGTCACAACCCGAACTCGAAAAATGACTGTTAGCGGCAAACAGAGGCTTTCTAGTTTCACGAACGTTCCCATGGCAACTAGCGTTGAATCGTCAAGCGCAATTAAGCCAATGGGATAGCGACGTACGTATGTAGGGACGAGCTTTTCTTCAAATTAAAAAAATAAGTAAAAAAGACTGCCCGAGATCACGCGGTCGCGTCCATTTCTTCAGCGCCGAAAGAGAAGAGCATGGCTGATGGGGACTACCGTCGTAATCACTGTAGTGAGCAAAGGGAGCAAAGCATTATTAAAACCGCCCGAAGAAACTTTCCCGCATCATCCCCAGCATGTTCACAAGCGGTGTACTCTGCGTCGATCTCATGACTTGTCATATATTACAACAGAGTCGTCGTCAGCTCTGTATCCATTTGGAGTCTCCTTCACAGGCAAACAGGAAATTTCATTGGCAGCTTATGTTCACGGCGGCTTCACAAAGGATGATCGGTGTCGCAGCGTACCTTCACATAATATTTTCTTCTCGTAATGCCATCCGTATCGTGCAGAAACAGGGAAAGCAATGACGCAAACGAGACACAAACACCACAAGGTCGTTACCGCGGTCTTCGCCATGTTTGTTTTCGAAGACCGTAGCGAAAGACTTCGAGAAAACAAGCTGAGGTATCTTAGCTAAATTTACTTTACGTCATAATTATTGAAATAATCGTTCGTAATTTATAAAAGGATAATATTATTTTTCTCTGTTTCCTTCCATTTTCCGGAAGTTAGCCTTTTTTCCGTTATTCGCTCGCTTTAACTCCCGGAGAAAAGAAAGAAGATAACAAAAAGAAAAGGGGGAAAAGCTGGGATTTTTGCGCCCCAACTGCGTGGACACGTCATCGCGACGTAGGGGGATTGTCAAATTCTAGCTGAGCGCGTGCGTGAACCCAAACGTTGGGGCGGAGCCTCAAACAAGAATCATTCTAGTTTGAGGCTCCGCCCCTTCTTTCTCGATACGTCACAACTCGAAAGGTACCCGTTTGCGACCAGAATAGCACCCCTGGGAATGATTTCCTATGACGCCACTTCGACATGCGATGTGGACGATAGCAGCGCTTCGGAGTCATGTTCGGGTTCCGAGGACGGCGAAACGCAGACCTTTTCGGGCATTCTTCGATTTGCGGTTGGGGCAAGTCGTAACCGAACCAACGTTTGACATCGCAGCGTTACCTCTGGTGCGTGATGTCAAACGATGTCGCCACGTTGCCTTTCGCCTCGGGAGGACGGGGGAAAGGCTGGTTCAGACATGTGCAACGAGCGCGTACCTACGACTGCGTTTGTTGCGACCGGAACGACCGCTCTGCGCCGCGCGTACACACACCTGCAACCACTACTACAAGCGCAGCGGGTCGTCAGCACGGCGACCGCTTCTATACGCGGCCGTCAGCTGTTTCAGCGGCCCCTCTAAAAAGGGGACGCACTGCTACTCAATGCCATAACCGAATATAGACAGACAGTTGTCTATAGCCTAAAGCTTAAAGCTTTATTATTATTTTTTCTTGATAGGCTTGCAGGGTACAGTGGATGAAAAAAAGAAAATAAAAAGATGCAGTACGCCGTCTTGGACGATCACGACTAATACACGACATTGCAATAGTACAAATATCGCCACACGCCTTTTCTACGATTATAAAAGACAATGTAATCTTAGCAGCGATATAGCAACGTAGAAATATGATTTCGTGATCAGATAGACGTTGCGAGCGTTCAGGATTGCTAACACTAATCACTTCTCTCCGGTGATGAAAACGCGTGAAAATTCGCATCCTTTATACGGTACGCGCCAGTAATACCTTGAACTTGAGCACACGCATGAAATGCGCCAAATAAGAAATCCGGGCGATGTTCGAGGACACAAATGCTTAGAAAGCACCACTGTAGTCGAAGTAAACAAACACGACGGCACGGGCGTTTCTGCTGTCTTGAGAAAGCCGCCACGACATCGCCGCACGAGTAGGTGGATCTTCCCTTTTAGTACGTGCTGGGCAGTGGCGTAGCCAGGAATTATTTTCGGGGGGTGTTTCAAGGTGCTGGTGCAATCACACACACACACACAAAAAAAAAAAAAAAATATATATATATATATATATATATATATATATATATATATATATATATATATATATATATAGGATGAAGATGAAGATATAGGATATATAGAATTTTACTTCATCCTATATATATATAGGATGAAGTAAAATTTCGGGGGGTGTTCTGACACCTGAACACCCCCCCTGGCTACGCTCCTGGTGCTGGGTTATCATAGCGACACACGACGAAAATTCACAGTCAAGGATAGCGCTTTTACGCGGAACGATGAGCTTTCACCACGCCGTCCACGTCGACGACCACCACCGAGGCCTGGCCGGCCCGCTGGGCCCGCTACCGACACGACCGGTCCGGCCGGCCTGCAACGCGCGCAGATACGTGCGCTTCCGCGCATCCCGGGGGAGCGGCAAATTCACCCCCCGCGGAGGAAGGCAAGGAGAAAACGTAGTCCCTTGTTTGTGAAACGATAATTGCGGTATCGCATATTCTAAACTAGAAATATTTTACGTCTTTTAAAATTATCATGCACAACATATTTAAATGAACTGAAAATTGTTTCTTTAGCGAAACTTTACAAAGGCCGCCAAAATTTTCAAACATACGATAATTTCATTGGTCCTCGCAAGTACAGAAAAGAGTCCGCACGTATTTTATTCCTGCGTGATTAATACGCGGTTCTGCCTTCAAAACCTGAAGATACTCATTCACTGACACTTCCTTAACGCCATCGCACCAAAAAGTAGCTTCTCCAAAAACTGCTTGAGTGCCCCTTTAAAGGGCCTCTGACACGCCAAAAAAAATTTTTTTTTTTCACGCTAAACGTTGCAATGGCATATCAGGATATTACAAAAAAATTGTTTCACTATAGAGTTGCGTAGTTTTTTTTATAAAAAAATAGAAATACGAGGCCCAATTCAAAGTTCCCGCCGTGCACTGTGACGTAACAGTGTACCGCAAGGTGTCGGGGCGGTCAGAAAGGAGGCATCGAGCTACGTCACTAAAAGTGGGTTAACCGGAAGTCGCGTGAGTTTCACTCCTCGTGCTCTCCGCGACCGTGCCTAAGACTTTTTTTTCTTTTTATTATTCTGCTCTTCGTACGAGCGATCGTAGAAAACGAAGTTTCAGTTCCACTAGCTCTTTATCCCTGCACCGTTGGTTAGTTTGCGTGCTGTAAAATTTGAGGACGAAGAGTCAGTGGATCGACGTGATGGAGGTCAATGATGAAAGCGTTGCGAGTACAAGCCAGTGTACGAGTGCATGCCGTCAGTCCGATAATACAGGGCTATACTGGGCGCAAAACAAGCTATCAAGTTTTGAAAAAAAAATTTAGAACGCTCGCAGAAATTAGGATTGCTAGCATACGACACGCCCGATCGCATTGCTGAAGGTTGAGACACCGAGGTCGTTGAATCATCGGATACTCTCCAGGCTGTAGATGCCTGCCGTCTAAAGAATACGAACTGGTGAGTGTACCAAGTACAAGTAAACGTCGAGCACAAAGTACGTATTTTGTCTAGAGCATGAGTAGAACTTGTTTACTGGGTGCTCATGCGGCCGATATATGTCTCTCAGAAATGCATGCAGTGTGATCTCTTCTTCAGTTGCTGAAATACCGGGACAGTCCCTCACACAGCACCTTCTCGGCACTGACTCCGCTTCTTCTACCTTTACAGCAACATTAAGCGATGAAAAGCAAATAAAAAAAAACCTTGTCTGCTTGCATCGCTCGTGGAGGTGCGGAGAATAACAAAAATATAAAAAAGATATTACACGCGCTCGCGGTAAGCACGAGGAGGGATACAACTCACGTGACTTCCGGTGATGCCTCCCTTCTGACCGCCCCGACACCTTGCGGTACACTGTTACGTCACAGTGCACGGCGGGAACTTTGAATTGGGCCTCGTATTTCTATTTCTTATAAAAAAAAAAAAAACTACGCAACTCTATAGTGAAACAATTTTTTTGTAATGTCCTGATATGCCATTGCAACGTTTAGCATGAAAAAAAAATATTTTTTTTTGGCGTGTCAGAGGCCCTTTAAGAGCGAGAAGTACCAGCGTTCCACCGCCGACGAAATCCAAAAAAAAAAACGACGAAAGTGACGTGGAGGTTAACATTACCTCCTAAAAACGCATTTCAAATGGGGAGCGGTATAGTATGTGTCACCCTCGAGGAGGTAATAAATAAGGAACCTTTACCAGATTGAGGGTGTAAGAGTTGGTGATTCTACCCTTTTGGTAACCTTTTAACAACCTTTCTTTTAAGAGTGCAGGGGGCGCTAGTGTCTGTCTCTCTTGGGGAGGTAATAAGCAAGGCACTTCCTTCCTTACCAGATTGAGGGTGTAAAAGTTAGTTGTTAATCCCTTTCGGTAACCTCTTGGGAACCTTTCTTTTTTTTTTTTTTTTAAGAGAATACAGGCTACAGCGTTTCGCAAACTAAACGACTACAAAACGAAAAACCGGACGGAGAGGACCCTTCGTTCGTCGACCGGAATTTCTCACGGCGGGCTCTTGCGCATGCGCCTGACCTTCCTTTATTCTCGGCTTCTGATTGGTCGAACGCTCCGCAAAGCTTCGCAAAGTTGAGCGAGCCTGTAGGGAGTTTCAGAATAGCGCACACTAAAGCTTTGCGTACGAAAAGAATAGCGCCGTCGCCAATACGCATGCGCCGAACGCTAGACACGTTTTGCGCTTTGTGTGCGCTCTTTTAGCGTACACTATTTTTCAAAAATTGCGTGCGTACGCAGAGTCTTTGCGCTCCTCCAAGGAGGATTCGTGATGAGAAGTTGGCTAAAGCCAAGAAGAGCAGTTAAAAAAATGGCAATTGGCAGTGTCGCGAGCGCGACGTCAGCGGCATCCTCGCGACTGCGATTTTTAATACGGGACGACATTGCACTCGGTTCGGAAAACCCAGTAAGCTTTGCAACGATCACCGGCAACTCGATGCTTGCGACGCATGAACATTTATCGGCGACGGTCAGTACACGAGACCTCTCTTGCCGAGGCGACGCAACCGGACACGACCCGTCGACCACTCGCGTCGCATTCTCACGTTTAAACAAATCTAAATTGTTACTCTGGACCAAAAGACTTGTTTTTTCTCAAGGTGCAGCATTTCGTGTCTGAAATAAAAACCGTGACTGTAGCTTGGTGGCGTTGCAAGCGCGAGATGCTTGGGCTTTTGCGTCGCGGCGGAGAAACGCTATTCTAAAACTCTCTCGTGTCGCGTGCGCTAACGCAAGCGTTAAATTTAGCGCCAGCTTGCGCAAAACCTTTATTCGTTATTCTAAAACTCTCTTGTATTTCGCTTGCGTCACGCTACCGAGCGTTGCGGGACGGCGCGCGTCGTACCGCAAACTACGGCTCCTGACCGCAAGGACATCGCAACGCGCTCAAACGTAAGCGACTGTACCACGCTCGCAGCACCCCACGTAGCATTCAATGTCGTGCGAACATTCCCTGGGTGTTCTGAATGTTCTATACTTCGTTTCAGCTTCGGTCCGAGCGCGGCCGATGTTATGAGCCGAAGGGCCAATCAAACAGCGAAAGAGGCACAACGTCATGGCGTGCTCTCTGCAGTTGATAAGACGAGCCGGTATTCGCCGTCTCTCTGTGCGCGCTCCTCCGCCGGCTAGTCCTATCAAGCGCGGAGAGCACGCCATGACGCTCCGCTTTTTGTGCTGTTTGATTGGCCCTTCGGCTCATAACATCGGCCGCGCTCGGACCGAAGCTGAAACGAAGTATAGGAACGTTCGTATGCGAACATTCCATACAAGGTAAGCTGCTCAACATTCTAGGAACGTTTGTTGGCGAACATTCGTATGCACAATGTTCTCGCAACGTTCCCCTTCGAACATTCATATGCGCAACGTTCTTGGAAAGTTCGCTGGCTAACATTCCTAGAATTTTCGCAGGTGAAGCCAACTTTACGGAGCTTTCACGCAACCTGTGGTTCGAAACACCATACCCTATATGCTACTTTGTGCCAAAAATATGCAAATTAAGTGGAGTTTCTTGAAACTTAGCATAAGGGATCAGTTTTATCTTATATGAGTCTACCGAGGAATGTGATTGTAGTGGACCGTGTTCACGCTTGCGTGGGTGTGCGACGCGAAGAGTATGGAGGATGAGATGACATTTTTGGGCCAGTACAAAAATATATTAAAGCGTTAAACAACTAGAGAATGAGCAAATCCAAAAATTAATTATCGGAAAATCTAACACTTAAAGGGTAATTAAAAAAGAGTACATCACAGTGTCCGTGAAGCGGGTCTCAATTCATGGTCGACACTTCGAAGTCTTGATGCCAGGTAGATTGGCGCGTTGGGGCCGGGTAGTGGACGACGGGATGGTTTGAAGGTGTGGCTCGAAGTAGCGGCCGGGCAGTCTCGGAGGCCCGCTGACCAGGCCTATATTTGTGGACGGCGAACTGAAGCCGTGCCAACCACGCCTATTGTTGCGAGTCGGTTTTTTCGTCCACCGGGTCCTGATCGCTTGTCCTGTTCTGTCCCCTCCTGGCTTCCTTCTTTTCTCCACCACCGGCCACTCGCGCCGAATTTCCTCCGTGCACACAAACACACAGTCAACCAGCCACATTAGCATTCATTCGACACTTGGTCCGTTTAAACTTTTGGTTTCTCCCACACACAAACATATGCAAAGTAATTGATTCAACAAGCTTGTCATACGCACGTTAAAATCATAATTAAAAAAAAACTGTTTTGACCATTGTACACAATGCATCATTACAAAGAATAATAAGAAAGTTGAGATTCTTATTTAACAGACATACGACACATATAATCGGCGCCCACATTTTCACAGCCCTTGATATATTCGACTGTGAAGTCGTACTCCATGACCGTTAAGCTCCAACGTAGTACACGGCTGTTTATATGCTTTGCGGAGTTTATGTACAGTAAAGGCTGATGGTCGCTTTTCAGAATGAATGGCAGAATGAATGAAAGTACACGTGGATTTTTTTAAATGCCCATACCAGTGCCAGGCCTTCTCGCTCTATCGTCAAGTAGCCGGCTTCACGAGGTAGCAGTTTACGACTCGCGTAAGTTACAGGATGGAGTATTCCATTATGCCGCTGCATGAGAACCGCCCCCACGCTTGAGGATGATGCATCTGTACTAAGCACGAAAGATTCAGAAAAGTCTGGTGCCCTTAAGATGGGTCAACTGGACAGTAGTTCTTTCAGTTTCTCAAAAGCATGTTGTTCTTTTTCCCCCCAAATCACTTTGTTCGGGGCCCTTTTCCGTGTCAACTCCGTTAGTGGTTGTGAAATTTCGGAGTATTGTGGATCGAAATCTCTGTAGTAGCCTGTCAGGCCAAGAAACGAGCGGACACCCTTTTTTGTCTCGGGTGGCTCGGCAACTATACTTCGTTTCACTTTATGTGTGAGCGTAGGCAAAGCTGGAAGCGCGAGCACGCAAGCTCCGTGCGTTCAGGCTTTGCTCGAGCGCGCGAGCTGGGGAGAAACGCAAAAAGCACTGATCTCGCGCTTCTAGCTTTGGCTTCGCTCGCAGATAAGGTGAAACGAAGTATAGAATCTTTTTTAGCGTCTCGATTTGCGGTCGCAGGAGGTTATGTCCAATGATGTGACCGAGGAGCTTGACTGATGCAAAGCCGACTTCGCTCTTTGTTGACCGTATCGTCAAACCGGCATCTCTCACCCGCTGAAAGAATGACTTGAGTGTTTCCAGGTGTTCTTACCAGTTTTCTGCGGCGATGAGGACATCGTCAAAATAGTGGTAGACGTTTTTCAGGCCTTGAACCACCTTCGTCATGAGCCGGGTAAATACCGCCGGTGCAGTCTTGATGCCAAACGGCATAAATTGAAACTGGAAAAGTCCCGAAGCCGTAGGGAAAGCTGTCATTTGTTTTGATCCTTCGTGCATTGGCACCTGCCAATAACCTTTCGAGAGTCGAACTTTGAAAAGTATCGGCTGCTTCCCAACTTAGCGAACATCATCTCCACCCTTGGAATGGGTTCATTGTCGGGGACGAGGACCTTGTTCAATTGCCTGAAGTCAATGCACAGCCGCATTGATTCATCCTTTTTCTTTACCACTACTATGGGAGATTGGTACGGCGATTCGGAGGGTTCAATTATGCCCCCCTGTAACATTTGTTGGACTTCCTCCTGCACCGCTTCTTGGATAGCGAACGGTATCGGGTATTGCTGTACTCAAATAGGAATGTCGGTGGTGGTCTTCAGTTTGCACTCCACCAGGCGGGTCTTTCCTGGGACATCTGTGAAGCTTTCCTTGTGCGCAGCCAAGAGGATAGACACCTGCGCTTGTTGAGAAGCTGTTAGGTCGTTCGAGACTTTCACATCCTGGTGAGTTTCCTTCTTGTGGACTGTCACAGAAGGTATGTCCTCTTCCTCTACCTCCTCGTGCCAAACCGCGACTGAGGCATGCTGGGGAGTTTGGTTAGAAACCGGTCTCTCCTCGTACCTTTCAGCATGTTAATATGGAATAGACTGGTTCTTGTTCCCACATCAATGGCGTAGTCGATGTAATTTCTTCTCTACAAAACCCTGAAGGGGCCGTTCCAGGTCAGGATCAGCTTGTTGTTATCGGAGGGGAGAAGAAGTAAAACCTTGTCTCCAACAGATAGCTGGCGCACTCTCGTCTTCTTGTCGTACTTCTTCTGTACTATCTTCGCCTTTCTGAGCTGCTCCTGTGCTATCCGGCAGGTGTCTTCCAAGCGCTGGCGGAGCTCGACCATGTAGCCGTACGAGGTTTTTATGTTTTCGTCAAGGTGCTCTCCTGTCCAGATTGATCTCTTCGCAGCAGGAACGTCGTTGGCAGAGAAGAATTCATGGAGCCATTCCACATATGCAGGCCATTTGTCACCTCCCAACTCAAACGCTTCAATCCTGCCGTCTGATAGCCTCCTTTAGGGCTCATTCACACTGGAAGCGGATCCGCGTTCGCAAAGCGGTTGCGAACGCGGTTGTATAAGGATTCAGTACAATTGCACGCGCATTTGATGACATCAAATGCGCGTGCAATTGTATTGAATCCTTATACAACCGCGTTCGCAACCGCTTTGCGAACGCAGATCCGCTTCCAGTGTGAATGAGCCCTTATACTGAAAATACCTGCCCAATGGTTTCTTTGTCGTCGTCGTGCCTACTTCACATATTTGCAACTAGGGGCGCCAAAACCCCATACAGAAAAGCAGACGACGCTTGTCCGCTGTCTGCTACTACAGTTCACTAAGCTATGTTATCACGTTAAGCTATGCGATAACGTAAGTTTTCCATGTTAGGTTACGTAGCAACGTGACCTTACGTGTTTAAATAGGTCACGTGATCACGTAATGTTTTTGTGACACAAGTAACTTCTTTCGGTTGTCGTTCGATTCTCAGAGCTCTAGAGCGCTTAGCCATAGCCGGCATAGCTCAATAGCACGAGCCTGTCTGCGGCTCCCGACACGCAGACCGTGACGCCACACGGTGTGCGTGTGGCGTCACGTAGTAGTAGGTGGATATTTGGCACGGGTGGTGAAGGAACATGTCAACTGCAGTGACTGCTTCCTACTGGTTATTAAGCAGGCTTCTACGGCTCACAGTGATTCCATCATCAGGCACCAGGACAGGGCAGGACTATACTATCCGCTGAAGAACTTCGTAGAGGTTTTACTGAAAAAAAAACGAAATATGCTGAAAAAGCCTTTGTATGTAGCTGTTAAGGTAGATACACGTATGCACCATGGCGTTCTGAAATGCGCAAAGGCAGATAAAGATGTAAACCATTACAAAGATTTCCTGCAAATTCTGTCTACTAAGTATTTCAGGCCGATTTCCACAAACTACTCCGCATCCGTATCTGACAAGCAGGACCTCAAGAAGATCGAACTGCATCCGTGAAAAACAGTGCAGACCAGAAGAAACCGGTCAAAACATAAAAAAAACCTGTGAGCTTAAAAAAAAAAAAAAAGTTTTTCAAAAAATTGAAAATGTATTTCAAGATCCCCGGTCACACCGTTGCCGACGGGTGCGCAGGTTTTCGGTCAGCGAAGGCTCGTTCGCGGTCCTGAAAAAAATCCCTTGACTGCCGCATGTGGTCCGCGGGCCGTATGTTTTCCGGCTCTGCTCCAGAAGCAATAAAAACGCCAAGTGGCTGCTGTTGCAACGTCGTGAACGTCCGCCAGCCTCTCTGTCTCCTTTTTAATTTGGTTTGACTATTACTGTTGTCGCTGTGACAAGCACCAGAGGTTTGGTAACATTTCAGCATAGAAACAAAACCAAGATGTGAAAGCTAAAAGTAAGGTTAAGACTTCTTTTATATATCAAAACTATACTGTCGGTGCCCTGCGCTAGCTATGTAGCACAGGTTACAAATGTATTCAATTTACAAATGGCGTCACAGTGGACTGTAGCAGCGGGCAGCGGAGAAGCGTCGTCTGCATTTTTGTATGGGGTTTTGGCGCCTCTAGTGGCAAATTTGGGAAGCAGGCGCAGCGACGACGAAGCATGGGGGAGCCAACCATTGGGCAGCCATTATGAGTATAAAGGAGGCTATGGTTAGGGATGGTATTTTTCTATCTCGCCGCCATTTTGTTAAGAGCGTGGGAAAGAAATGATCAGAACATCACACGGACTCCTTTTTCCTTTATTAATATTGTCCTCCGCCACGTTATTTATTGACGCCTAGGCGGCAGTAGCGAACTGTTAAAGGGGCACTCATGTGGATTCCGAGATTGTCTAATGGACCTCTTGGCGAATATGTGCTGCCACCTAGACACGCGAATCGGTTCGAGACTAGGTGACTGGAAAACAACGCGCGCCCAAGGCCTCTCCCACCCGTTCCACACCCAAAACGTCAGCTACATCCTGTTCACCCATTGAGGCGATGTGACCTAGATACGACTCCCCCAAGCTCACCTTTGTCCCCATCGTGCGTAATCTTCCGCCCCGAGGTCGACACAACGAAACCGCTCAAAGGCGAGAAATGCAAGATGGCGGATTGCTTGGAACTAGATACTCTTGAACCCAGGTGCATGAAATACTCCGCGCATGCGCACCGCGTATTTCTACAAAAGGTCCATTACAGGCATAACTCAATCTATGTGTTCTAAGCATCCTAAAAAAATCCAATCAAAGATCATGCCACGCCCCCCTTCCTGCACCGTAGTGCAGACACCAAGGGTTGCCACAGACAGGAAGCAACAACCAATCACCGGTGACGGCTTTCCGGCGGACTAATCTTTCGGAGGCGCGTGTATTCAAAAATTTAGTCCGCCGGGAAGCAGTCACCCAAGATTGGCTGTTGTGTGCCCTCCCCTGCTACCTTCCCGTCTGGTAGCACCCCCTGGTGTTCTGCACCACGGCGCAGAAAGGGGGGAATGGACACAATCTTTGATTGGATTCTTAATAGGAAAATCGGCCGCCCTTGAATGTAATGTCGGGTTTTTCAGGATGCTTAGAGCCGATAGATTGAGCTATGACGGTAAATAGACGATCTCAGAATCCACTTGAGTGCCCCTTTAACACGTTCCACGTAAAGTATCAGAAAAAAATACTTCAAGTAAAGGAGAGCGAAGGGCGCGAGCGTGCACACCTTCAATCGGCGCTCTGCGAACCATCAACTGCGAAGGCGAAAAATACCCCAAATCTTCCAGCAAGAACAACAACACCGGGTGCCTAAAGGTATTTGCTACCCGAGGACACCAAGTTTATGGAAATCGGACCACCGCCTGGCCTTGTTCGGCCAATTCCTCCTCCCGACGGGCCGGCGCCCCACTAACCCTAACGAGGAATACGGCACCTGCGGCAGGCCCGCGGCGGGGGTGGAGCCCTCCCCAAGGCACCGAGACCCGAGATGGATTACGTCGAAGTGGCAGGTGAGGACATCTCACCGGAAGAGTGTACAGCAGAAGCCGGCTGGCTCGTGAGCCACCGACAACGGGGCACACGAGCCCTCAACAAGCTAGGCCTCACGACGACGAGCACAGCCAAAAATGACTCAGGTGGCCGGACAGAAAACCGAAAACCACGTCAGAGACACAGAAAACAGCGTCAGCAACCAGCCCTCCCACGCGAGGACATAAAAGTCATCCTGCGGCCACGAGAGGGCCTCGATGTTAGCAAGGTGAGCTCCGCGAGGCTACGCGACGGCGTATTCTGCGCCATCGGCCTCAAAGAGCAGGAAGCCGAGGGAGACCTGCTACGGGTCAACCCGGAGAAGAACATCATAGTGACAAGCACACCAAGCATGGACCGAGCCAAGAAATATAACTCCATTTCAAAAATCTGCATCGCAGGCAAGACCTATGAAGTCACCGCGTACGCGGCGCCGCCAGAGGATACGGCAAAGGGGGTTATACATAATATCCCAGATTATGACACCGCGGAGGACATTACGCGCAGCCTTGTCTACAACAAGAACCCTACCATCCTTCAGGCACAAAGGATGGGAAAAACCAACTCGGCGGTAATCGTCTTCGAGGGCAACAAAGTGCCCTATTACGTATATTACCGTGGAGCGGAGTACCAGTGTTTTTTACATAAAAAAAAGCACGAAGTGTGCTCCACCTGCGGAAAAGTGGGACACCGCATGGACGTCTGCCCGGCGCCCGAAGACAAAATATGCCGCTCTTGCGGTACAAAGAATCCACGAGACGGGCATAAATGTGACCCCAAGTGTGCCCTGTGTTGTGGGGATCATCCCACAGGAGACAAAAACTGTAAGAACCGGTTCCAAACGCCGTACCTACTACGGAAGAGACAGCGAGACAGAGAACGACAGAATGGCGCCAGCCAATATGGCGGGCACCGAAACGTAGAGTCGACGTCCGTTCTGGGTGGCGGCGAGGGCGGCGGGAGTACGAAAGAAAGGGGGACGAGAGATCGTTCGGGCTCCTTCCCTCGTCTACCCCACCGCGGATCAGGGAGCGACAACGACGCGGGACAGCGGCAGCAGCGCCGGTCAAGATCTAAATCAAGATGCCGGAGCCCTAACACCCAAGGCCGACATCAGTCAAGATCGACATCCCAAGGCGGACGACACGAGACTCCGGGAGAAACCAAGCAGAACAAGGTGAGCTGGGCTAGCACGGTCTCCCACAGCTCGGCTCCGCAGGATGCAAAGAAAAAGATTAGCAACCAAACTAGCGCGCAACAGGCAGACAGGCAGCAACAGGTGGAACTCACCAAAATCAAGCAAATGCTAGAGATGGTAGTCGCCGAGAATGCAAAGCTAAAGGCTGAAGTGGCGAAACTAAGAGGAAGCGAAAACGCCGACAAAGTAGTCCCCGAAACGCAGGGTCCCTCGAGATCGCAGGCCCCACCGCCAGACCAGGGCAAGGCAAACACAATACAACCCACACAGGTCCCGCTAGCTGAGGACTCGTCTAGTGACGAGATGGAAAACTCGGAGCCCGAGTCTCCTCCCCCGAAGCGTAAGGCGACAGACACAACACTAACAAACGCCCCAAGGCTTTCAAAGAGAGCAGAGAAAAGGGACGCAGAGACACTGCAACATTTCGGGGAGAAGTTGAGCGAAATGCTCACCTCAAAATTCGAAGCCATGCTGGCGAAATTTGCCGAGAGCATAGGCACGCAAATCGCAGCACTCAACGCTAGGGTAACGGCGATTGAGGCCATCTCACCGCGCTTCACCGGAGGGGGAGGAGGAACGGGTCCGATGAAATCCACCAAGCCTTACGCCAGACCCGTATCATTGGAAAGCGCTAGAACAAGTCTAGAAAATACACAGGTTAAGGTTTATGGCACCGAATAATCAGAAATACATAATTTGGCAGTGGAATTGCCGCGGGTACCGCCGCAAAAGGGGGAACCTACAGCAATTCATAGACAATAAAATAGCAGGGGAGGCGCCAGACGTCATATGCCTGCAAGAAACGGGAACCTTGGCTAAACTTTCGGGGTACAAACCATACTACAGTGAGGATGAACCGGCCTCGGACGATAAAAGTTTAACAGTAGCGACCCTCGTTAGACGTAATCTACCGGTTATACGGCGCGATACCGGCGTAACGACCGTGGACCACGTCCTCGTGGAGATCATCTCGAGCCAAAAAAGGGGCAAGGGAAGCCTATTTGTATTAAACGTGTACAGCAACCCACGCAAGCAACACAGATTCGCGAACCTTTTTCGCAAGACATTAGACATTGCAAAGCGCCAAACACTAGTGATAGTAGGTGATTTCAACGCACACCACCCAGCCTGGGGATACAAGCGGGAAATGATCAAAGGGCGGAATCTCTGGCTGGATGCCCAGCAGGAGGGGCTTTCTCTGGTCACCGACCACGCGTACCCCACTAGGTTGGGAAACAGCGTATGTGCGGACACCACACCGGACCTAACATTCACAAAGAACTCTAAAAATGAAGCCGAGTGGCTAAACACGCAAGAAAATCTAGGAAGTGACCACTATATTGTGGCCACAAAACTAGAAGCGGGCCCCCAGAAACCTAAAAAGGGCACGCAGCTTAAAATCATCGAGTGGGACGAGTTCAGGGAGCTAAGAGCAGCCGAACGTGATTCATGCGAGGGCAAAACAGAGACGCACGAGATTGAGGACATCGAATCGTGGGTCGAACAGCTTCACACATCGGTGCAGAAAGCAACAAAGACCATTCCGGAGGAAGCCGAACTAACACAGGCCGACGCTAAGCTTCTACATATGTGGGAAGCGAAGCAAGGCTTGCAGAAAAGGTTAGGCAAACAAAAACTAAACCGCGCACTTCGCCGACGACTAGCGATCCTTAATAAAACAATAGAGGACTACGCGAACCAGCTGTCGCGCCAAAACTGGCACAGCACGTGCGACGGTATGGAACTACAGATGGGCCTTGCAAGAACCTGGAATATTCTTAGGTACTTAATCGACCCAGATAAAAGCAAGACCACGCAGAAACACAACCTAAGTAAAATTCTGCATACCTACCAGGGCACGAACGACGACCTAATCAAGGAAGTCCGCAATAGATACATCGGGAACAATCCAAAAGAACAACTTAGAATATACGCGGGAGCCTCGAATGACACTCTCGACAGTCCGTTCACGACGGCGGAGGCGCGGGGAGCCATACTAGGTCTCCGCACCAACTCCGTTCCGGGACCGGACGGTGTAACAAACAAGATGTTGAGGAATCTAGATGACGACTCCATCGAGGCTCTCACCAAGTACATGAACAAGTGCTGGAAGGACGGTAAAATCCCCACACAATGGAAGACCGCTAAGGTTATCATGATACCGAAACCGGGCAAAAAGCTACAGCTGGATACCCTGCGGCCCATCTCGCTCACCTCATGCGTGGGGAAGCTGATGGAGCACATAGTGTTAAACAGACTAAACAAGTATATGGATGAGAAGGGACTCTTTCCTCATACAATGATAGGTTTTCGGCCCAAGCTCTCGACTCAAGACGTGATGCTGAGGCTCCAACATCAAATTATAGATGGAGAGGAATGCTCCCCGCTAGACACCAGGGCCATTGTGGGGCTCGACCTCACAAAGGCATTTGATAATGTAAAACACGCAGCAATTCTCGAGAACTTAGAAAAATTAGAGGTAGGTCAAAAGACCTACGACTACATCAGGGATTTTTTATCCGACAGGACGGTCACCCTAACAGTAGGGGGTGTTGAGTCCGGCGAGCTGGAGTTGGGGAGCAGAGGCACGCCGCAAGGCTCTGTCCTGTCGCCTTTCCTCTTCAACGTCGCTATGATCGGCCTGCCCAGCCTTTTAGAGGAAATACACGGACTAAATCACAGCCTGTATGCTGACGACGTCACACTCTGGGTGGCTGGCGGCAGCGACGGGCACGTGCAGGATACACTGCAGCAGGCAATAAACGCGGTGGAAGGGTACGTGGAACCGAAAGGCTTAAGCTGCTCCCCGCAAAAATCGGAGCTGCTCCTTTATCGGCCAACCCGGAGAGGGCAGAAAAAGAAAGCAACCACCGATAAACCACAAATCCAGCTATACGCTTGCGGGGGGCAGCCCATCCCGGTTGTACACTGCATTAGGGTCTTAGGCCTGAAAATTCAGGAGAACGGCGACAACATCGAGACAATCAGGACACTCGAAAAAAGTGTGTATCAAACCACCCGCCTCATTTCGCGGATAGCCAATCGGCATCACGGAATGAAGGAGGGCAACTTAATCAGGCTGGTCCAGGCATTCGTCTTGAGTCGAGTAACCTACGTCGCTCCCTTCCTTGACCTCAAGGCAGATGAGCGCAAGAAAATCAATGCTTTAATAAAAAGGGCTTACAAGCAGGCTATCGGCATACCAATCACGACCTCCAACGAGCGCTTTGAAGCACTAGGATTGCACAACACGCTAGACGAGCTAGTAGAAGCACAGAGGATAGCACAGATGGAAAGGCTTACCAAGAGCCCGACTGGCAGACACATCCTCCAGACGCTAAATATCAACTACGAAGGAAGACTCTGAGAGAAACACGACATTCCACCCGACATCAGGGGGCATATACACATCCCACCATTACCAAGAAACATGCACCCCGAACACAATACGGAACGCAGGCAGGCCAGAGCACAAGCACTAGATAAAAGGTTCGCACACCTCGAGGACGTGGTTTACGTGGACGCCGCAGATTACAGTAGTCGCGACGCAATGGCCATATCGGTAGTTGATCGACAGGGCAAGTTAATCAATTCTGGCACGGTCTTCACGACTTCATCGGAGGTCGGGGAGGAAGCAGCCATTGCCCTGGCAATGACCTCGTCCTCCCGGATCAAATTCATAGTAAGCGACTCCAAGCCGGCAATTTTAAATTACACGAGGGGACGCATATCGTCCGAGGCACTCAAAATTCTACGGACCGGTCTTCACGGAGATCGAGTTCGGGGAGTTCTCATCGTGTGGGCGCCAGCTCACTCTGGCCTCCCGGGGAACGAGAATGCGCACGACGCGGCTCGAGGCTTAACCGACCGGGCCGACGTCACCAACATCTTTGACGCACACTCGTTCCGCCGGTCGGACAGAGACAGGCTGGTTGCCTACCGGGACGTGATTAACCACTACAGGCTGGGAAGGGCTAAATACCCCGCAGCAGACAGGACTCTGTCCTAAATGGCAGGCAGTGGCGTGGCGCCTTCTTCAAACTAACACATTTCCAAACCCAGTGGCGTACAGCCGCTGCTATCCGGGGCTTTACTCCAGCGCGTGTAAGCATTGCGGCGACAGGGCCGACCTGCAACATATGGTCTGGGCCTGTCCCTTTAAAAAACATAGAAACGACACAAATAGAGCTCAAAATTTAATGTTAAACATTAGAACCTCCGAGCAGTGGGAGACCGTGCTGCTCAGCTCGGACCCGGGAGAACAGGTCCGTCTGGTCCAGATGGCCGAGGCCGCCGCCAAGGAACAAGAACTCCTGGCCGCCGACTGAGGGGGGAGAGGGGGAGGCTCTCTCAACACTCCCTCTTCCCTGACCCCATCTATGGACAAATAAATGTTGTCCTCCTCCTCCTCAAGTAAAGGAGCACATAGTCTGAGAATGTACTTCAAGTACACGTTTTCCAAACATACTTGAAGTAGTATTTTAAGTGCAATGTACTTCCCAACACTGGTAAAACTAAAAACCATGGTGGAATCTTGGAGCAATATATTACTTATATTTCCGTCGACGGAAACAGTATCAGTCCCTAAAGATGTCATACCGAGTGTTAGGCCACAGCGGATGGTCGACCACAGCAAAGCTTTTAGCAGTGTGTCGCTCTTAGGAGCACTGCAGAGAAGCTGCCATCCAGAAAAAGGAGGCAGATATGATTGAGGTGAAGCCAACTTTGGGGATAAAACCTTGCGAGCACAATGTGCATAGCACGATAAAACCTTGCGAGCACAAACTGCACAAAACTAAACTTCTGCTCATTGGAGCCATTGGAAACACTGCAGAGAAGCCAAAACCACTGCTAACTTCAGAGAGATATCAAGCAATCTTGTAGATATCAAGCAATCTTGTAGTTCGCATCTGTATTACAGTTCTTGGAATTCTTTATTTTATTTAAAAATAGTACAAAAGGTTTTTCACCATCCAAGGAGGATTACACCAAATTTTGATGAGAAATTAAAGTTGATTTAAAGCTTTGGAGAAGCACAGGCATGCAAAACTTGGTACTCATTACGTCTCCAATGGGGAGTTTTAAATGGGGTAGTCCTTCACCTAGGGTAAGAAAAAAATATTTAAATTCAATATCGCATCTGCTCCAAGGGCCGAGTGGAGAGCTATACCACGTTTTAAAGTCACGGGCGAGCAGAGTGGAAAGAAACCTGGATATCAAGAATAAAGGCAATGGTCCTCAAAATTGTACATACGTATCAACCCTGCTCTTCAGATATCAAGCAAAAACCTTACATAAGGCATCGACAAAAGACGTTTCGTGCTTAGTGGGGTGCTGCTTTGTTCTCGCTGCATGCTGCTCAAGAAGAACGAAACTGCTCATTCGTGCACATTCAATTTGGCACAAAATAACTTTTTCTTTTTGTACATTCCAACTGTGAACTTCTGGGCCAATTTCACATTACTTGTATTGAATCATAAAAATAGAAACAAAAATTAATGCAATCAGTTTTCTTTTCCTGGGGAGATAATACAAAATGTACCAGTTACTACCTAACTTATTAGCTTGGACAAGAAAGCAAGGGCATAAACTATGCACACAAACATAAGGGACCTGTGCTTACCTGAGAATCATTGTCACTGGGCTGCACCCTCCAATCTGGTAGTAGACTGATGTCTCCAGGAAAATGACCAAACTTTGACAGATTACCCCTGAGCACAGTATGACACTATAATGCAATTATTTGTAAAGGATCTCACTGGTATCACTAGAAATTGTACCAAATGCACTAGCAACATGAGCATTCAGTCTTAAGATTTTCAAATAAGAAAGTTACATGGAAAACAGATCTGTAGAGCACATAATGGGCTTGTATTATATGCACTTGGGCAATACAATCGCAGGATACACGAGATTGTATACACAGGTAAGGACAGTCAGGTTAAACCCAATTTTCTCCGCAAATTCAAGTAAACGGCGCTTGCCAAGTGGTTTAGCCATTCAGCACCCAGAGCAGTACTCTTCAGTACAGATCTCAAAAAAGCTTTGCCTAAAAAAATTATTTTTCTCTGCCATACGCTTAAAGTACAACAATCGGCTAACTCTGAACAAAATTTCCATTGCATTTTAGGGCGCAGCTCTTAGGCGACCATTTCTGGCTTGAGCGGCGTCGCTGTCAGCGTTGGCATTATGGGAAACGTCCCATAATTCACCGCGGTGATGTTTCGGCACCGCGCGGTGCATTATGGGAAACGTCCCATAATGCACCGCAGTAACGCGCGCGTTGCATTATGGGACGTTTCCCATAATGCACCGCGCGGGAGGGAGGAGCACGGGAGGAGTAGATGAGGGAGGAGGAAAGGGTACGGATGAGGAGGGGGGCATACCTTCACCTCCTCCTCAAGCGCTGCGCTCCAATTCGGCATTACAGGGAGTTGTAAACATCTTTCATTAAATTTTTAGAGGCGGTTAAGGAGCAGCTTTCAAAGATGCTGTTTTGGAAGGAGCACTCCCAATTTGAGATCATACTTTGTACAGCATTGCAGGAGTTTGAACACTGTTCTGAATCCAAAACTATGTTTTTTATCCAGTATCTTTTCAACTCTAATCTGTGCGAAAAAGCTCCGCCAATGCCAAATGCCCCAACCAGAGTGACCCATTTTTATCGGAGAGAGAAACAGAACATGACCGCTAAAAAGATAAACACGAAAACATCCAAACGTGTTGTTTTTTTTTGCACAGAACCTCAAAGCAAGCTCTCAAACTGCAAAGCCAAAAGAACATTTTAACGATCATTCAGGCCACAATCGCAACATCCACACAGCACACTGGAAGAGTCAGATACAGAAACGGCTTTTATTCGTTTCCTTGTTCGCCGCAACACACATACAAGTCATACACAACACTCACACACTCCACCCACAGCAACAAACTAAAGATAGTATGTGGTTACTTTCACTTTACAGCAAGAGCAGCAGAGAGCCCTATGTGACTCCGGTCGGAAAGGAAAAAAAAAAGCGAAAACAACAGGTAACCCCGCCACTCGTATTCCAAGCCTCTCCCGGGAGGGTTCCTGCGCCGGGCGGGGCTCATAAAAAGAAGCCATTTCACAAGACCAGCACGCCAAAACAGCACCTTGAAACAGAGGCCGCAGCCGCAACATTCGAGACACGTCCGACCCGTGTGTGTCGGTTTAACGAGTGCCGGCCGAGGCGGGATCAGCCTCGACAACCACACCATTCACTCGGCCGCCCGAAGAAAAAAAACGGCACACTTCCACTCCGCCCGCCCGGCGAAAGAGCCCACCGAAAAAGAGAGGCCGCTAAAACGCAACAGCTTATAAACCCCGCAAGGAAAAAAAAAAAACAACGCATAGGAGAAAAGCACACAGCTTGCACAACGCTCTCTCCACGTCTCACTTAGTGTTTCGTCACCCCGTCCTCGAAAGAAAAAGTGCTAATGCCAGGTGTTACCAGACTCCAATGAAGATGATTACATCCATCTCGCTATGTACACACCCACACACTTGTTATGCATGCCAGAAAACAACACGGGTAGAAGACCATTATATAAAAACGGGACGACCAAGAGAAAACAAAGCGTACTACGCCGGCGACGCTCTTGGACAGCGGTGCGAAAAGGCCCCCCCTTCCCCCCCCCCCTCCCCAGCTCGGGCAGACGCAGGTAAGCCGTCTGCCATGTACACCGTGCGGACGTGTCTTTCCTTGACGTAAACTATGCGGCTAAGCAAAAGCCCCCCCTCCCTCAGTTCGAAGATGCAGCCCCGACAGTCCCCTCAGCCCGAGTACAAGCAAGCACGGTGATGCGGCAACAATGATGCAACACACCCCCTTCCCCGCCCACTCCCAAGCCATCTCCCCCTTTCTGCGCGCTTGGTTGACGGCGAGACCACCGGTTCGACGTCAGAAAACATCTCTCCAAATCAAATGCATGGTTTTCAGAGCCTACGGTGACCAACTTAGAATAGGAACCGCCCCCACAAAAGACCGCTCTGGCACAACACCCAAAACACTGTAGGAACGACCGCTTTACTATAACATCATCCTCCAGCTGCAAGGGGAGCCGAGGGGAGGAAGGAATCCTTCAGAGGGAGAAAGGAGGGACTAGCGAGAAGCCGCCGGCTGGGGCCCTAGACTCGTCGAATGCAAGGTCAGGACGTAGGTTGAGGGAGCGCACCGACTGAACTCTCACGCTTTAGTCGGCCAAGTCCAATCGGCGCACACCGCAAACTTTCGGCTCAAACTTTGTGTTTGACGAGTCCAGAGCCCTTGAACTGCAATGTGCAGACCCGTGACCAGGAGAAAAGAGGACATGTGCAGAGAGCCATCCTGTTCCCGCGGTTCCGCGAGAGGGGCCCCAGAAAGACAGTGTTGCGTCAGGTACGGTAAAACACACCCCGCTCGGGCCGACCTCGGTGCATTCCTTTAGATGGGCTCCTCCAACCCCACGAACCGGTCCAAGAAACTGCCTTTACCCTGAGCTCCCGGAGGTAAAGGCGAAACCGCCTTTACCTCTGGCCCAAACCCCTTTTGTGTCCAAGCAGACCCGCTTCAATTGCGCAACGATTCCCACGCACTCGCCCACAGACGCCCCTAGTCTACTTTGTGGAAACAAACAACCGGCCGAGACGGGTCGTCGACCGAACCAGCAGAAAGGGGAAAGAGTGCCAGAAACCAACGCACCCTCCAACTAAATATGTGTATGTACAGCAGAAGAGAGAAGAGACACCTCCAGACACACACACACGCCTTAAATACACGTGACACTCGCATGGGCTTTGAAGGGGCATGCCAGGCACACTCGGGAGGAAGGTGACAGGAAGGAGGCTCAGAACCAGCACACACCACCAAGCACACCACCCACATGCCGAACACACTGCAATCGCCCCGGCAAGTAAAAGCGGAAGTGGAGAGAGGGGGAGAGCCACCGGGGAAGCGCTCCCGCCCGGGGGCCGGCCAGGCCGCCTCCGGGGCTCCGGGCGTGGGGCTCGGGACGGCGAGAAAAGCGCACCGTTGCGACGCGAGGTCCCGTCCCGATAGAGGTCGGACGTTTCTGGAGCCCCCTTCGAAGCCCCGGCGGGCGTGCACCCTTCGACCGCCCTTCCGCGACAGAGGGGCGACGGTTGCCCGGGCGACTCAGGGAGACACCGACATGCCGAAGCCCTGCTTACCCTCTCGCTGAGGCCAGGGGCCCCCTCCCCCCGCGCCCCCGTCCCCGGATCCGCCCCCCTGCCCCCCTCCCCCCTGCCCCATCCAGCCCAGGAAGCCCCCCGAGCCCCCGGCCACCGGTCCCCCTCCCGAGTTGGGGGGTGGGGGTCCCCCCCCGGGGGGCTCTGCTCCCCCCGCGCCCCCCTGGAAGGAGCCCCCGAAGAGGCCGAAGCCGGCCGCCTGCCCCAGCGCCGCCACCACCGCGGAGCTGAGGGGCAGCGTGGCCGCCCCCAGGTTGAGGGCCCCCATGCCCAGGGTGGGGGGCGTCGTGTTGACACCGCCCGGGTTCACCCCCCCGCCCTGGCCCCCCTGGCCCCCGAGGGGCCCCATCCCCAGGCTGCTGCCCAGGGCCGCCAGGTTGGGCAGCTCGGCGCCCCTCGGGTGGGCGCCGGGATGTCCCCCCGCCCCACCTTGGCCCCAGCCCCCATGGGCGGCCAGGTGGTGCGCCCCAGGGAAGGGGCCCGGGGTCGCGTAGCCACCCCCCTGGGCCCCCGGGGGGCGTCCCACGTCCAGGTGGCCCCCCCGGTGTCCCCCCGGGCGTCCGGCCCCCGCGCTGCCGGCCAGCGGATGGGGCCCCAGTGGATGGTGCGGGTGGTGCCCCGGGTGGCCCCCCGACGGGGCCCCCCCTCCCTGGCCGCCCCCGGGGGGCGCCTCGCTCTTGGGCACGGCGTTGCTGACGTGGATGCTTGTGCCCCGGATGATGTGGTCCTCCCCGCACAGCGACTGGGCCACGTCCGGGTCCACGAAGGTGACGAAGGCGAAAGCCCGGAAGGGCTTGGGGATGAACACGTCCGTCACCTCCCCGAACTTGGAGAAGTAGTCCCGCAGGTCGTCGGAGGTCAGGTCCTCCGTGCACCGCCCCACAAACACCTTGCGGCTCAGCTCGGACGCCTGGCCGTCCTGCGCCCACACGCAGGGCATGAACACCGCCGACCGCCAGAACCCGTCGCCAAAACTGGCCGATGAGGTTGAAAGCGCATCCAATGTTGCGGGCAACAAATTGGATGCGGATATGGCGGACCTCGGATGTTGTTCGATGCAGCCTCCAGAGCTTTTGTGGTAGATGGGACCGTGCAACATTTAAATAGTCAGGGACTCCATTTGGTCAAGCAGAGACCGCATCGTATTAAAAAGCACTGGTCGCATATCGTCGAGTGGTTGCAATATCTGACCCGGAAGGTCTAAGGCATGGCTAGAGAATTTTTGTCAAACAACTTGAGAGAAGTCAAAATTTTCAACATTGTGTCTTCCGGCTCGGAGTATTACTCTAGGTAAAATCTTTCGCTGGCCCTCAAGTTTGCAATAGCACGGCTACCTCTTTACCAACTTTTGACTAGTACATCAATTCAGCTTCTGGTATATGCTTACTAAGACACGCAATGTATTCAAGCTCACATTTATATTCTATATGGAAAAAGATAAAAGCTCACGATCCACAGCCTTACTGTAGGAGTTTCATTGGGGAGATTTCATTTACACAAACACAGATGCACGGAAAGTGCTGATCGAGCCTAAAATAAAAAAAAAAAATTCCAGATTACAAAGAGAAATGAACACACACACTACCTCCAGTTATGACACTTGCTCTTACAATTTTAACTTGATTCTCATTAATAAAAAGGGTACATACAGCCTACACTTCACACAGGCCAGCAAATCAGCACCACTTGATGCCTCTTGATATTTCTAGCTGCCCTAATTCAGGATTTTCTCCCCGTTATAGGGTTTTTATCAACTCAAAAGACAGTTCTCTGTTACTCAAAAGAGACTGAGGGTGCGGGTGAGCTGGTGAACACTAGGCAACATAATAAACCGGAGACACGGAAACAGGAAAGTACATAACACTGTCTCGGTGTTGTGTACATCCTTTTTTGTTTCCATGTCTCCGGTTTATTATCTTCTCTGTTACAGACGCTTATTACCTCAATGTAACGGATTGCTTTGACCACTAAAAAGAATTCTCGATACGGGTAGAAATTGAGGGGGAGGAGGAGATGACAGCACAAGAGGCAATGTGGCCAACACAAAAATTAAAAAAAAAAAAGCTAAAGGAATTTTTAAAAACCGCTAAACTTCAGGCGTAGGCCAAAAACGACTGTTTTGATACTGCTTCAACGCTTGCCCCCGATATCTCAATGGCGTCGCAAGCGTCATCCTTGCAACAATTTTATTGTAAGTAAGCAAAAATGCCGACCCCATGACTAACTTACCACAGAAACTAAGCTCTTTACGACTGACAAAAGTAAGTTGCAGGACATTTTAGACTGACAGAAAACATGCTAAAGTGACTTGATAACCGCCGAATATCCTCTAAATTGGAAACACTGGTGCAGGGCCGTCTGAACACACGCTCTGGTTGAAATGATTAGTGGGTAGATGCAAAGCTAGCTGCCTTTGTGTCTACTCGCTGTGCAAACGCGTTCGAAGATTGAGTAGAGACAAAGGCAGCGAGCCTTGTGTCTACCCACCAGTCATTCCAACCAGAGCTCCGTGTTCCGAACTGCCCGCACGCTTTCATCTCCTTCTTTTCCTCAGTTTCTTGGCACATAAGGAGACTGCTATCAACATGTTCATTATGAGATCGACAACCCTGAGCGCTAGGTGCCATTAAAGTGCAACACTCTTTGTTTCACCCATAAAGTTGAGTTCATTAACTTACACACTGCTATACTCTATGTGCAAACAATGCCAACAATGGACAGCAGATAACAGTGTACAAAATCCATCAAGTTACTTCAGGCCACCATATTCTGTCTCACAGTAACTTGGCAAACGGCGAAGACCATAGCCCCAATGAGCCAATTTGCACGCCGGAAGGAGACACATGATTACATGAGCAACAGGCCGGGAAGAGATGACAGCCCCTTTCGTATCAATTTTGAGTGAAGAACTAATCTTCTAAGGGCAGAAAAGCGATGTCTGGGACACATAAAAGAGGGTCCAGGTAAGAGGGGAGTTCTTCCCAGCCCTCTTCATTCAAATTGGTGATACAGGGCAAAATTAACGAGGGCACATGGGCAGTGGCATAGCCTGCTTTATTTTAGAAAGCCCGTCAAATCGCGAAAAAATGTGGCCACTGCAAAGGGGAAAGGAGATCGGAGAGCAGGGCTCTCTCTGGTAACGCCAAACAAATGCCCCAGCGGTAAAATCCGGAAACATGAATGCGCTCCTTTTCGTTTTTTCTTTTGCAGGAAAGAAGAATGTTTTCCGTCGACCCCCCTCCTATTGTGGCCCTTTCCCATTTCTCCACGTGCCGGTTAGCCTCCTTTCTATTTTCTCCGTTGCAGTTTGCCGTTGTTTCACGAAGAGGCCACCACGCGTATCATTCGCGCTGGCCGAAGGGTTACTTCAGAAGTGACTTTGCGCTACCATACGGGTAACCATTCGGCGCTGCTCCTCGCCTTTTTCCGGCGGCCGCACCCTCAATGCCTCCGTCATGGAATCGACGGGCTTCCTAGGATAAAGGAGGCTGTGGCGGTAGACAGGACAAGCGCTGACCCATCCTTGTCTGACACTCGTCCTATTTCCTGCTTGTCTCCATCCTCGTTCGTTGCACCCTGTATTACTAACTTGTGGGAATGAACCAACTCACCTGCATTGCCACTTTGTTTGCCCCTTCTTCCACTGCTTGGGTTACGCCCTCGCCCCTGTGCCTTTGGTAAAGACCGTCACGTGCTTTGCCCCTTTGCTCCGATTGGCTAGAATGGGCCGTAGCGTTCCGTCTTTGCCAAGTCACGGTGAAACGAAGTATGCAACAAGTCGTGGGGGTCACAATCTTTTGCTTCCCCACGGGGCTCTCCCCAGCAAGCTTCCAAATGCCGGTGCCTTTCTCCGCTCTCTCGCAGCCCACCACCCCTCTCTCCCCCTCTCTCACCGAAACATTCTCCTGGTACCTGGTCGGAACAACCTGACGGAAAAGGGCAGCGGGCAAAACGACCGCGGTGTCCATTTTACTCGGGCGACAGGTTGGCAAGCGAAGCCCAAGTAAAAGACACAAACCGCAGAGCGAAGCCCGCACCAAACTTCGGTGCAGAGTTTACTCCACACAGCTGCACATACGTCCTCTCTCTGCTACGCCTATGGACCTGGCACGACCACCACCCACACGCATGTTGAAGAAAGATCACAAGAATCTTGACGCAATGCAACGATTGGAATAGATCTACCGAAGTGGCAGCCAGCTCAAGGTAACGCCACACAGTTTTAAAATAACCGGGCAAATAATGAAGTAGAAGTCACAGAACCTGCCGCATCGTTGAAGAAAACGTACAACCAAAGAGTCTGACAAAACGGAACTTGGATACCTAACTCCCTTCTACTGAGAGAGTGCACCTCGCAATACTAGTGGCAGCAACTGTAAAATCCGACATACAGAAGAACTTTTCCTCTCTTCCCTTTCTACGCAGCGGAAGTTCGATTCAACTACAGAAATGTTTTTGCGTAGGATGAATGCCCTAATGAGTCCACGATTTTCCCTTGGCCCGTACCTCTGAGTATCCCCCATTGCCGTCGTGTAAGATCCATACCCAATACTTTTTCCTCTTCTGTGCGCCTTCTAGAAACAACCATTGAGGAATGAAGCAAAAAAATTGAGCACCTGGCTTACATAAACCTGATTGCTGCAAAAGACAAAACAGCCCGCACGCTGGACACTACTGTTCCGGTGCGTTTTTCACGGTGCACAAATTGAATAAAGCAGGAGCTACACTCTCTACTCGGATCCATGATCAATTAAGGCATCAGGATGTTTCAAATCCTCACAAATGCCTAACATGTGCAAACCATGTGGTATACCAGTCTTCTGATATTTTGCAAGGAGAACCACAAACTCTTGAGCTGGCCAAAACATATCCCGGTTTGATGTTAGAGCCATCTGAACTAGGGACAAAAATAGGTTTCAAATCGATTTACCAACTTTCACAGATAGTCATTTCCAGTTTAAAAAGTCTGGTTGATAAAGAATGTCAGCTGAGCGCAAAACCACAGCTTGACATGTAGAAAAATCAATCTGTAAAGCTCAATTTAAACAAACCAATTCTTTAAAAAAAAAAAAAAAAGCCGCAAATGAAAAGGAAGGGTACTATCATATATACTGCAAGGATATTATGAGTGAGAGGATTTTACATGGGACGAAATCTACAATGACAGGAGGTGAAGCAGCAGTTTGGAGAAGCGAGCTAAAACCCACGAGGCTCTGGAGGATTTTTCCCAGAGTGCGCTCTTTGTTCTTCTGTCTTCTTAATATACATACGTAGAGTAGCAGTCGTAAAAAAAAAAAGAGGATGAGAAGGCTTGATTGAGCGAACCAGGTACTAGACCGTAAAGTGGCCGAAGAATGAACCGTTACGGTGCACGAAACTGAACCGAGCCCCGGTTTTCCACCTCGAGGAATGAGTGGACCCTGCCCCGGCGCCCCGACGAGAGAGGGGCTGAGAAGAGAGGGGGAGAGAAACAGGGAGGGCTGGCCTTACTTGAGCACTCACTTTGGAGTTTGGGATCTTGACATCGCACCAGCGGCCGTCGATCAGGTGCCTCTTGGAGAGGGCACGCACTTGCGACTCGTAGCTCGAGAAGCGGATGAAGCCGAAGCCTTTCGACTGGCCCGTCTTGGGGTCCTTCTTCACCTGCGCGGCACAGACACCCGGCGTCAGCCCTGGGTGGCGCTGCACGTGCTTCACGATGCTGCGTGGAGAAGTCTGCGGAAACTGGGTTCACAAATTGCCTTGCTTTCTCCAGGCCTTCCTCCTTGAAGCAATCGGGTGAAGCAAAAATGTTTGCAGTTGTGCTGTTAAGGGGGCACACCCCCTAGGAGGGTCAACTTTTGAACCCTTGGCTTAAGATTAATTAAATTTACAGGGTAGGCTGGTGGTCACGCTAGAGGGTGCATAACAAAATTTCAGGTCTGTCGGTTAAATAAGAAGGAAATTAGAACAGCTTCTATCAGCAACACGTCCACATTGTTTAGTAAACCTATCGTCGGAAAACTATCACAATATTCAACATTTGTATTTGCTAGATATGTAGCAGAATGCCTACTGGGTGCGGCTATTGAAAGGTTTTTGTAAGAAGTTAGTTATTTCTTTAAATTTTCTCTTCTGCAAAATTGGTCAACTTTTTGGTCTTCTGTGTCTTCGACAAAATGTCAACATTTTTTATAAAAGACATCTGTAAAGTGACAAAAGCATTCCATAGCCGCACTCCTTATTAAATTTCAGTCAGGAAAAGTGAAGAACGAGCCTTCCCTGCATTGCCATTATCAAACGATAGGTTGACTAAAGTGGAATTTATACCAAAAAGTGGAACGGAGAAAAATGCGTTCAAAGTGCTCCGAACCCTACATTTTCTTTGGCTTCAATGGACAGAAAATAATTTATTAAAAATTAACTATGTTGTCTAAACTAATGAAACTTCCTGGGAATACTTTCTAGATGTTGTTGGATGTATTTATGTAATTTTTCAAAATCAACTTTTTTTGCAGAAATTTTTTTTTCTGGGTAGTGTCCCCCCTTAATGACAGTCAATGTGCAAAGTGGTGTGTCGCCGACTCCAAGGCCGATGCAAGCTTTGATTCGCACCTGGGGCAGCTCTCAAGATGAGTACGGTTCTCAACGAACTGGCAGTGGTCGGCGTACAGTGATGTGATTGGCCTAAGCCATTTTGGCGCACGTTTTGGAGCAACCAAAACAGTGTTTTGGAGCAGCAAATGTGGCCTTTGGAGCAACCAAAGCAGTGTTTTGGAGCAGCAAACGCGGCTTTTGGAGCAGCCAAGACAGTGTTTCGGAGCAGCAACAGTGGATTTTGGAGCAGATATTCTTAGAAAAATAAAAATATTTGTTTTAAGTGCTGTACAAACGAAGGGCACTTTGTGTTGTGTTGTGTTCTGATGTGACGTGTTGTGCCGGAACTCGCTGCTTCTGTTTTTACTGCTCAGACATCCCACAAGTGTACTGTGCTGTAGGCATTCCCAAGCAATTTCGAAAAACCACTTGCCACCGTTTTACTGGTTCCCGGTGTGCCAGATTTTCGTCAAAAGTAAGCAAACGTAAAACAATGAATTGCAAGCGTCCCAGCTGGTGCCTCAGTCACGCAATCATGTCCGCATGCACGTGAGGCCAACTTCGGCAGGCTTGCTGTTGGGCATGCTTTGTCGCGCGAGCGCAGACAACGGCTGTCCGATCGAAACCGAAACCATGCCCGTCAGCTCCGTCGCTAACTTATCCCTAAAATTGTACACAAAATGTAACTTTCGAGCATGCGACAAAAACAGTCTAGTGACGCGTGCTTGCCAGGCCGGCAAACAAGGTACAAGCTAAACACACAAAAAAATAAAGAACCCGAGTGCATCGATGCAAGACATTCCGAGCCAGCCTCAAAAGGTTCTTGGAGCGATTTGCGGAACGACTGAACTCGAGACAAACAAGCACGCTGTGAGGGTTCAAAGTGCAGACATTGCCTTCTTTGCATTAGCTCACTTCTCTTCACCAACTTTCTTTCACGGCAGATTTTTCACGTGCCGAGGCCCCTCTCGAAAAAGGCCCACCGAGAGGAATCTAGATAATCAATACTTTGACAGAGCAGTCTTTGAATCAAAGATGGATTTTTGTAGTAACGTATGATTTAAACAAGAACAGGAATGTTGATGAACATGCGGCGGTACTTAGTTTCATTTTAGAAAGTACCATATCTGCAGTGATGTGGGGACGGCAACATTCGACGTCGCGCGACTATGGTGTCTGAAAGGCAGTGACCAAATATAGTTTTCCCACGGCCGTTGCTTCAGCTCACAAAGTAACTCCTGCCGCGCAAAAACGTGATTTCGTTTCACAGCATGACGGCATGGCTGGTACCTGGCACGCTAGCGTCGGAGCGTCTGCACACATCCTCATCTATCGCTGAAAATATAAAAAAAAAAAAGAGACGAGAGACGAGACCCACAAGACGAGAGCGTGAAACGCGAGACGCCGGGAAAACCATGCAAGACCGGGTGGACAATTGATGCACAGTAGTTTGTGTCAGGCGGCCGCTTGCGCCACATAACACACGCCTGCTCAATTACAGTACTCAGTTTCGGTTTCGGTTCGGTTTTGAAAGGCGACCTAAATTAGTCCTTTGGCGCAGGCTTGGCGCAGGTTACCCATATTTTGGCGAAATGTAGCAGGATGTAGCAGGATTAGCTTCTTGGCGCAGTTTGGCGCAATTGGCGCAGCAATCACATCACTGGGCGTAGGCTAGAACGTGGGTATCGGATGCATCGCAGAAGCAAACTCGATAAAGTTTTACCCCCCAAACTCCGCAGTGAAGCCCCTCTATCAACAAAAAGCAAGAGGGATTAAACAAGAAGTGACAAACAGACTAAGGTCACACCACCCCAGGGTCAGTTTGCTGATCAATGAGGGCATCTTTCCTGGCAGTTAACTCACTTGCAAGAGGGATCTTGAGGTCACGTGACTGGCTACGTGGGGACGAGAAACTAAGGGAACCTAGCAATCCAGAGAAATGGCTGCCTTAAAGGGGCCCTGCAATCGTATTTAAGCGTCAACCTTTTCTGCGGTTTCCACGTCCCTTGCGGTTCAGGCAAGCCAGCGGGCACGAAGAGAGTAACTAAATATCAGAGCGTCATATTTTGACCGAACGACGCGGAAACCTCCTCCACCTACGGGGGCGACCCGCGGTGCCGAAAGCCAACACCTCCTAGTGAAGAAGGCCATAGCGCTCAGAGTGGTTACGTCACAATGTCGAAGGAAGGAAGGCCATGGCGCAACTACGTGAGAAAAAATGCTATCGACAGTGAAAAAAATGTTTCTTGTCAAGTGGCGCGGTGGTGTTCGTGCATGTTTATCCGATATTAATATATGTTTTAAAAGCGCAGTCTCGTACAATTTATTATATATATAATATAAACGTAATATACAACGCGTTACCAAGGTGCAAAGTACCAAATTTATATTTATGAGTATCCCCGTAACCGCGGGAATATGTGCAGGCCCGCAGCCACCCCAGACTTTCCGAATTAACCGGCCGGTTGCTACATTTTCTTCCCTCACACGGGCTCCGATTCTGGTAAATTTATGTTGGGTGTGAGCTGCTGACTGTCTGAAAAGGAACGCTGAGACATTTCAGAAGGGAAGGGAACCGAAAAAAAAAAAAAAAAAAAGTCCAGTCATCGCTGCAGGGAGCGCACACGAGCAAGAGATGGGTCGACGATGTTAAGCCTTTCGTCGCCGCTGCTCTCGAGTGTGGTACTTTTGAGACTTGTTTCCCGTCGTTTTTCTGTCATCACCGCAGTCTCGGGTAGTTTTTTTTGTGTTAGCTTGATACTACGGCATTTACGTGGATTCGTGAAACAAGTCTTGCTACGGTTTGAGTGATATGTGTGACAACTAGCCAACGAGGACACTAGTCGATTATCGATAGACCTCTCGACAGAGAGAGACTTAAAGTTTGTGTTCGAATGTTTTCGTCACGGATATTGTGGGACGTATGAATACGATCAACAAGTGAGAAACAACTTATTTACGGGCTTTCTTGGTCATGTAGGACGCAAGTAAAGTGCTGCTAACCGTTTTTTTTAATTTTTAAATCGCGTGATAGGATGGAATTTCGTTCTTTGTCGTTATCCGTGTGCAGTTGCGTCGACATTTGTAAATATGCGTGGTAATCTAGTTTTCACTGGAAGGTGAAAAGCAAGTTTGTGTGATTATTGAAAGTGCGTTATTTGTGGTTATGTGTTTATTTAGACTAATATTATTTTATTGCCTTTACCCTGTTTATACTAGAATCTTCACTGTATTAAGGTAATAGTATTATTATATACAAAATAAGTTATATTTTGTTCTAAGGCAGCTCGAGCCCATAGGGAGAAGTAAATTAGTTGACTAAGTAGTGAGTTTAGTACCTCTGCCACACGGAAAAGTTAATATATTTTCATTCAGTGAAAAGGGATTTAATCAGCTTGCGGTCTTGAGTGAAGCTGATTTGTCGACCCCATAATGTCATTCGATCGAAATTACATTATTTTGCCATGTGGACGGGGTATAATGCAAGAATTCAGTGACTGCACACAATAATATTGCTTACATAATCGGAAGTGACACTTGCCGTGTCCGTGTTTGCCGTGTCCGCGTTGACTATGTCTACCTGATTTTTAACTGATCTGTTTTGCTGTGTCCAATCAATCCGTGTCTCGCCATTTTATCGAAGTATTTCTGTATAAAATATGCATTCCTACAACAATAATTGCGTGACTCAATGTTTTCGACTTAAAACAATCACATTTTTCTATAGACGTCTTATACGCATACCTCGTGCCATTTCGTACAGATTATTTAGCGGTGTAATGTTTTGTCCGTTTAATAAAATGTTTGCTAGCCCCGTTGCTATGTGCAGCT
This sequence comes from Ixodes persulcatus, assembly GCA_013358835.2. Classification (NCBI taxonomy): domain Eukaryota; kingdom Metazoa; phylum Arthropoda; class Arachnida; order Ixodida; family Ixodidae; genus Ixodes; species Ixodes persulcatus. The sequence goes on along the minus strand of JABSTQ010009094.1, from coordinate 120,846 downwards.
TTCATTTTAGCTAATAAGACACGCGTATGTGACTAAAAACGTGTTACGACGGTCGATCCACGCGCATTGTGCGACGTCACGAGAAGAGCGCTACGGCCTTCTTCTCTAGGAGGTGTTGCAAAAGCGCACGATATGTGACGTCCTTGGTCCTGGGCTTACTACTGTTCAGAGCCGCTAAAAGCTTCTTTTTAGTCAAAATACAAAATCTAAGTGGCGCAAACCATTTCAATTATTTATAAAAGTAGATTTTGATCAGTATATTGGATCAGAAAAGAAACAAATGCAGTTTAGAAAGTACGGAAACAAGAAATGACCCGTCAACATACCCGCCACCAAGCGGTGGAAAAGGCAGCCAACGAGCGGCGAGCGTAGAAAGGTCCCAGGTGTACGGGGCGGCGCAGCGGTCGTATCGACTGGAGGATCCGACCGGTTCCGAGCGTTCCCAAGGCCTTCAGTGAGCAGCTTCGGCTTGCGGTTTAGCCTTTTGGCGGTATGGCAGCGCAAAGTGGCTCCCGTTCTGAACTGATCTTTACCCCGTGTTTGCTGTCATTTGTGGCCAATGAAGTCTCACGCCGAATTTTTGTTTACTCGCGCAGCAAATGCAATGCGAGCCGCCCTGGCTGCCCGCTTCATACAGCCTAGCCAGAACAGGCTTTAGTGGCGCCCTCTCGAGCCGTCGACACGGAGTGCGGCAGCCGTGATCGCTCGGTGAGTTCCCTACCCCTCCTCTAGTTTACGGCCACTCAAGCAACCAAGGACGTCATGAAGGAGGGTATTTTTTGCTTGTTTTTGTCATTTCAATTTGCCTATAACTTCTAAAATGAAGCGAAATTTGAGAAAAGAAAAGTTTCATTTAGTTACTACGTTCAGTGCGCTCAGGTTTGGTGCAAATTAAAAACCAGTAAAAAAGCCCTTGCAGGGCCCCTTTAAGTTCCTCCTCGCTTTGATGAATAAAGCATGATCTCGCAGTCAGAAAAAACAGTTAAGAGGCTCGAAACATAAGTGAAAGCAACTCCTTACGTGTACATCAGGAACAGCACATAAAGTTAAATCTAGGGGGCCTTGCCTTAAGCGAGAATTAAAGAAAATGACAGGCAAGGCTTACGTATGCTGAGAGAAATCGGCTGGAACACTAGGTACTTTCTGCCCACAAAGCCCGTCGTATGACCTGAAAATCCCCTCTTGCGGGTGAATTAACCGTCGGCACAGATACCTTCGTTCATCAGCAAACCGGTCCGCACCGATCAGTTCATTGGCCCAGGGGTTCACGCGAGTCACAAGGTCCCTCAACTTCAAAGGTAGTTCCAACTCAGCCCTTCAGTGGCCTCCGAAACCTCAACCTCCGGCATTTCCCCAGGGCAGCCCACCTGTGCCATGAGGACCTCCCCGAAGGACTCGAAGTACTGGCGCAGGTCTTGCTCCGAGGTCTTCCAGGGCAGGCCGAGCACAATCAGGTCCGAGCACTTCTGCCTGTTCTCCAGCCGCTTCGTCTTGGCCGTGCTGTTCTCCAGCTGCTCATCCGACTTGCGCTTGTTCTCAGAATTGTGCAGGCAGGCGTCTGCACAAAGGCAGGGAAGGACAAACCCTTAGGTACACGGAACACCACACACTGCACTCAAACTAACAACCGACTATGTCGAGCAAACAGGCTAAGAAGTATTTCCAAAAGTGCCCCCTCAATTTCCCACTATGACGGCACCCCCAAAGTATGTAGCTTGTATCAGATGTGACAATACGCAGCACTGGCGCTTACTGTCACTTATTGGTCACTAGGATGTTGTCGAGAGCACTCTTATTTTACCACTATGGTGCCACTTACAAAGAGTATGTAGATTTTATGAGATTATAATTATGCAGTGACAGCTCTCTTTGAAAGGGATACTGAAAGGTAACCCACTTTCCCCAAAACTGAATTACTTGGATTCAAAAAATTTTTGTAAAGGGACAGACAATATGAATATTGACAAGTAGCAGTTCCTTGAACAATGAAGTTCTTTATTTTTCTTTTTACTAGCATGATACTCATGGCAATGTCTAACGCAGCTAGTATAGGTATATAAGTGGATGACAAACCAAGTCAAACACATTTTGGCAGCGAAAATCCTTCTCTACGCAATTATTTCCCCCTTAAGGGGCGGTGCAACGAAATTCAATTCGATTGTTTTTCACTTTACACCAGCTTACTGGCACTAGTGGGACTCAAGGTTAATCGCACGCAGCACCACTGGCCAAGAAACTCCTTCGTTGCGGTGTGATTTCAAAGACAAAAGAAAAGCGATCATTTTCATTCAATCTCTCCTTTGCAAAATTTGATGACATAAAGTGGGGATCGCAGTGCACCCATATGACAATATTTTAATGCTGTTCATAGATTGGACCCAAGCATTGCGTGGGCACTCGATTTGGGCTCGTGATAATTACTAGCTCGAGAAGCATTCGGGTAGTAGCCCGTGTCCAATCGCTGCAACGACAACAATAGCCGAGCCATAACAATGTCTGGAACTCCAGCGCGTGTCCTGTGCTTTGCCAACCCCAGTGCATGGCTATGATCAACATTGGCGGCATATAATCGGCTCCAGATCAAGTGGCTGCTTGTTCTGGCTGCAAGTTGAGGGGGTGAATGCTGCTTGTTTTTCTTTAATGTTTTACTGGGACTTCTATTGCGTGGGTTGAAAAACGAACGCGTGTTTCATAGGTCATTAACGTCAGGGATCCGTTCTAAGCGGTATTTGCGCAAAGTACAAAAATTGTTGCATCGCCCCTTCAATGAGGAATGTGCGGGAACATATGTCAGAAGTGTAGGCCGTTTCTGATATTCAGACCGGCCACATTGGTGACTATCACCATCTGCATATACTAGTGGCAGTTCATGTCCCAATATACTGGAAGGTAGCGCAAACCATTGTCTGAAATGGGGAAGAGGAAGTCCGCCTCGCCCACGCCCTTTCCCTCTTAACTTTTTTCTTTCCCCTGGCTTCAACGTGACTGTTACCTTCCCATGATCCCGAGCGATTCCATCATCTCCTCCGAACTGGCGCTATTTTCGTGCGAGGTATGGTGGTGACTCCGTTGCTTACATTTGTACCACAATCTCGGAAGCAGCACAATGCCACCTTGCTGCGCTGTGGAATGTACAAACAGCGCTGTGAAAGGGAAAACGCTTTTCACCGTCTTCCGAGATCCCTTCTTTAGGTGGATAGGTTTATCCGTTAGGTTGGCAATGCGGATAGGAACCTTTTCGTTGCCGAAATCTATTAGCGTTCTTGCTATAATGATTCCTGGAACAGTATCGCACGTGGCGTCTCCTTCAGCGACCACAATACCATCCGAGCAGTTATTGCCGTCCGTCACCCAGATAACGTTTTCGCTTTGTGGAGAAATCAAAGTGGACTTGGAGCACAGAAGGAATCCCCCGCCGTTTTCTAAAATTGCTCGTTGGCTGTACAAGATGACGTGTTCGTCACTTACGTCCCAACGTGCGACTCTTGAGATCCAGTGAACAACCATTCGCCTGTAGAAAATCGAGTCCAAGGATGCATTCCTCAAATATTCCAGCCACAAAGGCAACTTGCACAAACTTTGGCGTGCCAAAAAGAAATGTAAGTTCACATGACGCCGTGATTGGCGCTGTTTCTCCTGTGACAGTGCGCAGTGAGCACCCAGAAAGGCATTTGTATGATGTTACGGGTGTCTTTATTCGTTCATATACATCTGTTCTTACGATTGTGGCGTTGGCTCCGGTGTCAACAAGCATCTTACATGGTACACCTTGTATTTCCCCATCCACAAAAAGCCCGTCTTCGTCAGCTCGTAACTTTTGAACTTGCAGCGTTGGGACCGGCTCTCTCTTTTCTTTCTCAGCCGAGATTTGGCCGGTAAGCTCGGCTGGAATTAGTTTTCGGGAGTGGAATAGCCTTTTTCTCCTTTACTACGCCAGCTGCAATATCTCTGGATGTGGCCTTTTTGGCCGCAGCGCCAGCATGTTGGAGATGGCCTCTGATGTGGTGGCATCCCTGTTGCCTCGTGAGAAGTTTGCCGATCCGTGTTGAGAAGCGGCACTGGATGTAAAGCAGACGACGTGCCTGGCTGAAAACCACCTGGCACTGTGACCCGCCGGGTGGCTCTTACTGCCCTCGTCGTTGCCTCCACCTCCATAGCTCGTGCAACAGCGTCACGCATGCAGGCAGGTGACGACAGGCGGACAAACTGTTGTACTTCAGTGTCTCCGATTGCGTCTAAAAAGTGTCCCACAGCCACAGAGTCCAGTGTCGCAGTTGTGCAGCCATGATACGAGAGTCGCGTAAGCCTCTCGATGTCAATGGCCAAATCAGACAACGATTCGTTTCGTCCTTGTATCCGCGTTCGGAGAGTGGCGTGGTAGAGCCGCCCGAGGTGCTTCTCACCGAAGCTCCCTTCGAGTGCTTCCTCAAGCGCCTTGTAGTCCCGCTGGTTGCCAGGAGGAAGGTTCTGAAGCAGCTCCAAAGCTGGTCCTCGGAGTGTAGATGCCAGGAACGCTCCTCGCGATGCGGTAGTCCAATGGTTTAAGTCCGCGACGAGATCAAAATGCACTTGAAAGGCATTCCAGGGGCTGCGTCCATCATAGGTGTCGAGCTTGACAATCATCTTCTGCGAAGCCAAAGCCAGCTGTTCGTTAGCATCCCCCGAAGGTAGTATCTGCTGTCTGTTATCATTTTCGGTTTCTGCTGGTGCTTGCAAGGAGAGATCTGCCGCGCTAGCAGTGCCGCCTTCGCTTGTACCTTCAGTAGTCTCGCCGGACCGCGATGGTGGGTGCAGCGCTCCTCGAGGTCCCGTGGATTGGCGTGATGACCCGGTCCCAGGATGATGCTGGAGTTGCGCGGAAACCTCCCGACGTAGCTCTGCTAAAGCTCGCCGGTCTTCGTCTCGGTGACGATTCTGCTCCTCTCGCAAGCTGGCCAACGAAGCTTGTAGCGCGCCGATCGCTCTAATGACCAGGTCAGGCTGAGAGGTGTTGGGATCTTCCATAATCCCACTTCTGACACCAATTGTTAGGAAAATCAAGACGGTTTAAAATCCCAGCGTTCGACGTTCAACGTTCATCGCCATCCGTCCTTTTTCTCGCGCCCTCTTCCTGTCCTCCTTTTCGTCGTCTTCTCATTCGCAGCACCGCCACAACAATATTTACAAATTTACGGGGCAAACTGAATTTTGATCCAAACTGAAACAGAGTCGCTTGAAGCGATGTTCGGTACTGGATCCCTGGAACCCGGTCTTTGTTGACCTGCACTGAAAGCCTCGTGCCTGGTTCTCATCTTCCTTTTCTACGCTTCACTGGGAGCTGCTACATGGTTCCCACCCTAGCGAGGAGCTCGATGAGACGAGCAATCTTGTTGGTGTGGTGGCGATGGAGTTGTCGGAAACTTCTAGCTCATTGTTAGGTAGATGAACTGGTTTAAGTCGGTCGAGTGACACGACTTCTTGTCGACCATGTATGGACAAAGTCATTGTTTTTTTCGTGACGTTCAATAACGAAATATGGTCCGTCATAAGGACACTGGAGGGGACGCTTCACCTTGTCGTTGCGCACAAATACATCAGTGCAGCGTTGTAAGTCAGGGCTCACGAAAACTTTGAGCGACTCTTTTCTTGCTGGAGTTGGTTGGATGTTCTCCAGAGTCAAGCGTAGTCGGTTGGCATAATTATCTGTGTCTGTGCAGTGCTGTTTGTTTTCGGTGTGGAAATATTCTCCGGGAAGTTGAAGAGTCATGCCATATACCAATTCAGCCGAGCTGCACTGAAGGTCTTCTTTGACTGCAGTCCGGATGCCTAACAGTACCACTGGAAGGATTTCGGTCTATGGTCCTGTTGAGTCGTTTGCCCGAATCGCAGCTTTCAGTTGTCTGTGGAATTGTTCCACTAAGCCATTTGAGGATGGATGGTAGGCTGTCGTCCTGATGTGGTTTGTGCTGAGCATAGAAGACAGTTTTAGGAACAGATCGCTCTCAAACTGTCTAGCTCTGTAAGTTGTTATTGAAAATGACATCCCGAAACGGCTGACGCACATCGTGACGAAGGTGTGAGCTACAGTTTCCGCGGATATGTCTTTTATGGCCATTGCTTCCGGCCACCTTGTAAACCGCTCCACACACGTAAGTAGGTAGCGATAGTCCCGTGAGGGTGGTAGTGGTCCCACAATGTCCAAGTGGACATTGTTGAACCGTGCATCCGGAAGCTTGAATGTACCTACAAGAGTTAGTGTGGCGGTGTACTTTAGCATGTTGACATTGTGAGCATGTCCTCGCAAAGTTTCTAACAGTGGTGTTCATTTTCGGACACACGAATCGAGATAAGACAAGCTGTTGCAACGCGCGTACAGTCGCCGACCGATTATTCGGACTTCGCAGAGACCGAAAAGTGTCCAAATAATAGAGCAGTCCGAAAAATCGGCAGATTGAAAAACTTGCCTTTATTACTTCCAAGTGGGCTTAAAAAAGCCGTAAGTGGTGCCTCGTTTCAAATTACACCTCCGTTTCCGTTCGGCAACTTTCTGTTAGCTTGAGAATCGCTACCTTCTTTTCTAGTGTTATGGTCGAGTACTTTCTGCGCTTCTTAACGACACATCGCGGTGGCAAAACAACAGATGGGGCCATGACGTCCAAGCCAGCGTTGTCTGAACAAGATGAGAGGCGCAAATCCACGAGCGCAAAATGGCGACACGAAGGAACGGAAAAACAAAGCAAATTGATAATGATGATGATGATGACGTGCAGCTAAATGGAAAAAAAGGGCTTGCATAGCGTCACCTAGCGGTAGGACTCAAGCGACTCAAGAGTACTCAAGAAGCGGTGCCAAGCCAAGCCAATCCATTTGCAGCCAGCAACATAGAATTCAAAATGGCCGCTTCTCTATGGTGTTTTCCGCCGATCGCTCGCGACGATTTTGTCCAAATAATCGAACTTTCGGACTTCAAGCTGTCCGAAGCATTGGTCGTGAATATACACCATTTCTATGGGGTAAGTCACGGTTCCAGCTTTAGGTCCGAAATATCGAACAAGACCGAATTATTGGAGTCCGAAAAAACGGTCGGCGACTGTATACCAGGGTGCGAGAGCGAGTGGAGGGTGCCAAAAATGACTTGCCGAAAACATGTCAGTACGTAGGGCAGAGGACTACCGGTAAAAAGGTCACAAACAAGTGTTTGGTCACATTCAGGGATTTTGATTTCTTCCAGGACCAATGCCGTGGAGGTAGAGCAAAGGTGTTGAAGCTCTTGATCGTCGTTTTGTGCTGCAGCAAGGCCCTTGAAGTCGATGGGCAACCTGTCAGCGTTGCAGTGGTTAACTGTTATTCGGGATAGTGCGTCAGCGACATTGTTGTTTTTGCCCTTGATGAATCTGATGTCGCTGGAGTATTCCGAGATGTATGCCATCTGACGGACTTCCCTTGCGGTATACGATGAGTTGTTGGATGTTAAGGCGTAAGTGTGGGGTTTGTGGTCCATTATGATGATGAACTGGCATCCTTCAAGGAAATGGCGGAAGTGTTTCACGCCGAGATTTATGGCCAGTAGTTCATGCCCAAACGTGCTGTAGCACATTTCAGTTGGAGTCGTTTGTTTTTGAAAAAATTAGATCGGTTGCCAGTCGGAGGCAATAAATTGCTAGAGGACTGCTCCCATTGCTACATCAGAGGCGTCAGTCCCAAGCAAAATCGGCACGTTGATTTTGGGATGGGACAGTAGCGTTGCTTTAGCAAGCGCTGCCTTGATTGTTTGAAATGATTGAACAGCTGATTCATTCCACTCGATTACTGTAGATTTCTTGGGGTTGCCATTAAGAAATCTGTTCAGTGTTGGAGGATCGCAGCACAACCAGGAATAAATCTCCCGTAGAAGTTTGTCCCGTAGGAGTTAGTTTGTTGTTTGTGGCTGGGGGAAGTCTTTGATGACTCTGATCTTGTCTTCAAGAGGACGAATGCTGTGCATGTCCACTCGATGTCCCAGAAAATCCAGCTCGCTGACGCCGAATTCGCACTTGGCAGCGTTGAGAGCAATCCCAAATTCTTGAAGACGTGTAAAGAGCTGGCGAAGGTGGTCCTCGTGTTTCTCGCGGGTTTTACTGAAGACGAGAATGTCGTCAACGTATGCGAAGGGAAAAGTGAATCCCCGAAGAACTGTATCAATGAACCGTTGGAAGGCCTGTGCTGCGTTTCGGAGACCTAACGGCATTCACATGTACTCAAACATACCAAAAGGTGTTATGATGGCCGTTTTCTGGATGTCTGATGGCTCTCGGGGATTGGGTGATAAGCTTTAACTAAATCTATTTTCGTGAAAATCTTTGACCCGTAGAGAGCTCCCGCAATATCTTGGATATGGGGATCGGATAACAGTCGGGTATGGTGACCCTGTCTAGTGCACGGTAATCGCCGCATGGCCTCCAGTCACCAGACTTTTTGGATGCCATGTGAAGGGCACTTGACCAGTCACTCGAAAATGGGCGAATGTATCCGAGCTCCATCATGTGGTCGAATTAGTCTTTGGCGATTTTGAGCCTGTCTCGGGCGAGGTGTCGTGCCGTGGCGAAGACTGGAGGACCGTTGGTTTCGATGCAGTGAGTGACGTTGTGTTTAACTGGCATCTCAGTATTGCATGGTTAGGTAAGTGATGGAAATTCACGCAAAAGTTTTCCCCAAGCTGTTGTCTCGGCAGGCCGCAAGGTGGTATTAAGAGATACTGCCTTGCTCAGTACACCCTGGATGCTGAGATGCGTTGTGAAGTCAAGTAGGAGACGGCATTTCATGTCTACGATAAGTCCAAAGTTCTGAAGAAAATCCGCACCAATAATTGCAAAACGCACTTCCGCTATACGGAAAACCCAGCAGAACAAGCGCCGGAGGTTGATATCGAGAGTCAGAGATTTCTGTCCATATATTTTGATAGCTGATCCATTTACCGCTTGAAGAGGTTGTGTTTGCTGATGGTGCCGACGGTCTTCCAGTGAAGGAGGAACGATGCTGACTTCGGCACCAGCGTCAATGAGGTATTGGACCTTAGTCGTGCGATCTGTAACGTGGAATAGATGGTTGAATTCGAGTCCCGCTGAACTGGCAGTCTTCAGTGAGTGGGCAGGATGTTTCCCTTGAAACGCGCATGGTAGTTTACACTTACACGTGTCGTCTCCGTACTTCTGGTGGTACCCGCACCACGTGCAAGATGTGGCACTCGGTGTGCTGTGGTGAAGTCCGCGAGAAGTATTTGCGCGGGACGGTGACGGTGCTCTGGAACGATCTCGCTGTAGGGCTTGGAACTCAAGTGACAGCTGGTCTGCCTTTGCAGAGAGATGCTCAATTGCGTAACTAAGCGATGCCAGCTGTCCTTGCGGGTTAGGGCCATGTCCTGAAGGTGCAGCTTCCGTGGTGTGTTGTCGAGCCGCATAGAGATCCGATGTCGGAATGGCCATGATCTTGTCAGCCAGCTGGGCGAGTGCTTCCAGAGGTTCTTATGACGTACACAAGATCATGCGAACCAGCTCCGAAAGCTGCTGGAAAAACAAATCACGAAGGATTGTTGCGTTCAATGCTTCAGCACGGACACCGAGCAGCTGATGCATTTTGCAGAGGAGTTCCTCCTCTGCAATGTTCGGACTCGGTTGTTCTACGTATCAGTTCCGATTTCAGCTTGTCGTAGAGAGCATCCACAGGTGGATCTTATAGGACGTCTCGGATAATGGCAAGAGTAGGTTGGGGTAATGCCGCGACAATGTGATCATACTTTGTAAGTTGTGAGGTTATCTTCTTTGTTCTGAGTAGGGTCTCTATTGTGAAGAACCAGAGCTCCGAGTCTGTCATTCAGAAATTTGTAAGCTTGATGGTTGCAACGTCTGAAGTGATGGGGCGGTCGTCGGTACGTGTGGAGGCATTCCCAGTTAAATGAGCCATCATAAGAGGTCGAGCTTGTTGTCGCTGATATCCGGGTCACCACTTTGAAGGGGGCGCATCATCCTTCGACTAGTTTATTTACATATTTACAAGGCAAACTGAAACGGAGTCGCTTGAAGCGATGTCGGGCACTGGAATCCTGGAAGACGGTATTTGTTGACCCGAGTACTGGAATCCTGGAAGCCGGTCTTTGTTGACCCGCACTGCGTGCCTCGTACCGGTTTTTCATCTTCCTTTTCTGCGCTTCGCTGGGAGCTGCTACAGATACAAGCATTGAGTCAGCGGTCAAACCCATAAATGTGATGAAGTTTGTCTACTCAGGTCAGAGCACTGTATACACACGAACTCAGCTCTGTTACATCACGGCGCAGTGGGGGCGCGTCGGGAGCACTTCCGGTCTAGGGCTGTGAGCGGAAGCCACCACGCGGGACGTGCATTCCTGTGTTGTTTTGGAAAAATTAACATACATTAACCGGCCTTCTTGTCAAAACGCCATGACTGGGGCTGTACCAAAAGAGTCAGGAAAGATATGAAGGTCAGTTTTCATGTGTTTTCTGTCTGCTCGGTTCGTCATAGAACATAGATAGGTGGTGTGAAAGAGGAAAACCAGACGCCGTCGGACCATGATTGCTTGTGCGGGAAGCACCTTAGGTTGAATTCAGGGATACTTGTGGTCGTCAGATTCTTTTGTGTTGTTCCAACGTGAAAGTGGGAAAACCGCCAAGTTGTACGGGCCACTGGCCAGACTATGTTCAGCACATCTTCAAAGTTCAAACGGTCGCCTGATCGTTCGAACTGTCGTCTGCTCTTTCAAACGTTTATGCTTGTTGTCACCTGCTCAATCTAACGACAGCGGTCCGTATACCAAACATTGACTCGCTAATTGCAATAAGTAAGTGCACGCCTCAAAAGGCTTTTAAGTTTAATGGCTGGTTGGGGTAAGTAGGCTCGGTGTAAACAGTAGATAGGAGATGCTGATCATTGCTACCAGTGGCCATTACTGATTTGTTATGCTCGATTCACTTGGTCCGATTCTACTTGCGATTTTAGTATATCGACCGTCGACCATCGCAGCTACGGTTCACGCTTTGGCAGCCCAAGCGATGCCGCGACTGAAAACAGCCAGCAGAATGTCATCATGGTTTTAGCGACCATTCTGTGCGTTCATGCGAATGAATCGCCACACGTCACATTACTTACAGGAAGTTTTGGGGCATAATGAGCCTCGTTATATTTCGCTCAGGACACTAAAATGGCAAGACATTGCTAGGAAGATGTAAAATCAACAATTGCAAAGTATAAAAAAAGAGCATGAGGACTCGCACTGATGCTGACAACGGCACATTCCAATGGTTTGTTGATGCGGGACTCGGGGCTTAATGTCCACAAACCACCGCGCATGCGCGAGGATGGTGGCGTGCCACTATGGTCGCTCCGGTTTGTTTGTAAACTTGAGTTGGTGTATACCGACAGTCACTCTGTCACCATCAAGACTGAACAGAATTGTGAAAAAAAACTCTGGAACGAAGAGCAGATGAAAGTAACTGTGCCTAATAACATACTGCATTTTGGTGTCATTACCATGGCAAAGACTAGAGACAAGGAATCTAGCATGATCTTTTATAATATTCAACGTGTTACTTCTGCTATCATTGCTGCCGATGCATAAACTAGTAGAATGCCTGCTTACCTTGGCTCCACGTAACACCCAGTATTCATAAGACGAGTACTAACCGATGTTCTCTTTTTGTCACAGACTCTCCTCCCTGGCTGGCACAGCCAATATGACCTACACAAACTGACTGGAGCCTGAAATCTCTACTTCCAATCATGGAAAACATAGCGGCAATGCTTCCCTCAGTGTTTTCAGATCAAAACACTCAGTTCTAGAACTTCTCACCCAACGGGGATTTATTTGTGTGCCCCATGAGAGAGGGCACACATTCTATCTTAGGTTTATGGAGCAATTTTCGGAGCAGCAGAACTCATATTTTGGAGCAGCTAAGGAGCAGAAAAATCAGCATTTTTGATTAGTAAGCATACAAAGGGAGTATTTAGCCAGTTGCTTCATGAGTTCAACATTCAGGCAGACCTGGTTCATACTACGTGTTGGAAAGAACAGAACAGAACTTCGCAGTAAAGTCTTATTCTATAATTCGCACAAAAAGATGTTTGATTTTAGGAACAAACCTTGTTTAAAATGAAGGGGCATGAGTCGGGAAACGTTAAAGGGACACTGACACCCCCAAAGATGTTTTTTTCATTTTTTCCAGGCGATTCATTATGGTGTCGGAAGACTACCCAACTGCTCGAAACCGAAACCTCCGAACGGAGGTCGGAGAAATATAGAGGATGAGAGAGAGCCGGAAGTCACGTAACTACACCCAATCGCGCGTTTTTTTTTTTGTTTTTTTTTTTTTGCGCGCAGCAGACGAAATGCGCTGCGGGAACCGTTTGTTGTGCGATTCCTTTGCAGTTATGTTTGTTCCGCTCGCTGTTCTGTACTTCAAGATGAGTTATTTTGTACATTGAAGAAATGGAAATGAGTAGCGAGTGCCCGTGACGAAATCCCATGACCGGCTCCGAAATGAATACCCCCAGATGTTGCGTGAAGAGCTGCCTCACATGTCCTGCATCTGAAAGTGGCATTGTGCAGCAGAATCAGCACAAGTTTCCGAAAGATCAACGAGATCGGGACCAATGGCTCGCTGCAATTCCTGAAGAACAGTTACGGGCACCTAAGAAAGCGGACACTACCCGATTCATATGCACCTTGCATTTCGTGGAAAGTGACAACATTGAGTTTGCAGGTGTCGGAAAGGGAATCCCATACCATTTAGTTCAGCTGCGTATCGTCCACAAAATTTTTTTGTTTTTTTCAGTGATAACTGTAAAAAAAGATATGTAAATATCGCAAAATGTTTGACAAAAAAAAAAAAAAAAAGGTATGCTTACACTAGAGGTTGAACCTGGGCCCGCTGTGTATGAAGTGGACATCTTTCCACTGAGTTATTAGGAGGAACTCTTCGTAGTAAGGCAGCCGGTCTACTTTAGTTTGGAAAGTTTGCTGCCGATTTCCCTCCAGCAAAGGCACTCCCGGCTCGAAGTCGGACAGCACCATGCATTGGCCACATTCGCACCTAGTAAAAAAATTATATGCGTGCATACTCAACTTGAAGTACGCACTTCGTGTTTGACCTTTGCACGAGCGATGTCTTCAGCCACGGGAAGGGGCAACGGCTCGGCGACACCTTCGTGCAAATCTGCTTAGTGGTCGGGCGTGTCGTACGGGATGAATACCAATTATTTTGATTGGTTCAAAATTTCTCCTTTGAAGGAAGACAGATTTGACGGTACCGCGAACGACAGTTCTGAAGTGAGGTCCCACGTCCATCATCCGTTGCCATCGTCGTCCAGCACGCGAGACCCACGATACGCGATACGACGCCATGTTAAAAATTACGCAGTGAAAGCACAAAATGCTTCCGGTTCTCTGTGCAACTTTTTTTTTTCACTCAACGTATTTGCAGCTTTTTGGAAGCCACAAAAAATGGGTTTCGTATTTATTTCTACTTTTAATATTGAGTGTGTGCTCTCAATGACCCATGACTTTGATTAAATTTGGTGGTTGTGTCCAAACCTTAGAAAACGGCCCATGACCACAAAGAAGAGAGTGAGCGCGACTTAAACCGGCCAGTTCTCGATCGGCGGTTTTCGGGCGGAAAGAAACCGAATTTCAAACCGCAAATTCTGTTCTGGGTAGTTGGACTCTCATATGTCACGTACAACTAAGAACCTTGGCGAGCATAAATACCCTATCAGTGTCCCTTCACCACATCAACTTCTTACTCCCCCGCTTGTTCAGTTCCCGAAGCTTTCCAAGTGCGTACTCGAAACTAGTTTCCTTCGGCAAGAACTATGTGGTCACTTTGTACCTTGTCCATATCTTTGTACTTCCCACCCCATGTGATTAGTTCTCTTTCACTAAACAACAATGGCCCGCTTGCCGCCATCTTGTCTTCCACAATCTTCTCTTCTGCTAGCTTGCATTGCTCCAGACCACTTTCTCCTGCCGGCTGATACCTTTTTCGCCGCTGATCATCCGCGCATATTTTGATTGAGACTGTCGGATGTTTCTCATTAGGTGAAGACAGAAAGGCACTGTAGTGGTATCGTCTTCATAGTATAAAAAATAACCTTTGATGTAGCGTCACCATAAATTTACATAGTCTTCAACGTACTTGAGCACAGTGTGGTGCAATTGACCCTCTTTAAAGGACACATGCAAAGAAAAAAAACATTTTTTTTAAACAGCTTAGATGGAAAAAGGATGTCATAAAACGATTTTACAACGAAGAAAAAAAATTTTTAGAGCTATATTTACGGCGCTATACGAATTTGTAGTTGGCGCCCGCGGGCGCCGCGGAAAAGTGGCCCTTATTTATCACGTGACGGGCCCATATTTGTCACGTGGTGCTCGCGCTCTTTCGGAAGCTTCCTATGGCCTATAAAAGTAACTTATTCATCTTTGTTTGAAGTATAACAAAAAACTAAGATGAATAAGTAACTTTTAGAGCCCAAAGGAAACTCCTGAAAAAGCGCAAGCAGACGTGATCGACCTGTGCGCCGGTCAGATGACGGCGGCGGCGCCCCGAACCAGACAAACTTCCGCGGCGGCGGCGACGGCGGCGTGGAGAAACGCGTTGAAGCGGCGTTCGCACAACGCTCAGCGTGCGGCGGCGGCGTCGCTTTACGGCTCCGGCGACGCAGGGCGGCGGCGCGCGGGCCTACCACGTGACCAGCGGCGGCTCCAGCGGGCGCCAACTACAAATTCGTATAGCGCCGTAAATATAGCTCTAAAAATTTTTTTCTTCGTTGTAAAATCGTTTTATAATATCCTTTATCCATCTAAGCTGTTTAAAAAAAATGTTTTTTTTCTTTGCATGTGTCCTTTAAGATCCAGTGCCACCTGGCTCAACAAAAAAGGTTTACCTTTTGACAAACTAACAGCAGTCATGGAACTTTCATCAGGCACCGTCGCTTTCACACGCCAATGGCAGATGAGAATTGGTCTTTCGATCACCTCGCACTTCTTTCTCCCTGTGTTCAAGTTTCGATAGCGTGAACATAACAACTGACGAGCACAAAGTGGCAATCCACAAGCGTCTTGATCAAATTTCACCTTTAAATGGCTTTAGAGCCAAACCCGTGCCAAGAAATTGATTGGAAAGCACTCCAAAGTAAACACTTATGCAGATGTTGTATCTAACTCGTGTGTGGTGCTGAACTGATGTCTCGAACGAGGCCTCATGTATCTTCCGCCTGGCGGAATCTTCAATTTCTTTCTTCGTCAGCCTCAAGAAGACTGCCCTTAGTTTGGCAAAAATGCCATACACCGAGGATGGATGGATGGTAGTGATCAAAGTTGCAAGACTGAATTTTGAAAAGGGTCTATTATGGCTGATTTTACGCTTTTGATGCAACTAGGCACAGAAAACTCTGCATGTATCAGAGTGGAGCAACTGGAACAGCTGTCACAAACCTGCCAACAGCCCTCTACTGTGCTTTCAATAGTGACACACGAAATCCAAAATGCTGTTTTGAACAGCTTTTTGCGATGACATGCGTAAAAATACTTTGCCTTTTATTAACAACTGGCTTTTGAACTTCTGCTGGAAGCACCAAAAACATTTCTAATACTCGCTTGGTTGCACAAGCGACATGTATACAGTAGAATCACCGAGCTGTCTTTCTGGTCTCTTAAAGAAATATATCCGCATTTAAATCCCTTTTAGAGGTTTACAGCAAATAGTATGGTTTATAGCCCTTGTCGAAAAAGCCTGAAAAGCAGAGAAAAATGTTTGAATGCGTCAACCGCACAACCACTGCAAAAGGACTGACACGCCAACCGTGTGCGGGTACCCACACAAATATCACTTGAAAAAAAAAGGCCCCGGAAAAGTGGCTTCATGTAAAAAGTAGGAAAAAATGACCACAAGGGGTAAGTAGAATAAATATTTCACCCGGGACCAATTTGGAAATGAGAAGTGTAGCAACTTCGCAAACTTTTCCACAACACAGTAATCGCTTTCTTGTGTGAAGCACTGGAATTACTTTTGATTTTGTCATGAAAAGAAACAGGGAGGTGCACTTGGACACACTAGCGTGAAACGTGGAACGAAATGTTTGCAAGCACTGTCAGTCACAGCCATGAGCCATCGAACAGTGTGGAAGGCAATCGAGCCCTACACTCGGAGGAGTCGATCGTATCCATAAAGATGGCCGAAGACTCGCTCCTCCTTAAAGGGGCCCTGCAATCATATTTAAGCGTCTGCCTTTTTTGCGGTTTCCACGTCTCGTGGGGTTTGGGAAAGCCAGCGGGCATGGAGTGAGTAACTAAATATCAGTGCGTCATATTTTAACCGGACGACGCGGAAACCTCCTCCGCCTACGAGGGCGACCCGCGTTGCCGAAAGCGCGCGAAATGTGACGTCTTTGGTCCTGGGCTTACTACTGGTCAGAGCTGCTAAAAGCATTTTTTTTAGTCGCGATACAAAATATAAGTGTGGCGAACCGTTTCAATTATGTATGAAACTATAGTAGGTTACAAGTCAAGAAGGTAGTGGCAAATGCCCCTCAAAGGGAATCATATATCCCTCCGCCACCTCCGCATCCAATAGCGTCCCATCGTTTCCGTGACGTTGCGGCCAACGCGCGAGGAGGGTCTTGCCTTTCTGTACATATTTGCTTTATCTCTCGACTTTGACTTAGCATTGTGGAAGCCACGAGAGGGAGATTAAGTCTTCCCCCTTCCGATGGAAACAAAGACGACTTTCGGGGATTAGCTTCCCCCTCCGATTGATACAAAGGCTGCTTTCAGGGGCTCGGTTCCTTCTCCGATGAATACAAAGGTCGCTTTCTTAAAAAGTGGGGGTCGGAGACAAGTTGGCACCACTCTGTGGCCATTATCTATCCATTGAAGCGGAACAAGGAGCGTTTCCAGTGAACTCTTCTTTCGATTGCGGAGGGATTTGAAACCGGCGCACCACGCTTGTGGGAGGAGCTTCTCCTACCTTCTTAACTTGTAACCGACTATAGTTTTTGTTCAGTATTTTAGATCAGAAAAAAAACAAATGCAGTTTATAAAGTACGGAAACAAGAAATGACCCGTCGACATACCCGCCACCAAGCGGCGGAAAAAATGGCGCATACCAGAAAGGGCTAGTGGGATGAGGCCCCGACGAACGGCGAGCGTAGAAAAATCCCGGATGTATACGGCGGCGCTGCGATCGTATACCGGCTCCAGGATCCGACCGTTCCGAAGGCCTTGGGCGCGGGCTTGGTTGGCGATCTGGCCATTTGGCGGTATGGCAGCGCGAAGTGGCTCCCGTTCTGAACTGATCTTTACCCTGTGTTTGCTGTCGTTTGTGGCCAATGAAGTGTTATGCCGAATTAGTCTTTAATCGCGCAGCAAATGCAATGCGAGCCGCCCTGGCCGCCCGCTTCACACAGCCTATTCAACACATGCTTTAGTGGCGCCCTCTCGAGCCGTCGACACGGAGTGCAGGCAGCCGTGAACGCTCGATGAGCCCACTACCCCCCCCTCTAGTTGACGGCCACTCAAGCCAGGACCTACAACGTCATGAAGGAGGTTATTTTTTGCTTGTTTTTGTAATTCTATTTTGCCTATAACTTTTAAAATAAAGCGAAATTTGAGAAAAGAAAAGTTTCATTAAGTTACTACGTTCAGTGCGCTCAGGTTCGGTGCAAAATAAGAACCAGTAAAAAAGTCAATGCCCCTTTAAAGAGGAGCAAGTATGCGCGTGTCAAAGAGCAATGCCGTCTCAAGAGCCTCTGTGAAGAGTATCATACGCCACTGAGATGACAACAGTTGACTTCCTGGGTGCAGTCGGCCATGCAATTTGATCCTAATGTTCCTGCATGTACTTAGAATGCTCACATCAGTGTGTTGAAGTAAATCTCCTAGTTTCTTTTTATTTCAAATTAAAAATGAGACGTTTTCGATTTTATGTAATGCCGAATAGAGCGCACAGCTCTTGGGGAGGAGGAGGGGACAGTATGCCCCTGCTTCCCCTTCGTACCCTCCCTTCCCATTTAGTGAAATATTTTCGCTAAATTTATTCTGAAATTCTTTTAAGTTTGGTGGGAAAACTATGCTAAATTTAGCAGTAACATTTTCCTGCTAAATTTAGCAGGGAAATTTTTCCGCTAAAGTTAGTGGGGAATTTTTCACGCTGAATTTAGCGTCGAAATGTTACCACTAAGTGTAGCGGCAAAATTTCCCTGCCAAATTTAGCAGGAAAATTTCCCTGCTAAATCTTGCGGCAAAATTTAGCGAAAATCTTCATGCTAAAATTCGCGGAGAAGTTTTCCCATAATGTAGCACGCAGTTACGCCTGCTTGCAATATTCCCATAATGCAACGCGTGCGGTTACGCCGACGCTCAAGCCGGGAACGGGCGCCTAAGAGCTGCGCTCTAAAAGAAAAGGACAGAAGAGGAAGAGAACTGGCAAACTATAATATGATTACAGTTTGGTGAGAACTTGGCAAGGCAGGCACATAGCCAGGGGGGGGGAGCCATGGGGCCGCCCCCCCCCCCCCGAAATCTTCCATTTTGCTGGGACTTCCTCTCCCCCCTCCCTCTCATACAGCATTTTGTCATGGGCGGGCCCCCCGAAACAATATTCTGGCTATGTGCCTGTGGCAAGGTTATTATTTCCAATTTCAAAATGGTTTCCGTGGCAAATATTTTGTCTTTACCACTTGGGACCCTATTTTCCTACTTTCCACTTGGGGCAATTTTTTTCTATACCCCCGTTGTGCAGCTACGAACATATCCGCAACTGAGGACACCTAATAAAGTTGGGTCACCCGTGTCGATGCAATAAAAACAATAAAAACCAATGTGTTCTAAAACTCCATGCTCAATTACAGCATCTCGATTGTGTTGCTCCATAAAAAAGCTGCCCTCAATTATGACAATATGCACATCTGAATCTCTCCCCCCCACATTTTTGAAGGAATAAAAACAAGGCATCAAAATTGCAGATTGACAGACCCTGATAGCTCGATCAGCTGTTCTGCAAGCCAAGGAATAACTCTGGAATTTCACAATTCAGTGACATCAAGACCACCAGAACACCGTGAAAGCTTTAGAGGTGTACCCAGACGTGGACATACAAATAAAAGGAAAACCAGCAACAAATCCAGTGTCTACGAATAGCGTGTTACGCGGATTTTCCTCGTTGCCGCGGAGGCAGTGGGGAAAATGATAACAAAAATAAAAAGAACTGTGAGGACTGCATGCTCGCGGTGCTCCCATTCCTTTTAAAAAAAGGACCAGAGTTCGACTTCTTTCCAACGAACGTGTGGATTAACAAGGGCGGGCTCTCGCCGAGCAAGAGGGTAGGGTAGTACGCGTCGGTTTGGTTCCAACAACGCGTCGCAATTAGTGCAAATGGGCTGGCGGCGCTGCCGCCGCTGTCTGCTCCGACGTTCTCTCCGCCGACGGGAACCGAGCAGGGCGACCCAACGAGGAGAGAGTTCAGCGAACGCGGTCTCGATTGAAACTGTGTCAGCTCGGCTCGAGGAAGGGAAGCCAGGCAGCATCTTTCCGACGCGGACGGACCACCCGCCTAAGAAAACAAAAACACGAAAGAAGAAA
Organism: Ixodes persulcatus; assembly: GCA_013358835.2. NCBI lineage: Eukaryota > Metazoa > Arthropoda > Arachnida > Ixodida > Ixodidae > Ixodes > Ixodes persulcatus. The sequence goes on along the minus strand of JABSTQ010009094.1, from coordinate 101,243 downwards.
TGTATGAACCCGCCTTCGCAAAACTCTCGGCTTCCGGCTGGCTCGCCACAACCAAGGGCATTTGAGACGAGATCTACACTGCCCAAACGTCCTTTCCTTCTGGTCTTTCTCTCTTGGACAGGTTTTATCTGCCGAACCAGCTGCCCGAGCCTCACACCACGACTTGCAAAAGACGTCCATTCAAAAGCGACACGAAAAGAGTGCTTCCGTTAGCTCGTTGACCACATTTCCCGAACGTCTTCGGGAGCTTTCGGGGGACGGTCTGACATTTAGGTCTGGCCAATACTGTTTCTACATTGGAAATCGGACGAGCAGCGGTTCGGCCATAGAAGATTAGCAGGCGGGGGTGCCCCCGTTCGAAAGCATTTGCAATCGTAAGATAGCAGGCGAGCGAGCACGGGGCAGAGTTTATAAACACGTTGACGTCAGACGTCCCACACTGCCGGGTTCAGCGCTTTTAAAGGTGAAGACGGGGAGTGCTATTACGGCGGGAGTTCGGGAACGCGTCGGAGACCGAGGTCGGTACAATCATGCTTCGAAATACGAAAGGACGACGAGTCACGGATCGCCAGAGCGCTGGAAACTTGGCAGATTAGGCTTAGCGGTGCCCGCTGTGTTCCCGCGACACTGCGGGCGCTGTGACGCCCTGGGGATCGGTCGGGTCCGCGTGCGTGGCGACTCACCTTTAGGGAACACACAGTAATACACAACATTTCCCCAGCCGTTGTCGGGAGGATGGAATCGTCCGTCGACGAGGCGCACTCCACGCATCGTCCCGGAGTCCGGGTTTCTGTATTTGAGCCCGCATGTGGCCGGGAACTGCGCCGATAACGTTGTCAGTAACAGGGTGCCATCGTCTTCGCACGGAAGTTCAATGGGTTCTTCACTTTCATCCTCTGCAACTTGAATAAAACAGCTCATTCTTGAAACTTTATATAAACAAACACACAAGCATACACTTACACCACAACACACATCAAACTTTGGATACTCTCGCGCCTCAACGAGAGAACGCGAGATTCGAAATGTTATGGAAATAAGCGACGTCTGGTGGCCGAGCCACGGGGGTGCGCGACTGGTTGGAAGAACGAAAAAGAACGAATCGACTTTATTTCGTGGTTTCGTCCACGGTTTCGTTGTTTCGTCAGTTTCGTCGGTTTCGTGGGTTTCGCGTTGGTTCAACTTGGTTATGCCGTTATGCTATGGTTATGCGCTTTGCAACGGCGGCGAATGGGCGCAGATTTGATGGCGGGAAATACTCCGTAAGCCAGAAGACACGACATTGGTGCAGTGCGTGGTTTTTGTTGTTACCAGTAGAGATGCTGTTTCAGCTGTGTTTCTACAGATTCACATAAGCTGCTGCCTCTGAATTCGATTGCTGGCGCGTCTTAGCAAACCGCGGCAGCTGACAAGCGGTTCGAAGTCTTCCCCGAGCGATGGCCAACGTCGTCACGCATAGCCGAAATCTCTTCACCCGTTGCGACGGCGGTCCCATGTGCTTTTCGCTCATGCCGTGCGCGGAGCGGAAAGAGATTCGAGAGATGATCGAGTACGGTGGTGGGATGCTCGTGCAGCCTGGCGTGAAACCGCGAGCCATCAGACTGGTGCCCGCCGGCGCCACGGTATGCGTGGACGACCGCGACCCAGTCTTCTCGACCGAGTTCGTCAGGGAGTGCTCCAAACGCGACCTGCTACTTCCGCTCAGGAACTTCGCAGTCGAAGCGCAGAGTTCCTCTCCGGAGGACGGCGTCGAGGACATCGACGACGAAGGGGAGACCGCGCACCGGGTCAGAGGCCTGCGGTCGATACGGGTGAGGAAAGACTTCTCCCTGGGCGAAGACATCAGCATCGCCAAGTTCATGGCCAAAGAACCCGGGCCTATAGGAGGCAACGAAGTCTACAAGCGCCTGGAAAGGTCCGGCCTTGCCGGTAAGCACACATGGCAGGCCCTCAAGGAGCGCTACCGGAAGAAAATCTACCCGATGAGGCACCTGTTCGAGTCTCCAGCGATCACTGAACCGCAGAGGCTTTGCGCAAAGGCCAGAAAGGCCGCTGGTGGTACGCTCGCTCGCCCCCACGACAAAAATCGGGCATGCCCGCCCCCGGAGTCGTGGGACGTCCCGGGCACTTCTGGCTCAGCGGTGCCAACGCCTCGCGCAGCCGCCGACGCGAATGAACAGTACTCGCCCGCCACTTCGACTTGCAGTTCGCAGGTTGTGCCAGAAACTGATGACGATGCGCTTTGCGACGAGTCTCCGCGCCTGCGAGACAGCCCCAAGGAATTGGGCACCACACAGCCTTTCGTCCCGCCATTGTCTGGTAGCGTCGATGACGGCTCGCGCGGCAAGCCTCCAGAGTCTCAAGGGGCTGCTCATGATCACAGCACAGAGACCTTTGTCCCCGGACTGTCTTTGGAAGGAAGTGTTTTAACCAAGTCACCTGACACTCCTGGCTTTGATCTCTACGGTGACACGGAGCCTTTTGATGTCACTAGTTTAGAAGGACAAGCTGCATCGCAGGGCGACTCCCTGGAAGCCCCGGAGGAGACGTCTTCCGAGACCGTCGTGGACGAGACGCCAACCGATGGCTCCTCTGAACGTTCCAGCATATTTGCACCTTTGGCAACGGCTCCAAGGGTCTCTTCGAGTCAAGCTCTGCATTTGCATAGAGATGGTGGTGGGCCCTCGCTTTCGGAGCTTTGCTGCAGCCCGGGCGACCTCAAACTCTTGCGGGGGAAACTTTCGGAGCGTGCATCCCACGACATACCAGAAAGCCAAGGGGACCCTCACTTGGCGTCATTTCCAGACTTCCCTTCCGGCACCCAAGACCCTCGACCGACCCCGGAGCCAGACCCAAAGTTGCTGGACGCTCAGGTCTTTGCGGGAGAAGATTCCAGCAGCGTCCTGCCGAGGGCATTGCAATCTGGAAACGAGCGCCCTAGGACCGCCGTCGTCTTTGGGCAGAGAAGGCATCTGGGCTTTTCTGAGGACGGCGCCGAACAAGAGCCGAGCGTGAGGAAAACAAGTATGGCCTGTGCTCGGGCGGCCCTAGCACCGAGTAGTCAGATTCCGAGTTCCAGCGGCCAAGCGTGGTCGCAGCCTACCCCCGACCAGACGTACCAGTCGAGCGACGAGTATGAGACCGCGACCAGCAAAAGTGCGTCACCATCTCGCGCCGCAGTTGAGTCGCTGTTGGACTTGTTGATCGGGGAGAACTCTCCTCCTTCGAGCCCCAGGTGGAAAGCGAAGGTCGTCAACCCCATCGCGTCATCGATACCGCAACAGTTCTCCCTGCATCCCCTGCACGCTACGACCGGCAAGAAAGACTGGAGCCCTTCCCTACTGAACGACAAGGACCGTGAGATGGAAGTGGATCCGCCACCGCCAACCGCGGGGTCGGCATCGGACATGTCCCTCACCCTCGGGGCAGAGGCCAAAGATATCTGGGATCGGTCCCGCGATGTGGGACAGCGTAAAAGCCCTCGTCGGGCGGTCCGCAAGAGCGTCTCGCCTCCGGGAGTCGTGCTCGAGCGGGAGGGTTCCCCAGTGGAGTGCGAACAGCCTGGTCCCAGTGGAGCGTCGGTTCCGGACGGTGCTGCAGTGTCTTCCGGCAAAGACGACGACTTGGACAGCTGCGACAATGTCATCATCCGAAAGGGAAAGACTGGCAAGGTGAGTTCCGTCCGAGTTTTTTTCCTGGCCCCCTTTTACGGTGGTAGCCGTATATGGCCCACAGTACCAGCCGGTCGGCGGTGTGCAACCGTTGTGGCCGAGCGGCTCGATTATAAGGGGTGGACGGTGGCCACGTAACTAAAAAGACGTGGTATGTGGCACCATGACCTCGCTCAACATTGTGACGTCTTGTGACACTGTGCCTTCACGTGACACCTTAACGTCTTGCGTTACATGCTGATGTTGCGTGAGATTGTCGCCGCACGTGATACCACCATACGACGTGGCAGCGTTGTCGCATGATGCCTTGGCGTCACGTCGTCCCGTGGCACTTTCCACTAAATTTATCGGAGAATGCTTCCCATTAAATTTAGCGGGGCGCATCCCTAACTGGAAACACGTAGCGTTCTAGTAAAAAAACAAAACAGTTGGCTCGTGTCTACCTTGCCTGCTTGATTTTCGTTTTTTTTTGTTTCAGTTTGAACAGTTTGGCAATCTGCTTCGAAAATTAGGTAAATGTGCAGGGAATAGCGTAAGCATGGAGTCACTGGCAGGGTGTGCAAAAACCGCTTTGACTGGCTCGCTAGTTTTCGGAATGCTGGCTCCGGGGGGCAAGAAAACTTTCGTCGGCCGGTCGTCTCGCACTTTCGGACCTCAGGACAGACCCTCTTCAAGAGTCCGTCGAGCAACATTGATGGTCGCCGTTTCGAAGTGCGCGATTGAATCCGAGTTTGCGCCGAACGCCGACGCAGCCCCTCGTGTCCAATGCACGCTTGGAGCACGTGCCCATACGACGGCGGACTCGCATAATTGGCACAGTAGCCGCTAGACGGCACACACTTTTGAAAAAGCGTCTATTCGAGTTTGCGAAGTACGTCGCATTGTACCTCGTCACAAAAGTGTATGTGTGCTTTGTTTCTTTTATTCTAGCTCTTAATATTTGAAGTGGATTCTGTATTTGTCGCTGGGTGTCCGGATAATCCGCAGCGGCGCAAGAGCAACATCTTTGGTCGGGAACTCGACGGAAAGGCCAATTTAGCCGAATCACCCGCCTCAGTCGGGGAAACTACAGTTGGCCGTTTTCTCGTTTCCACGCGAAAACCATATATTCCTTTTTTTTACTAAAGCAAAAAAAGGATTCTATGGGTCGTGCCACGAGTCATTGTTTACACACTTGTGTTTGCTTACACAGAGTTCTTGTGATCTTAACTTGCCACATTGATGATGCTAGCGAGAGAATGTGCCATCTATGAGGTGACCGTGGAACTGAATTTCACTAGAGAGAAGGTTTTGGAGTATTTGTAAGATCAAGTGTATGTTTCATCCCTTGTAGCAATAATACCAAAATCTATCGCATGGTAGCCCACATTGTCGTTCCTCGATTAGTTTTTGTGAACAAGTCTTACGAGGACCACCATGCAGGGTGTCTGGCGACCGGGAAAACCGGGAATTGTCAGGGAAATTTTAATTACCGGGAAAAATCGGAGAATTGTCAGAGATATTGTCAAAAAGCGAGCCCAGTCAGGGAAAATGAGCCGGAAACGCCATCGAGTGTCCTGAGCAAAGACTTGAGGACTTAAGGGCAGAAAAATGGGCAATAAATTCTTAGAGTGGAGCGCAGGCTCTGCTCACCCGATGTAGAGTGTGCTAAAGTCACTGGATCTGGCAAAGTTGCCATTGCCTTCCCACCTGCTAGCCGGACAGAAACAAATACCAACATAGAGACGACAAAACCTGCCAAGGTGATTGGCTCATCGCTGTCGGTTGCCATGGTGATCGCCATTTTGGACCCTTTCAAATCGAAGCTTCGAAAGGGTCGTCAAAACCAGTCGCACCAAGATCGCTGTGGAGCATCATCATCCTGAAAGTGTTCCTCAGCCAATATGAGCGTCTTTGGCACTGTGCATGCAATAAACTTATCACTCATGCTTATTTACCCAGATCTCTTTCAATTATGTTGCTCTTCTAGCATGTTTCAAGACAGTAAACTTATTTTTTAATGCCTCCAAACACTGACTTTACGTGTGATGGCGGTACGAAGATGTACTGCATTACTCGCGGCGTCGGTGCTTGGGGGCATTAAAAAATAATTTTACTCTCTTGAAACACACAAGAAGAGCAACATAATTGTAAGAGATCTGGGTAAATAAGCACGAGTGATAAGTTTATTGCATGCACAGTGCCAAATGCGCTCATATTGGCCAAGGTACGCTTTCAGTACAATGATGCTTTATAGCGATCTTCGAGCGACTGACTTTAACGACCCTTTCGAAGCGTTGAAAGGGTCCAAAATGGCGATCACCATGGCAACCGACTCGATGAGCCAATCACCTTGACAGGTTTTGTCGTCTGTATGTTGGTATTTGTTTGTGTCCGGCTAGCAGGTGGGAAGGCAATGGCAACTTTGCCGGATCCAGTGACTTTAGAGTGTGCTACCCGACGCAAAGGGAACAGCCGACAAATCCAGTCCAAGCCTTGGATTAGATTGAGGGCGCAGCACTAGACTAGATCCAGTTAGAGCTACTAGATTTAGTAACAAATGGAAAAGCCGCAGACTCCAATCCAAGCCTTAAGCCAAAAGTATCTGAAAGTGTGCATCTGGCGGCCATGCTGCCATTCGGTTATTGACGTGTGTGGTTGAACGTAGTGTTTTCATCGTGTTTCCGGAAGTGGCCTCTTCACTGACGATGTCGGCGGCAAGAAAGTGCTCGTTTAATCCGGACTGGACGAACCCGAATATTTCGGAATATGCAAGTTGGATTAAGCCCATGCAAAACGATCCTCACAGTGCTCAATGCCTTGTGTTGTAATGGTCTTATATATTTAACTACCTCTCCAGTGGTCAGAGAATTTACCTTAAATTGTCAGGAAAAACCCAGAAAAGTCAGGGAATTTCAAAATAATAATTTACTAGACACCCTGACCATGCTCCTAAAACTTTATTCTCTAAATAGATGAAAAAGATCACGCAATATATACCTCCCTCGTTGCTTTTCTAATTTAAAGCAAGTTCGTCGGCATTTAGCTCTTTATTGTATGCAGAGGGGATTGTGTTCTTCGTCGTATGGTTGTTTCTCGGCTTGTTTTGATGTTAGTGACGTTATAGAATTTACCATTCCTTACAAAGTCCAGAACCGCCATGAACGTGTCACAGATGGTGGCCGAGCTGAGTTTCGGAAAAGACGCATGCGGTCTCTCCGAGTTAAGGATTACAGACGGTACGGTGTTATCAGCGAACGCCGTGTCGTTTCTTTCCAGTCGTGCAGGGCGGTTATAGACGTGAGCAGCAGCAGTGACGACGACGAAGGTGCAGCTTCCAGACAGCAGCAACCGTTGGACGAAGAAGTGCTCGAGCAGCACCAAAGAAACCTCCAGTTGATGTTGGATGCCAAAAAGAAGATGGAGCGGAAGTGGCGCAAGCAGCGCCCCCACAGGAGGTGTCCTCCAAACTGCTCGTGTCCGCAAAGTGCCCACCATGCCGAGCTGTTACGACTGCTCGCTCGCACGCGCGCCATACTCGCGTTTCACGATTCCCTCGATGACGACCCGGAAGCATACGCGTCCACTCTCTTGTCGGAACTGATCGAGCGATGGCGGACCAACGTTCCTGCTCCCGCCCGTTTGGAAAGAGGGCGAAGGAGTTCTCGGCGGTCCAAGAAATAGAGGACTTTTGCGTTGACGACCGAAACAAGAACGAATCTTGAAGTTTCTCGATCAAATTGTGTTCTCCTTGCGTGCCTGGCACGCCGTTGTCTTTTCTTTATGAAACGAACAAGCTTCTGCTTCGTTGTAGCTTCTTTGTTTATTAATGCTTTATTTATTTACCCATATGAATTTGGTCTTAAACGTTTGTTTACTTCTTGTGCTGTGTGCGTTGAGGAAACAAGGGAACTCTAAATTAGTTCCCAGATGACACTTAAAGGGCCCCTGAAAAGAAAAAAAATGTTTTTTTTTTAAACAGTTTGGTTGGGACCCGCTAAAAGAAATAATTTTAGAGCAATATTGGTAGCGCGAGATTTATTTTAAATTTTGCACGCAAAGTCTATGACGTCGCGGAATGGTCATACGCTCTTTCCACCTCAACGAGATGGTCATACACTCTCTCCACCTCAACGTGATGGCCAAGCCGATCCACCTCCCCTCCACGCGCCCAAAATATCCAGAAAACAAGAGAGAAGGAGGTGACTACCGACTAAATCGCGTCTCACGCCGTCAATATTGCTCTAAAAATATTTGTTTTCCACATAAAATTACTTTTTTACACGCATTTCCCAATCAAACTGTTTAAAAAAAAAAAAGCTTTTTTTTTTCTTTTTTATCTAGAGCATGTTGCTTTAAGCGTCGCTGATGAAGCATTCTGGGTGGCATAAAATAAACTAAAATGGCCAGAGCATAGTTGTAAACCCGAGACTGGGGATACGGACAAGGGACAAAACACAGAACGACACGGACAAAGTCTCAAACGCAGCTACAAACTTTATTTCACAGGACAAACATATATGTCACTCGTCACCCTTTGTCCCCCTCTTTTCCCCTTCCTTTTCCCAAAACCCCTACCCCTTCCCTCTTCCTTTTCCCAAGCCCCCGTACATTCCAGTCAAAAAAAAAAATAACTCGGACGGTGCCAACTCAAAGCTTCCGACAGATTCCGTGTCAACACACACACACCGCGACACCCCGAGGTCATCCCGGTTCTCTTAAACCAGTCAGCCGCAAAACTTTTTCGGCTTCCGAACTTAAGTGAACGGACGTGTGACTGATGCATTCGGCAGACGTTTCTAATGGTCTCTCTCACTAATCTTTGGGTCATTCCACGTGAAACGTCCCAGACGTTGCGCTCGACCACCTCCGATTTCTAAAAAAAAATTCATGGGCTTCGGCCACAATGTCCGTAGCCATACCCTAAAATAGTTTTGACGAAAAAAAATTTGTGATGACGTGAGCGCGATTTTAATTTTTGAAAACGGCGTGAAACTAGGCATCACTCAATAATTTACGAAAAATCTGCTTTTTTTATGAAACACCCAACAATACTTTTTTCTTAAATTTGCACGGTTGTCGACTTACAATGTGGTTGGGTTTGTGCAGTTTTGTTTAATTTAAATATTTTTTTAAAAATACATGATTTTTGTTCAAAAATAAACATTTTTGTCATTTTATTAAAAAATATATAATTGCTCCCGGGACCTAATATAACTTTTTACTGGCTGCCCTTTCGGTATATAACCTATAAAAAATATTTTAAACCGCTCAATTAAACATCTTGCAGTAGAAAAAGATCCTGAAGTTTCCAAAAAGTGTGTTTTGACGCATAAACAGCCGTTTATTCCACCCTGAGGTGGTCCAAGTAAAAATACAAAATATGGTGGGTTTGGAAGAACGATTGATCGTCTTTTGATTCTGAAAGTTTAATCAGAGTAATGTTTGTTTAAAGCGAGAAAACAATTTTTGAAGTTGAACTCTCGCACCACTACCCGGCGTCGCTTCTTAACGCCTCTTCGCCGCACAGCACGCCACCTGCGACGATAGCCGAAGCGATTAGGTCCAAAGAAACAACGGAGTTTGCTGCCCGCTTCCCCTCGTCCCTCTTTTCTGGCTGTAAGGGAAGAAACGGCGAGTATCGTGTACTAATCAGAGGTGCCGCCAGTGCATCGCCATAGCAGGCCTGTTGTGCCCTTTGTACCCGAGGGCGGCTCCTCACACTCCGAAACGCGATGCCTAATCGACGGGCGGCATCAGCTGACGTGGACTTCTTCATGCCATGCCAAAGGTCCCACGGCGACCTCCGATTCCTAAAATAAAATTAATGGTTCTTCACCATAATGTTTGTGGTGCTTCTCTAAAATATTTTTGACGAGAAACAAATTTCATGGGGTGATGGCAGTTTGAACTCGTAAAAAAGGAGTGAAACTAGGACTCATTTATTAATTGATGAAAATTAAGATATTTTTATAGAACAGTGGACTATTTTTTTTCCTAAAAACCACATGGTATTTTGATTGTTGTGTAATAAGGATCATGGATATTCGGTTGAAGCAATTTAAAAAAAGAAGTAATATATGAGAATTTTAGCCTTTTTGATAGTTTGGTTACAAACTATCTCGTTGCTGCAGGTGATTAAAAATTCTTATGGGCAACCTTGTGAATATACTGCACAAAAGAAAAGTTTCGGGCCGTACAAATAAATATCTTGCAGAAAAAACAACTTAATTTGTGCAAAATTTCGTTCTGCCGTTTAAAGAGCCGTCAATTCTGCATTGAGGTGGTCGAAAGAAAAATGCGAAACATGGTGACTTTTACAGAAGAGTTTATTGCCTTTTGTTCTTGAAAGTTTAATTAAAATAATTTTGTTCTAAATACGAAAAAAAAAAAACATTTTGAAGTTGAGCTTTTACGTCGCAACCTGGCGTCGTTTCTTGTGTCTCTTCTCTGCACAGCACGGCACCGTCGAGCCCGGCGAAGCGTGCGACGGTGTAACGGTGTGCCCACGCAGGTAGGGAGCAGGACCTTGAGTTGTCGGGTACATCTTGGTGAAAAGGGGCTGTTTTTCACTCTTGTTGCTTTATGGCTTTTCCCATTTCGACCGTTTTACGCGACGATGTCCTCCTGTGATCTTCCTGTGTCTTGATGTCAGGAGATGCTTAGTGCTGCCGGTTCAGAGCATCCATTAGTAAGCTAGCTGTTTCCTACATATACAATGCAATCACTCTCTCTTGTTAACGTCAGGACAGATGTAAACAGCAGCACAAAAGACCCGTGAACGGGCAATCTCAAACGACGAGGCGATGTGGTGTTGATGAATGCGCGCCGTTGAAGGCTCATGCGTCGTTTGTGTTCATATCAGCTTTGAAATGACAAATTCTTGCGTTGCTGAATAGGACGTAAGTCCAGCACGTAGTGTAGATGGTGACGCAGGCTTAAAGTGGTGGTAACTTCTTGTCCCTTTGATGGGGACCGCTGAGCTAAATCTTGAAGTGAGTCGAGCTCGTTTTTCTTCAACCATTTCTTTCGGCACCCAAAGTATTGTTATGCCCCCGATATTATTTTTGGCCCAGGTAAACAGCTGCTGGGGGGTCATGATTTGGTTCTCGAAGGGACTTCGAAGACTGGCCCTTGCTGCCAGACGCTTCACTGTACCCCCGACTCCGTCACAAGCACTCTTCCCGTGGGACGTTGCGAAAAAATTCTATTCAGCAGAAATGCCGAAATCATTTTCGTGTTAACAGAGGTTTGCAAAGTTTTTTTTATTCTTGTACTGAGAGGATGCACCATCTGAAAAGTAGTGAATTTTTCTAATTTGCGGAAGGTCTCGCTTCAATATATTAATTACTTCACTCTGAAATACAGAAACTGCCACCGTGTCGTGTTCTAGGCAGTCAGAAATAAACCTGAATGATTTTAAAGAAATCTCTTGGGTGGTGGCTTCTTCTTTGCGAAAGTAAATAACAACGGGGTGTACTGATGCCTGAGTATTCACCCAGTGATAGGATTGCGGGGCGTCCTGCACGATGAAACTATAATTTTCAGCGAAGTCCATGAGTACTACTGCCTCGTGTTTGCCTATGTTTGCTTTGCACTCCCGCAAGTATCGTGCCTGTTGTTTGCTCACAAAGTGGTGACCCTTCAGTGCCTTCAGCATATCTAAGAATTTTTCGCGGAACTCGTCTGGTGTCAGAACAATGGTTTCCAGTTGGCAACGCACCCCGCTAACCCACTGTTGCACATGGACGTAATCCGTTTCTTCCGGGTCAAGAAGTGGAGTGCTGCAGAGCAAGGTATCAGCAAAATCGGTACTTGGGCATTTGGCACACCTGTCAAGCATGCACTCTTCATTGTGTAGATCACATACTGTAGTGGATAGAAGTTCTTCGGTGCTTTCGTCTAATCCTGTAGCATGAAGCATGAGCTTAAAAGTTTGGTGTTGCATGCACACGCAAACTGTGTGAGTGCCGCTTTCCCCTGCGAGGACACAATGTGAAGGCCGCAGACTTGCGAATGTTGAAAAGCCGCACCTGAAATCGCAGCTTTTGTTCTATTCCTCGTGCATTTCTTTCAAGTTGAGCAACAACAGACGCTTTTGGCGACCACGTAGCACGTCCTTTTTTCCCGGTAGGCAGTACGAGACAGCGTCGTCCTGATAGAACTCCATGATGGAGGCCTTGACTTCTTAGCTGACCGGGCGGCCTCTTCTTTTTGGCACGGTGCCCAATATTCCTGATTCTGACCTGACCTTTACGGCTTGACGCGCTTGTCGTTCCGAGGCTCCAAAGAAGTTCATAATCTTTTCGCGAGACCAAGAGGGTGGGGCCAATGTTAGAAGTTGTAATTTTTTCTTTCTATTTTTCTCCAGGTCAAACTTGTTTTTTACATCTTGCATGAGTGACACATAGTCACTCAAAACGAAATCTTCATCCTGGTTCGGCTGAGAAGTTTGTTTCTCCTGTACACCCAAAGATGTGTAAATTCTTCTTTCGGCAGAGATTTTAAGTTTTCTAACCTTCTTTTAGGCGTATGTCTCTCGGCTTGTTCGCCCTCGTTTTCGTTGGAGAGGACTCTCTCCAATGGCTGCGAGGGCCTCGTTGACGCTCTCAAGTGCTACATCGGGGTCATCTTGCTCAGAAGGGGCATCACGAGCCAGAGGTGCTGGTGGTGCTTGAAAAGTAGGTCTCTTCTTCAATTCGAAACAATTTCGCCGGCATGCTTGACAAAGTCGGTTTCCAGGAATAAGGTTTAAATTGGGGTGCGCATTTGCCAAGGCTATTGTAATGACAGCTGATCCACGGCGGTTTTTGACGTGTTCATAGAAAGGGTTAGAACATCACTTGGATGCAATCAGTGATGTGTACTTTTTAAGGTATACTTGATAATGATGTGAACACACTGTACGGATGTCACCTTGTGGGCGCCCGGAACGGAGCGAAAGGAGCCGCCGATCCGTGTGCGTCAGGTCTTGAGCGTTGATGAGGGACCGCGTCTTGGTCTGTGTGGTCACATGGCAACCCCTTGCACCAAGGGAGCACAGAGGAAGTTCGGCTTCTGCAATGAAAAAGAAATTTGAATGGAACATGACTGCTCCTTCATTTATGTGAGCCATATCTGTGTGCTGCGCATAAATGACAAGTCGGGCACATATGCGCCTTTCGTGCAGAAGCTAGCCTTGTACGCAAAACGCCATTCGGCTTTGAACGTTTATAACGCTAATTGGTTTGTGACAGGTATAAGGCGAACCATGTGTATTTAATATAAGCCAACGCATCCTTCCCTACATCAAATCAAATCAGTTTATTTTTCATCTTGTACAAAGAAGATGAAGGAGCTGTGGAAAAAAGCTACAGCATTGCAGCTTGACGAGTTCACAGACCCTTATATTGGCAGCTAAGCAGCATCGTGCTAAAATATTCACAGAAGAGAAAAACAAAAACAAAAAAAAAGGTGGGAAAAAAGTAATCTTAACAATACATTGCAACAACACACTCAAAAAAAAAAAAAAAATCATTGTGATCACAAATGTTTAGGGCGCACACATTTAAACCAAAAAACAAAATCGTAAAAAATCATACTCTCTCGGTTTCATACATTCTACAGAGTTCACTGTACTTACAGGTAAATAAATCAAAATGCACAAGATGATATCTATTTAATAAAGACGGTAGTATGAAACTTAAGCAATCTTTTCCATAGTTTGAACGAGGTGTACGCACTACCCAATTTTCTCTATGTCTTGTTGAGTAGCTAGTTATGTTCTTTAATTGAAGATGAGCCAGATCACGTAAGTTAGTAATATTGTTTCGTGTTTCTAATTTATACCTCGAACTTAATCGATACCTATACAAGTTGAACGCTTTAATCACATGGGAACGGTAGAACAAGTTAGTACTTGGCGCTCCATAAGGCTCATTGTAAATATGCCCAAGACATTTTTTTTGTAATATATGGACACGTTGAAGGTTTGAAAATGTAGTTGTTCCCCATACCAATTGACAATAGTTTAGATGAGAGTAAAAGAGCGAATTATAAAGGAGTAACTTAATTTTTGTGGAAAGAAGGTATTTAACACGACCTATAATGCCTGTGATCTGAGCTATTTTAGTTACTATATGGTTTATGTGGCTATCCCACGACATAGTGGAAGAAAATACGACACCAGGACACTTAAAATGTTCAACAATTTCTATAGAACGTGAATTTAGGATGATATCTTTATGTACTGGAACTGGCTTGTTTTTTTGTCTGAATATGACTGCTTTAGTTTTTACTTCATTTATCTGCATGGAATTAGAAACTGACCACTTTTCTAGTGCTTTCATCGTAAAATTACATTTGTCTACAAGTTGGTGGATGTCATTACCAGAAAAGAAAATACTTGCGTCATCCGCGTATATAATAAATTTGGCAATAGGGTTGATGTTCACAATGTCATTAAGATAAATGTTAAAAAGTAGCGGCCCCAGTATACTACCCTGAGGCACGCCACAAAGGACGGGTTGAACTTTGGAGCACGTATTATTTATTTGAACGACCTGCTTTCGATGAGATAGGTACGACTTCAAAAGCAACAACACCTGTCCACGAACACCATAGCATGCAAGCTTTTTTAACAATGTATTATGATTTACCAAATCAAAAGCTTTCGAATAATCCACAAATATACCAACAACCATAGCTTTGCTTTCAAACTGTGTAAGTATGTATTCTTTTTGTTCAAGTAGTGCTATTTCAGTAGATTTGTTTTTACGAAAGCCAAATTGGTATGGGGTTAACAAGTTACATTTATCGATAAAGTTTGAAAGTCTTGAATGTAAAATTTTTTCAAGTACTTTTGAAAAAACGGGCAGAATAGAAACTGGCCTATAATTAGCCAGATTATTTCTCTCTCCCTTTTTATAAAGAACAGTTACTCTCGCAACTTGCATCCTTTCTGGAAAAGCAGCAGCCACTATACATTGATTAAATATCTTAGCAAGAATCGGTGCAAGGATATGAACTACGTGCTTCACGGGCTTTATTTGTAAGCCGTCGATATCGCAGCTATTACTGTTTTTTATATTTTTGATTACTGTTATCACCTCTTCCTCGGTAACAGGATGTAAAAACATAGATCTGTCATTTTGTACATTTACATAATCGCAACATGTGCCAGGCGAGTCATCGCCGACAGCCATACTAGTAAAGAAATCATTAAATGCGTCAGCTAATTCTCTTCCGGATAAATCTTTTCCACTGACTTGCAGTTTTGAAAGAGGGGTATGTGAGGGACCGCGATGCAGGACTGTATTTAATCTAGACCACATCACGTCACGCCTACAGTTCTTATCGTTTATAAATGAGGAGTGATATTCCGTTCGCGCACATCGTAGTTTCTTTGTTATTTTGTTTCGATACTGCTTGAAAATGGTCCAATCATCGGGTGTGCGAGTATTTAAGAATTTTTTATACAAGTCATCTCTTATTTTCATTTCCTTCCGTAATTCTGGCGTGATCCACGGCTTACGAATTTTTCCAGTTAGCCTACACACTTTAACAGGGAAGTGAGTACAATATAAATGCTTAAAACTGCTCAAAAAGGTATTATAAATCTCGTTTGGTTCTTTTAAATTGCTTATATAGCTCCAATTTGTATGCAAGATTGCATCCCGGAACGCATTAAGCGCCGTCTCTGTAATTGATTGGTAAAGTATTTTGGATGATTTGTTCACTGCTGGCTCATTTTTTTCAATGTAAAGAAACACAGGAAGATGGTCACTAATGCAACACGATATAGCACCCGCTTCAGAATTTGATTGCACACAGTTTGTAATGAACAGATCAAGGACGGATAGACAATCCACTGTGACCCTTGTTGGTACGTTAATCACATTAACGAAACCATTTGATAATATAAGTGTGTCAAAATCTCTGGCTGACGGGCTATTATTACCCATATCTATATTAAAATCCCCTCCAGCAATTAAGAGTTTTCCATTTTCGGCCACAAATGCAAGAAATTGATCGTAGAATTCAAAAAAATTTAAAACATCTCCGTTTGGTGGACGATAGCAAACAGAAAACACTGCCTGGCCCGAACATAGCGAAAGTACTTCATAATCAGGAGTAATTGCACTGTAACAATCAAGCAACGTGCACTCTGTACTATTGTAAAGTAGCAACGCAACCCCGCCACCTCGGCTGCTGGTTCTGTTTAAATAATAGGTTCTATAGTTTGGCAATCTAAAAACATCAAACTCACTTGTGCTCCAAGTCTCGCTTAGCATAATAACGGAAAATTGAAACGAAAATTCAGTAAAAAACTCTTCTAAACACAAAAACTTATTTCTTACCGACCTAGTGTTTAAATGTATACATTTCATGTCTAACGTAACACATACTACATGTACGACGAACGGCCAGCTTTAAAAAAAATAGCTAGTCTATTTGGTTTGAAAAAGTCATGAATTGAGCGGCCGCAACTATACAGATCTGTGACAGGGTAGACACGAGTAAACACGACACAACTATCATTGTATTGTACAAAATTTAAGCCAGCTTTCCTACGTACCCTGATCAGCATCCACAGGAACTGTAGATTGACTTCTTTCTCCAGAGGGACCAGCTTCATCCATCGTTACACCACCGTACAACATACTTGACGAAAAATGAAGTTCTTTCTTCGACAGATTTCCGATCTCAAATGGTCGTTCAAAAGCCAACTTCTCGCTTGTCAGCCCTTTCTTAGCTTACTAGCGCAGAAGCGGGTTCCTCAAAAGGCAAGGAATAAGTCTCGATACCCAGTGTCAATAGTGCGGACACGTGCCTTTGTTTATTCATTATTTCCGATGGGTCATGTTAAGATTCCCGCAGTGACAATATGGACTGAAAATAATGCTAGAAGCGCAATCTTTGCTTGTGACGATGCTTCAAGCGTCCGAGTTAACATACTGAATTAGCGCGTTTCAAAGCTTTGATCACGCGCCTGTAGCCTTCACTGTGCTCCAACTAAGCGCAAACCGGATCATAGTTCCGCTTTTCACCGCAGCATGCGTGACGACTAGATTTCGCGGCAATATTATCGTGTTTCAGACGTCCACATCAGCTGATGCTGCCCTTCGATTAGGCATCGCGTTTCGCAGTGTGAGGAGCCGCCCTCAAAGGTACAAAGGGCACAACGGGGCTGCTATGGCGACGCACTGGCGGCACCTCCGATTAGTACACAATACCTTCTTCCCTACAGCTAGAAAAGAGGGACGAGGGGAAGCGGGCAGCAAACTCCGTTGTTTCTTTGGACCTAATCGCTTCGGCTATCGTTGCAGGTGGCGTGCTGTGCGGCAAAGAGGCGTTAAGAAGCGACGCCGGGTAGTGGTGCGAGAGTTCAACTTCAAAAATTGTTTTCTCGCTTTAAACAAAAATTACTCTGATTAAACTTTCAGAATCAAAAGACGATCAATCCTTCTTCCAAACCCACCATATTTTGTATTTTTACTTGGACCACCTCAGGGTGGAATAAACGGCTGTTTATGCGTCAAAACACACTTTTTGGCAACTTCAGGATTTTTTTTTTTTACTGCAAGATGTTTAATTGAGCGGTTTAAAATATTTTTATAGGTTATATACCTAAAGGGCAGCCAGTAAAAAGTTATATTAGGTCCCGGGAGCAATTATATATTTTTTAATAAAATGACAAAAATGTTTATTTTTGAATAAAATTATGTATTTTTAAAAAAATATTTAAATTAAACAAAACTGCACAAACCCAACCACATTGTGAGTCGGCAACCGTGCAAATTTAAGAAAAAAATATTGAGTGGTGTTTCATAAAAAAAGCAGATTTTTCGTAAATTATTGAGTGATGCCTAGTTTCACGCTGTTTTCAAAAATTAAAATCGCACTCACGTCATCGCAAATTTTTTTTCGTCAGAACTATTTTAGGGTATGGCTACGGACTTTACGTCTCCCCAGGCTGGAGAGCAGTCGGCACATTCATTCAAATGTTTGACTATTTCCGAATTCGGATCTTTGTTTTTTACATTTCGTTTATGTTCCATTAATCTGTCATTCACACATCTTTTGGTTTGACCTACATAAATGACACCACATTTCATTGGTATCTCGTACACTACACCGATCTCGCATACTGTAGATTTCTCTTTGTGCGCCTTTTTACACTGGTTGGGTGCTCTCAAAAACAGGGTCAACCGGTGCAATCTAAAATCCCTCTCAAAAACTACGTCGGCGCCGAACTTCTTTGCGCACGCCTTTAGGTTGTGTGAGATGTCATGGTGGTACGGGATAACCGCCCAACGTCCCCGCCGTGGCTCAAGACTTCCTTTATTTCCCGAAACTAGCTTTTTAATCTGTCCAATTATGCCATCACCCGAAAACCCAGCATTCTTTAATCGACACATCTGCTTCTTCACTGCCTTACTTACGTAGTGGGTGCAAGATTGGTTTAAGGCATTGTCTATTAATGATCTAATAATGCCGCATTTGACCGTCCTAGAGTGGCAACTCGAGCGCGGTAGGATAGGCTTCGGCGTGAGTTTTTCGTACTCCCAGCATAAACCATTTGCCACGTGAATCGGCAAGTCCAGAAACTGCAGATTAATGGAACATAAACGAAATGTAAAAAACAAAGATCCGAATTCGGAAATAGTCAAACATTTGAATGAATGTGCCGACTGCTCTCCAGCCGGGGGAGACGTAAAGATTGTAGAAAGGGAAAACAACAACATGAAAAGATTAGTGAGAGAGACCATTAGAATAAAGACGTCTGCCGAATGCATCAGTCACACGTCCGTCCACTTAAAGGGACACCGACAAAGGTATTTATGCTCGTCGAGGTTTTTAGTTGTACGTGACATATGAGAGCCCAACTACCCAGAACAGAATTTGCGGCTCGAAATTCGGTTTCTTTCCGCCCGAAAACCGCCGATCGAGAACTGGCCGGTTTGAGTCGCGCTCACTTCCTTTTTCGTGGTCACGGGCCGTTTTCTAAGGTTTCGAAGCGACCACCAAATTTATTCAAAGTCGTGGGTCATTGAAGGCACACAGTCAATATTAAAAATAGAAAAAAATATAAAATCCATTTTTTGTGGCTTCCAAAAAGCTGCAAATACGTTAATTGAAAAAAAAGGTAGCACAGACAACCGGGAGCATTCTGTGCGTTCACTCAAAATTCTCAACATGGCGTCGTTTCGCATATCGTGGGACTAGCGGATGGCAGCGGACGACGGGCGTTGGACCTCTACTTCAGAACTGTCGTTCACGGTACCGGCGAATTCTGTCTTCCTTCGAAAGAGAAATTTTGGACTGATCAAAAGAACTGATATTCATCCCGTACGACACGCCCGACCAGCAAGCCGATTGCACGAAGACGTCGCCGAGCCGTCGTCCCTTCTCGTTGCTGAAGACATCGCTCGCTCAAACGTCAAGCACGAAGTGCGTACTTCGAGTTGAATACGAACGCGTACGGTTTCTTTACGAGGTGCGAATTTGGCCTCTGCGTGGTGCTGCCCGACTTCAAGCCGGGAGTGCATGTAATGAAGGGAAATCGGCAGTAAACTTCCGACATACAGTCTACCGGCTCCATTAGTACACGCGGAAGAGTTCCTTCAGTAGCTCAGTGCAGCGCCTCCTCTATGGGGTAATGCCTGGCAAGAGAGTCCGAAGAGCATGTTCATGCCCTCTCCTAACCTGCTCTCTCGCTCGATCCGCCTTGCCGCTAGGGGCGGTCGTATCTTACTGCTCTCTTCTCCGTCGACGCCGTCACCGCCGTGCAGACCCAGCTGTCCGTGCGGAGCCGCGGGCGAGGTCATTGTTTGTTTAGACGTAAATAAATAAAAGAGCATGGTCTTGGATGTTACAGGGTGGATATTTAAATAAGGATTGAAAATACTAGTTGTATACCACTCGCAAAACACTAAGGGGGCCTGCGGCAGGGTGAGACACGTATATTAAAGGGCGCATTAAAGCGCGCGCATTTTGAAGCTTGTGCTGCAGTCTCATTTAAATTTAAAGTGCTTCCCAGTTATGATGAAACAAATGATCGCAGCCGTACTACACTGGCCAAATAGGCAATCTACAGCGGACACACCAGGGGCGGCTTGCTAGAAACTGCGTCTCCGCTGAGACTAGGGAAAAGAAAGCACTGCCAAAGCCAGCGCATGAGCTGAGCGGGGAACTCAAACCGCGTCTCAAAACGTTTGCGCGCCCCAGCCTTTGCAGTGCTTTCTTTCTCCCAGTCTCAGCCGAGGCGCTGTACCAAGCCCGCCAACATTCCCAACATCATTAAAAACCAAACACAATTGTCTTTATTAGATCACTCAAAATACACGTACAGGTCTCAAATCGGTCTGTTTCGGAGCAGCATTATTTTCATGGGGGAAGGGAAGTCAAGCCCCCAGACCATCTGGGCAAGACACTAAAAATACTCTGGCTGGCCCTGGAGCCCTGGAACCTGCCACCCAGATGGTCCAGGTTAGAAGCTCCCTGCTCTCCCCCGCGACGGGAAGAAGGGACAGCAGTGCATGAAGTTTGTGAAGCCCCTTCTCACAAACTACTCAGCTGACATGACGGACAAGAACACTGTGGCGAAGCCCTTGTCAATGAAGTTCGTGAAACTCACCTAATTTGTTGTGAATAGTAATCACTTCTCAGAATTTAGTTAGCAATATTAAACTGCATTTTTTTTTTATTTAGGCAACTGTGAATGAAATCAAGCCACCGCGTTAGGGCGGTTCATTTCAGAATGCTGCCACCGAGTGCAGCTTAAACGGCACCGCCAAAAAAATTTCGATCAGAGCTTTTTTAGTTTACTTCCCAGCTTATTATATTCACTTTCCTCACGTACAGTGTTACTTTTAATCCCGATTTGCACCTTAAGTTACATCTGATGTTTTATTCCGGACAAAGCTGTCGAGTACATGTTACTCCAGCTGCGCGAAAGACTGGCTGGGGATAGAATTGGCGCGCCGTGTGGTGTCGCAGCTTGGATTCACGCGTGGCAAGGAGCACGGCTGGCCACCCTGGGCAAGAGCGGGATCTGACAGGCATTACCCCATAGAGGAGGCGCTGCTCAGTCAAAAGACATCCAATTCACACGCAGCGGGCACGGGTTCGATCCCTGGTGTGGGTGTACCATTTTTTTATTTTTTTTTGTCAAGCATTTTGCGATGTTTACAGTTCTTTTTTTTAACACTTATCACTGAAAAAAACAATTGTTGTGGACGATACGTCGCTGAACTAAATGGTATGGGATTTCGCTTTTGACACCTGCGAACTCAATGTAGTCACTTTCCACAAAATGCAAGGAGCATATGAATCGGGTAGCGTCCGCTTTCCGAGCTTCGCCTAACTGTTCTACAGGAATTGCAGCCAGCCATTGATCCCGACCCGTTGATCTTTCGGAAACTTGTGCACTCTGCCGCACAATGCCACCTTCAGATGCAGGACATGTGAGGCAACTCTTCACGCAACATCTTGGGAGTATTCTTTTCGGAGCCGATCACGGGAATTCACCACACTACGGCACTCGGGCACTCACTACTAATTGCCAACACTTAAATGTACAAAACAACTCATCTTGAAGTACAGAACAGCGAGCGGGACAAACATAACTGCAAAGGAATCGCATGGCGAACGAACGCATTTCGTCTGCTACATGCGGAAAAAAAAACAAAAAAAAAACGCACGGTCGGGTGTAGCCACGTGACTTCCGTCAGTCTCACTATCCTCTCCACTTCCCCGTGTGGTGTGGGAGTTTCGGTTTCGCTTTCGAGCAGTTGCGTTTTTTGGCTTTATTTAAAAAATATGTGACTCTGTAGCAAAATATTAATTGGGTAGTATTCCGACACCATAATAAATCGCCTGACAAAAAAAGAAAAAAAAATTTTGGGGGGTGTCAGTCTCCCTTTAAGTTCGGAAGCCGAAAAATTTTTGCGGCTGACTGGTTTGAGAGAACCGGGATGACCTCGGGGTGTCGCGGTGTGTGTGTGTTGACAGGGGATCTGTCGGCGGCTTTGCGACTGGTTTTGGGAGAGCCGGAGTGACCTCGGGATGTCGCGGTGTGTCTGTTGACACGGGATCTGTCGGCAACTTTGAGTTGGCGCCGTCTGAGTTTTTTTTGTTTTTGTTTTTTTTTACTGGAATGTATGGGGGCTTGGGAAACAAAAGAGGGAAGGGGTAGGGGTTTTGGGAAAAGGAAGGGAAAAGAGGGGGACAAAGGGTGATGAGTGACATATATGTTTGTCCTGTGAAATAAAGTTTGTAGCTATGTTTGAGACCTCGTCCGTGTCGTTCTGTCCCTTGTCCGTATCCCCAGTCTCGGGTTTACAACTATGCTCAATTTACACCAGCTAGCCTACACCCTCACCGTTGCTTCATTAAATTGGCCATCTTTTGTGGGTTGCTGCATTCGTGCAGAATCACACTTGCTTACCTTTGTAAAAGAGTTGAAATGTAATAAGTATTTCATCTATGGGAAGGTGTGACAAGATGGGTAGCATCACTAGTAAAACAGTGTTTCTGTTGCTGTACACAAGCTGTAAACATAATCGTGATCTACTTTTCAGATTATCATTGTGTAAACCAGTGGTTCTCAACCATTCATGTTTCGCGGACCCCTTGTGGATCGGTGGAGATGATGGAGGACCCCGTTCGTTTTGAGGGGAAGGGTAAGGTATAGGTTAAATATAATAATGATTTATTAAATGGAAATGAATAGGGGCTAGTGTGAAGGAGACTTCTCTTATTGACATACACACGAGAAAATCGCCCGAAAGCTGAAACACTCCTTCTCTATCTGAAAAAAGACAACTTTTATTGCCGGGCTTTACTGATGAGGCAGGGCTTCGCGGACCCCTAGAATGCCTTCGCAGACCCTTTGGGGTCCGCGGACCCCCATTTGAGAACCACTGGTGTAAACTTTAAGGGGACCACTAGAGGTAGTTGATAGCAGGAACCAGGTGATATTTTCTCACACTCGCTTGTTTTATTAAAACGTTGTGAGGTTCTTCATGCAGCGTGACCTCGTAGGCAGCATTATATTTTTAGCAAGATAAAGGGACCTTGAAACAATATTATGTTTTAATTTGCCTAACTGCATACTATGTAGCAGAAAGCAAGAGAAGCACGTGAGGATAAAGACGAAGAGACACGATTTTCTCAATGAAATTTTGGAAAGCGGGGCAGTCTGTTTTCTTCTTTCTGTTCTTCGAACAAACTTGTTGACTTTGTTATGATTTGTTCCGGTTCCAAGGGGTTTCAGATATGTCGCTGCAGATTGTGGCTCATGGATTGGACATGAGCTTACACTCGGTGACAATGAATCCATCGGCGAATGTTCCGAGCAATGTCTAGCAATGCCCGGAGAACAGCACGTGCCCCGGGCATTGCCAATCCAGGTATGTCGTTGCTATGAACATTGGCAGTATGAGCTGGCAGAGAGTGCCTGACAACTTGTATTGGTCAGAGTGTTTGAATGTAAAATTGTTTACTCTGAATAGAATATAATTCTTAACAAGCTGACTCTGAATTGAATATATAGATCTTACATTTCATGTAAATTGAGCATGGATAATCTAATTAATCACAGCTGCAATTATTTTTTGGCAGACATACCTATAAAGAGAAACCAATTTATTGCACAATAAACATTTCACACACTTTTGCTAAAAAAAAAAAAGGCCCCATTGAGACGTGGGTAAAACAATATGTAACATGTCGAACAAAGTGATGGCTACCTTATAATGTATCTACATAAGTTGATGCTTTTATTTTTTTTATTTTTTTGGCACTGTCGTTTAAAATAGTAGGGGTCAAAACTGTAAATTGGCCAAGCCACTCAAAACGCTCTGCACGTTGTCTGAGCATGCCGGATTAAAACAGTAAAGCTTGACGCGCATGCGCCGGTGTGATGCGGTAAACCTTGACACATGAAAGTGGAGAATTCTGAAATACATTTGTAATCTCTGAATATTTTACAAAGTTGATCGGATACTTTGAGCACCAGAAGTGTACTGCGAAGCAAATAGCGACACTATTCACAAAGTTTAGAATATTTACATGCTTCTAATCATTTTGCCCTGGTTTGAAGAAGTTAATGCTGCCCTATTTTTTCATTTTTTCATGTGCATGTGCATGTACTATGTCTCTATGAAAGTTAGTGAATTCTTTCAAGCAGCATTTTGTAACAAAATCAAGAAGAAAGGTGTTTCATGATCGCTTTAGGCAGCTTAGTATTGCTACAAAATAATTTGTCCCATTGCGATAAGGGGTGTGGGACTTGACCTTCATTTTTATGACAAGATGGCTATTGACGAATTAAAATTTGAGTCTCATAAATCCACCTTTTTCGAAGCCACTATTTATTTCAAGTTCTTCGGATACGAAGTGGCCATTCTGAGTATTAGTTAATCGGAGGTAAAATCGTGTTAAAGACTCCTTAGTTCTGTTATGCATAGTCAACGCACTGTTGCATGGTTGACACCTTTTTTGCAGGTTACAGTTCATCTAATTCACTCGTTTGTGACCTGTCATGATCTCCATTGGTCAAGCCATTTTCGAATATCAGAAGCGTCATTCACTGTAAAGTAATTCACCACAACCTGCAAAGCTCCTAGGTACCTCTAAAGCACAATGTGTTATGGAACCAACTCAATCCTTGCAATGCCTGTGGCAGAGACATGCAATGTGTTAGTTAGACGAGTTATTT
The DNA here is from genome assembly GCA_013358835.2 of Ixodes persulcatus. Classification (NCBI taxonomy): domain Eukaryota; kingdom Metazoa; phylum Arthropoda; class Arachnida; order Ixodida; family Ixodidae; genus Ixodes; species Ixodes persulcatus. The sequence goes on along the minus strand of JABSTQ010009094.1, from coordinate 76,889 downwards.
CTGCGTGGTCCAGTTTGAATATTTTATTGAAAAACTGCCAGTTTGCCAGTAGCCACGTGTGACCTCTTAATGCAATACAAAAGTCAAATTGTGGAAACAAGTTCAGCAAACTCGTTATGTAAAAGACTGTCCAGGCAAGAGCTCAATTCCAGAACGTTTGACAGGTGGCAGCATTGGCATAGGTAGTGCAATATCCAATTTATTTTTGTCGCCAGTGTGCAGGCGTTTTGTATGGGAAAAGACTCGCAGCCCTTTGCAGTTCTACAAACAATGTTTTTCATCGTACAGTATGGCTGTCTTGCCAAAGTGTCGATAGCTCGTCTTGTAGCGCAGCAAGGTTAAGGCTTCATTATTAGAACGCGCCGTGGCAGGCAGTGCTACAAATGGAATATGTGACATGCATTTGCTTCAAGTGAGTTAGGGCTTCGTTAATGAACTCGGAGGCCGATTGCAGACAAAGAAAGCATTTACTGTTTGTCAGGCATCTGTGTCCACTAAAATTGTGCCTTCCAGATGGTGGCACACACTCTAAGTGGTTCATAAGCTTTTGCAAAGACGGCGCCAACCGTAAAATACCTGGGGAGCACCTACCCCACTTTTACTGGAAACTGGGTTAATCTAGGCATGGGCGGTTGTCCGGTCAGATCGGGCGCTTAATGTATAATTTGCAGGATTTCCAAGTTTAGAAAATGTCAACAGTGGGCGCTTGAACGAAGTGGGCACTCCCGCAGTATTTTATGGTAGTAAATACTGCGACACGCATGCTGAGCTTTGTTTTCTGGCTATGGAACTTCCACTCTCTCAAAGAGCAGCCACTGCTAATGCAGAGGAATGCGTAAGCATAGCTCAGCCTTTCTTATGCAAGTTTTTACCACTGCGTACATCGAACCAAAATCTTGGCAAGTTGGGCAAATTATTTTGCGCTGCATGTTGGCGTCTGGGCCATTTGCTTCATTCGTTTGCGTTTTCACTTCACCAAAGTTAAAAAGCATTCAGCAATAAAACACTGAACACCTTACACATTTGAATGTATAAGTTTCTCGGTCGCACCGACAAAGGTAACCCGTAGTCAGCCTATACGGTTTGCACACGTTCCAGCAAGCAGAACAATGTATCGCACTCCGTGCACTCCAGACCCACAGTTATTGCCTTCCAGCAGAACGTACACTTATTCTTTGCCGAAGCTTAGCACAAGACATTTTCTCGACCAACACCGATTGAAGGTTGAACAGAGGCTAGTAGTCCGAGCACATCTGCTTGCTTAGACAGTGTTCAATTGTTGAATGTTTCACGTGCTTTGTGGAGGCACATTGCGCAAAGTGTGCGTTTGGTACGAAGAGGTCCAATACTGCAGGGCATAAAAATGTGTTGTGGCATGTACAGAGTGTGACGAATCAAGGGGCTCGCCGTAAAATGAGGCAAAAAGACAGACGCCTGCACACAAGGAGGTCACATTTCGATCAAATATGTATTTTATGGTGTATTTTACCTTGTAAAATTTCAAGGCGCATCTCACTATCTGCGAAAAACTGGAGCACCCTTGACATTTTCAACTGCAGGTGCTGACTCAGCCGACCGAGGATCGTGTTTGTGGCGCCATCTCCCGATGGGTGCAGCAAGTACTCTGTCAAAAGCAGGTGACTGTTATTGAGTGCTTGCTGCACCTATCGGGAGATGGCGCCACAAGCAGGACTCTCGGGGCACCTCTTTCTTCTGTGTTGGCATCCGCGATTGAAAATGTCGAGGGTACTGGTCCAGTTTTTCCCGGGAATCAAGAAAACCTTGAAATTTCACAAGATAAGGACGACCACTAGGAGACATCTTTGGTGAAAGTTTACATTTGTTACATAATCCCCAATTTTTTTGGCTCGTTTTACAGCGAATACATGAAGCCTGTTAGAGGTATTGACGATGTCCATGGGCACGATATATGCAGAGATGATGATGGTAAACGTCTGTGCCCACCATACTATTGTTTTTTTTTGTAACATGAAATTTGTTATGGAGGAGGGTATGTATGAGGAGACTAACATTAAAAGCGACCTCATCAGCATCACATGACCAAGTCATGTGGCATGTTGCAATGCGTCGCATGGCCACATGGACCATGCGACAATATGCGGCACAAGTCTGCAAGTCTTGGTATAAAAACTCTTACACAGACGTGAACAATCCTACAACATATATGTACAAGAAGTTTGTCAAGAATTACCAAAACGGTTTGCAAGTTTTTTGCTCTGCATGGAATGGGCATGTCTAAAAAATGTGAAGCAATTGCACAAGGAGACAGAGGACAGATGGGATGAAATGGTTGGTTCAGCAAATGGAGCACCAGTTGGAGAAGCGACTAGTCCGCAATGTGAAATGCAGCGTTGCTCTTGAGAGAGACTCATTCTAATACTGGCTATTATTGGCTTTCAGAAAACACACATTCTCACTGAAACCCGCTAGAAGTGAGAAAAACGGACTGGAAGATTTACCGTCAATTCTGGTAACCCATGAAGCATGATGGTGCAAAGGCATTGAAAAGTTCAGCTTGTGACTGTCTGCAATGCAGACATCTACTACTGCAGACTGAAATACACTCATGTTAATCTAGTGATACATAGTTGGCTTTTTTTCTTTTCAATATCTCTGTGCACGAAAGTGAAAATGCAGCATGCGCATTTACAAAGTCTTACTTTTCAAAGCGTATTGTATCTGCCTAAATGGAAAGCTTCACTGATGGAACACGTAATTCCAATGGGGCGGCCTTCGGTACATTTTTATAAGTGACAAAGGCTCATTTGCACAAACAGGATTACAGTGAGATCTGCTTCAAATAGACCAACACACACTACACACACAATGTTTCATTTAGGCAAACATGTCCTGCTTTTTGGTAGACAATTCACTGCAGTATGCTCAAATCAAAACAGATTTGTTGCTTGGAGAAGCCTGATTTCTCGCGGAAAACACAAAGGTAGCTTTTTAGACCTCCAAGATACTAGTTACTGGAGTTTCTCATGGTGGAGCAAGCATTTTTACTGACGCTTGGAATGAAACATGGGTTATGTAAATGCGGTGGGGTGGTCGCAAGGTACAACATCAAATAGTCTTGCGGCTCCTGTCGAAGCAACGAGATGTTGGGTCTTGGATAGAAAATTGGATCCTCCGCATTTAACAGCAGACAAAGACCACGGGCACCGGGAACCTTCATGAGAGGCATTCACGAGGCCTTCAGCGTCTCGGCTCACTGCTACCCGCAAGGAGGCGCATTGAAACGCGAGAGGCAAAACAACCCGCCACAGTCATCACCAACACACTCGAAAGACTGAGCACATTTACCTGTCACTCTACCTCTTATGTGGACGTGCCACCTGGACCGGTGAAGTGTAGTTATGCACTCAACAAACAGTGTCCGTCCTATGAAGAGGTTTCATATCATGCCAGACTAGTGGAGTGTAGGACAAACGGAACGAGAAGGCTATGGGTGTGCCCATTCAAAAGAGGTGCCAACAAGCGTTACGGCCTGGACCAGCCAGGTGTCAATGACAGAACAACAAACTGCTTGAAATCTACTAAATGTATTAAGCTAACACTAGCTTTGTCCTTTCATTCAAATTTGCAATCAAACACAATAAATACACATCCTGCAACCCTTCGACTTCAGAAAACGAGCTGCGACAGCAGCTGTCGCCCAGTTTCGATACACTTGCGAGAGATAATACTAGAGGTAAGGATGTGCCTTAAACGCAGCAAGCCACGCGACGGAACAACCGTAATGCGTCCATTGTCAGACTCGTGTCCACCAATATAACAAAACAACCACAGTACAAACAGGCGTGCAAGTGCCAATATTTGCGGGAAGCCATCGGGTAACATAAGCACCATTGCGGAGACCTGGAATGTAGAGAGACTAGTCTGTGCCCTTGCTCTTAGGCACAGTTGCACAGCCCCAGTGAGCCATTTGTCGAAGACACATCTCAGCAATAGTGACACATACCCAACTTCAGGGAGACTTACCTATATCACCATTTGACTTTTGTGGCCTTAGTAGAATGCTGACAATCACCGGTGACAACCATCTGCCATCAGCAGAAATGCAGGATTGCGACGAAACGCTAGCCACAGTTGTACCACTACTGCTTCCTCGCACTGCAGCAATATTCGGGACAGGATGAGTTCAGCGAGGTCTGGCAAAACTGTTGGTCCTAGTGTATAACTTGCCACCGGAGCAGATCTTGCTGCCTGCAGCCGTTCGAACGTATCCACGACTCCGAAGGCAATGCAAGATATGTGGCAAACAAAGAAAGTCGCAGTAAGGTATGTTCCTGGGACCACACTTGCACTGCTACACATTGGTTTGGTCAAGCACAGCTGCAGTGGTGAGTCTACTGATCATAAACCAAATTAGAATCTGAACTTCGCGCTCATAATATGCGAGAGCGGTTTGCCTCGCCTATGCCAGACTGTCCGGGATCGAATTGAGCAGTGCCTGAAATAGCCTCGCGTCGAGCGGCGCTCAACAGCGCCAGGCTCTAGCATAAAGTTTGTCATATTTGATCCACCAAAGATGCCCGTCTGCAACCCTCTTCTGGGGCTAAGATGTTAAAAAAAATGCACTCCAACAATATCGGGTATTTGCACGATTTGACGTCCGTTTGCAGAGGAGTTGCAAAAGCACCATTTGCGGGAAAGTCCTGTCGTCTAGTTGTCACAGAACAAAGGTTCTAGCAGCTGTGGAGTGGTTAGGGTTCGCTGCTGGCAGTGCTAGTTGAGTAGGAGCGCTCCTGAGCAGAGCGCTCCAGCACGGGGCAGTCCAGGACGGCAGCTCCGACGCTGCTCCGGCGGAGCATCATGGCTGTGACGAGCATCCACTTGTTGTGGCGTGGGTCGTAGCGTTCCACCGTGTTGAGGCTCGAGCTCCCGTCGTTGCCACCCACCGCGTAGAGGAAGCCGTCTGCCTGAACCACTTCGTGCGTCGTCCTGAATGGCAGAAAGCAGCATCTGCCGGTCAGAGCTGGGCCACCCGCCACATTTATTGGCTTAGCAGACAGCTGGCAGGGACGACTAAATGGGTTCCAGACTGCAGTAGAACATCTAACAAGCACAGGGGTTTTGCTCTCGTTTGATCCATACATTTTATTGCTTGCGGAATTGGGTCGATCCAAAAATTTAGTTATCTAAAAACAAAAACACAAGTGCAGTCCTTCCCGATATGAAAAGCCCATTCGCCGAGGCAGTTTAAATGGTGGTGCTAAGTACAATTTGGCTGGAGGCACTTTATTTCTAGAATGAGTAAATAGAACAGGTTCATTTAGTTCTTCACCCCAAGAAACCTGGGCCTGGCCCAAACGAATCCCGCACAGCTGCCCGAAACTTCATTACTGATGCGAAAGCATTAACTATGCCATGGAGTGCAGCCGGCGGCGTCTGTAACCGCGAAAGAAATGCCAATTCTCTCATTGACTGAGCGAATGTGGCCACTTCACGAGAGCGCACGCTCGGCCGCCGCTCTCGTGTCAGGCGTTCCCGGTTGGTGGTGGGGTGTGCTGCGGCCGTTGCCTCTGCTCCTCTTGGCGCCGAGGAACATGGCGACACCTGAGGAATCTATATCGGTGGCGGCCGCAACCTTGGCAGTAGCGAAACATGGCCGCCCATGCCAGTACACCACAGACGAACTAAGGGAGCGGAAGAACGACATTCATGCTTTCGCATTCACAACTCATAAGATGTGATTGGGTGTCCTCGGAATTTTTTTAATGGTTTTTTCATATGGGCGATGACTGTACAAGCGCGTGATCACAATAGTTCTAGCTGCCAGTGAGCATGCATGATATCCTGCATGCATTCTCACTGAGTAGCTCATACATAGGTACATGCTTTTTAAAAGCCCCAATGCACAAGGTGACCTACAAATTCATCTTGTGGTAGGTGGTATCGTTCAGAATATACTGCATCTACATTCTCTCTCTGTTGCGATACATTGGTCCTGAAATTCCCAAGCATGCACAGATAACTTTATAACAAAATGTGATACGCCTGTACGAGAAACACAACAAAATGCAAATAGGACATAGCTCCCAAGTCGGCGTGCAAGATAGGCAAATTTTACCACATTTTCGTGAGTGTTTTTTGGTTGTGAGCAAAAGGCTGAAAACTGATGATCACTAACTTTGTTGCGCTCCATAGTTTCTCTCAGCATCACTAACGCACTGGCGTATCGGAAATGTTCCAAGCATACTCGGGGTGCCCTCTCGCATGAGCAATAATTCGTCCTTCGAAAAACTGATTTCCTAAAAAACTTTTTTTAGTTACATGCTTGGAAAGGATACATTCGTCACAAGGTGGACTTTCCCCGGAAAAACAAGGCTTAGTTTTCAGAGCAACATGTATTCCGCGAGACTTGTTTTGGCAATTCGGAATAGGCTTCTATTTCGAGGCGTCAACCCTGAAACAGAAGCGTGTTTCCGAGTCGCTCCTAACTCAAAACGAGTTTCATAACTTAAACATTGCTGATCTTATCGTTTACATACAAATCTTATCCAGGCACCTGAAATAAAAATACAATGTCCTTTTGATAGCTCAGCGTTCCTTTCAGCTGAATACAAGGTTAGGAAACACTAGTACGTACACGGGCACGGTACTTCCTGTACCGACCGTTTGGGGAGCGAAGGTACCGAGAGAATGCAGACGCGTGGGGCGGCTGTGTTCCGCAGAAGGTTGAGGACAGGGTACCTGCGGGAGTGCATGGAGCTGACGTGGTCCCACATGTTGGCAGCCAGGTCGAAGCGCTCGGCGCTGTTGAGGCAGAGGCTGCCGTCGTTCCCGCCCACGGCGTACAGGGACCGCTCCAGGACGGCCACCCCGCAGCTGTTGCGCCGGCTGTGCATCGACGGCAGCAGCCGCCAGCGGCCCTCCTGCGATTTGAAGCGGGGGGCGCCACTTTTCGGACCCACGCGCTGCCCACAAGGGCCTCGTAGCATTCGGCCACACCCAACCATTAGAGGGGGCTTGCTACTGCTGAATTGAGAGTGGTACCAGTAGCAACCATTTCCAAAATTACCTTCTGTGCACTGCCATCTTTGCATATTGGCCTATGTGTTCACAGCCCAGTGACTAATTTTTTAGAGCGCAGCTCTTAGGCGCCCGTTGCCGGCTTGAGCAATGTCGCCGTCGGCATAACTGCGCGTTGCATTATGGGACGTTTCCCATAATGACATCACATGTGACGTCACGAGTGATGTCACAAGGTGACGTTACGAAGGTCACTTGTGAAGGTTACGACCTTCACAGTGACCTTCACGAGTGACGTCACGAGGGGGGGGAGTGGGGGTATGGAGGGGAGGAGAGGATACCCTCCTCTCCGCACCCTCCCCTAATCCTCTTTAAGAGCTGCACTCTAATTCTGCATTACAGGGAATTGTAAACGTCTTTCTTTTTCTTCGGTGGTAAGCACTGGAAAGGTGTATAGAGTGATGTCTGATTAATATAAACACCTCCATTCCCCCCAAGAAAGTCCACAATGCGAGTTGTTCATAATGACGAGACAAAAATGCCTGTATTTACCATGGTTGTGTATGAAAATGTCTTCTGTATGGCGGGATATCCATGTTAACCCTTTGCCTACCGCAAAAGTTTTGAAAAAAAAAAATGATTTAAAAATACCGAATTTTTTATGTGCCCTACAAATTTAATATGCAATACAAATGCCAAAATATTTATTATATGAGAAATCTTTGAACACACTGCAAAAGAAAAGAAGACTCAAGTTCGGCTTCACTGCATTACCGCAGACAGTTCACATCACCTTGCGCATGGACGTTCAGGCCGGGCGTAGCAGTACTGCAGACAGTGCACATCACATTGCACGCAAAGTGAACGAAAAAAGTGGAGGGGCTGGCGGGGGATTTTGTACATTGATTCTAGTCCATGCCGACCCGCCGACACGATGTCCTCCTCGAAATCGGAGTCGTCTGAGCTTAAATCCAATAACTCAGTTGCATTGCTCTCGCTGTTTGATAAAAGATTCATTTCCTCGTCTTCTGAATCTGACGAGACATCACAATATATTGTTTTCACCCCAATTTTGAGGCAAGATCGTCGCTACGAACGCAGCGACCAGAAGTTGACGTCGCCATTTTTAAATTCCCTGTTCCGTGAATTTCCGTGAAGCGTTATCTATTCACGGCAAAGCTCACTAGAAACACGTGGACTAGCCCAGTTCATCCATGGTAGTGTATTGGAGCCCGAATCAACGTGGACAAGCCCAGCTCGTCTTTGGGGGGCGCGGTACAAACAGTGTAGACAAACTGAGGTTGTCCATGGTAGGGAAAGGGTTAACGGGGTCCGTATTACAAAAACACGAATGTACTAGGGGTTCTCACACATTTCAATCTCGAGGAACACCTGTCTCTTTTGATCGACAGCCGAGGAACCCCTTTGGGTCTTGGCACGTTAGGCTCATCCAATTGACCTGCACCCGTGCAGGAAAGTGTACGGTGGTGAACTTCCGATCGTATCTCAGTACAGATACAGGAAGTGCACTGCTCTGCACTTTTCCGCACCAGTGCAGCAGGTACGGTAAATCGAACAAGCCTAGTGATGCACATGTACTAGGAAGCATTTGGAACATAGTTATGCATTGGTGGATGGCTTAGCTTTTAAAATATAGAGCCTGCACTGGAGAACAGGGGAACTAAAGACAGAAACAACCATAACGTTAAAACTATAATAATCGAGGGGGAAAGGTCCCAAAAGGCCCCATGCATTGTGGCCACTTCCGAACAGCGGGGCATGGACGTGACTGCCGGTGGTCACAAGCGACGCTTTAATATACGCAAAGAAACCGGAAAATGTCACTTGCAAAGTTTATACTCATTGTTTTTCTAGCTTTTTGCTTTGTTTTGTACTTTGTGAAAAACACAGGCGTCGCACATTAGTATACAAAAGAAAAGAAATCTGACAGGTGCCCAAACAACTTCATGTAGTCACTTTATGTAGTTGCAGAAAAACGAGCACGTCCAACCTATCGTCTGTTTTCTTTTCCCGCTCTTCTGTCGCTCTCGTTTTTTCTCTCAGTGACCACCGATGCGAGCGCTCAAGATTTGCCGCAATCTGCTCCCATCTTTACCCCCCTGGGAACGACCGAGCAAATTTTGGAGCTCGAGGGACCCTTGTGGATTGAATTCACGGTGCGTGCCGTAAAATAACCGAGCGCGCACCCACGTCACAATGAGCACACACCCGCCACACTTCTGGAACAGAAAAATGCGCGTCATATGCACACCCCACATTTCTGAGCCTACCTGGCTAACAGAGACACTCCTCCGCATCAGCCACTTCTCCAAACATGCCGGTGCGAAGCAGTCGAGATTGCCCTATCATGTGTCACTTCTTCATTCTTGCTCTCTGGACCACAGCCCATCTCCCGGTTTTACAAGATTGTCTTAAAATTTAGGGTGAGCATTTGCCCGGTATTCTACGGTGTATTGGTGGTTCTCGACCATCAATATTTCGACACCCCTTGGGGACCAGCAGAAGCGATTGAGAAACCCATCTATGTTGAAGGGAGAGGGTGATGAGAAGGACGATGAGATAAACAAACGCAGCTAATTGCTACTGTGAAATAGACTTCTTTTGCCGTGTCACATAGAGAAGAGATGTAACACTAATGTGCGACGATTTTTGTGTGTGGCTGACACACAATTGAAAGTTTGATTACTTGGTTTGATTGACGAGCAAAGGCTTTGCGAAACCCCCATTTAAGAAGCACTGATTCGCCTTATTTACTTGATAAATGCACCATTTACGAACAAAGGTCAAAACACCGCACAGAGCCATATGTCAGCCACACTCACCCTTGGGTCCAGCCTCTCGACGGAAGATTGGTAGCTGGCGCCATCGTGACCTCCCACAGCGTATAAGCAGTCCTCTGTCCAAGAAACACGAGAGAAATGTCGCAATGTTACGAGTGCACTGCGAGGCATGCTTGATCGAAAAAGAGTTGCGGGACAGGATTCAATGTTGTTTTGGTCAAAACCTAAATTCACCGGATAAATGCGCTCGGTCTAGATCACTCCAGACTCTTCGTACCTCTACACACCCCATATAAAAGCACAAAGATTAATTTCAGTTTATTTCCAAATTAAGGCAATTGTAGTGCGCAGCATTTGGTAGGTTTGTCTCTCATCTACTCCAATCCAGCATCAATGAAAAAAAAGGTTTTTGCTCGGCTTGGTTGATGGCCAAGGGCTTCAGAGACCGTTGTCCTACAGTATATTCGAACCTCGACTCAAGAGAAGTATGATATCTGAAGACCAATCCCGGCACGATTGGTTAGGGGTCCGTAAAGGGGCAAGCGGCCCAGAGCACAAGAGATAGGCAATGGGGAGCGAACGACCTACCGAGCACGGCGAGCCTGCAGTAGCGTCTGCGGTACTCCATGCCGGCGAGGGAGGTCCAGGTGCCCACCAGGGGGTCGAACTGCTCCACGCTGCTCAGGCAGGAGGCCCCGTCGTAGCCCCCCGCCACGTAGACCAGGCCCCGCAGGGACCCCACCCCCAGACAGCTGCGCCGGCTGCCCAGCCCCGGCAGCAGCGACCACGCATTCCGCACGGGGTCGTAGCACTCCACTGACGACAGGTCGCGCGTCCCATCGAACCTGTGGTACGGAGGACAATGCGACGTCTCTCCTCTCATTGCGAGCCGTACGGTTTCGAAGCGTGGAAGTGTACGAAGCAATAATGTGGCGCAATAAAGTACCGTATTTTCCAACGTATAAGCCGCATATTTTCTTCCAAAATTTCCGTCGGCACATCTTGTACGACGATGCGACTTGTACACATTTTTGTTGGACGAATATGGAGCTTAACTGCGGAAATTTGCCGCGGGGGTTATATATTTCTCGTTGAACTCATTGATGAGAGTATTGAACATCGCTCTTGCTTGCACATATTTTGCGATTGTAATGCACATATGCGAGCTTTTCAATGCAGTTTCGCTGCGCCGAAACTGCGACTTGTAGCCAAGACTAATGTATTAACTTTTTTATGAAAACAGCCATTTATATGGGGGGGGTGCGACTTACAGAAGAGAAAATATGGCACCTTTCGAGCCACAGTGCCAGACACAGCGAATAAGGACTTTGTGACCTCCTAGATAACGAGGCGTGGGTCTGTGTTTTCTGTCGCCTGGGTCTGCGTTTAACAGCGGCAACTGAAAAAGGTGATCGTCACTGTCGGAGTCAGAGTCAATGGGCCGAGCTTGTGCAATCGTTCGTTCTTCTGCGAGCTGGTAACCTACAAGTTGGCCATGCCCCTTCAGTGTGCTGTACTGGAACAATTAAATAGTAACTGCCTCGCTGGATTACTACGTCGGCTGGCACTCTTGTCCTCGCTGATTGAAGACTAGTCCCAACCGAAGGCTGATGTAGCACTCGTGTCTAGTCCCTGCCCCCCCCCGTTGTTGGCATAAGGAAGATAGTACTAGAACGGGAATATACTAAACATGTACATCTCATTTACAAAAAAAAAAAAAAAAAAAAAAACATAGCGCAGGTGTGTAGTTACAAACTGGAGGGACAAATATAAAAGTTTTGTGCGGAATGTTTTTATAATTTGTGAGCGTCATTTTACGGAAAAAAACGGGATATATAGCAAAGAGTACAAGGAGTGAGGTAGATGATGAGCCATAGCTTTGATACCGAGGCTGTCAGATGCCCTCATTATGCATTATGAAATTCCTCATGGTCCTCCTTTAGTTTGTCTCCCTTGTTGAACTAAATGTGCGCAAAATGCAACTGGTACAGTACTCTCAGCATCAGGTGCAAGGAACTACCGGTCCTTCCAACTTGGGACAATTGCGATTAAGGTGTTGACGGCACGAGAGCAACAAGAATCATTACGCACGAACCTCGAACAAAGGAAAATGGGGTGAACACTGAAAATGAAACAATGCTGCAATGCTGCATTAGTCAGTACTTAATCCTTTTTCATTAAGACAACAGTCGCTGCACGTGCGAGCATTCACTGACCCTCCAATGGCGTAGAGCATTCTGTTGAGGGCCGTGATGCCTGCACGAGACCGGCGATGAATCGTTGGAGCGAAGGAGCACCACCGGTCGGTCCTGGGATTGTAGTACTCGCACTCGCTGTGGATCGCAAACAGCGAGCCCCCTCCTGCGTCCGGAACAATCGTCCAATCTGCAAGCTCCACATCCAGAACTCCAGAACATCCCAACCATTCCGGCCAGTAGTGGGATTACCTTAGAACCTCAGTAGTAGTGGGATTACCTTAGAACCCCACCGTTCTCGGTTAAAACGCTTTCCCGCCTGTTACAATCACGAGCGCCTGTTACAATCACGAGCGCCAGTCTTGAACTCCCACGAGAACATGCGCAGAAATTTTCCGTTTGCTGTGTTTGTCTTCTCAATAGTCGCAACATCCAAACCTGCCACCCGACGCAGCCGTCACAACGCCTTGGGCCACGGCCGCTCTCTTTTGCCCCTCTCCCCTTCTTTCTCGGCTCTTTACGCCGTGCTTCTTGGCCCCGCAGGCACGACCTCGCACTTTGCTCGAAAGGGTTTCGCGTCCTTCGCAATAACCCTTCCATCACTTCGTTTTCTTTAACGGTGCATGTGTATGCTTCCGGCCTGACTGGTCCCCCTGGTACCGTCCACTTCCTTTCGAGCAAAGTTCAGAGTTCATAACCGCACACCATCGTCATTGCTTCACCGTTTTGTGCCATCGTGTGTTAAGCATCACCACTTCGCACCAAAGTGCTAGGAGCAGCGGTTAATGGGGGAGCAATTGAGCTCAATACGCTCAAAATTGTTGCTCCCTTCTAGGTCGACGTTTCTTGGTCACAACTGCGGGTCGAACCCAAATCATAAAGAACAGTTCATCAAAGCAAAAGGAATGCCCACTTGTATTTGGATAAACACGGTTATTGCACACACACCTGTGCAATTTCACACTAACTTAACTGATGCGCAAGAGTTGTTTGCTCTCTGTTCTACGGGCTCCCAACAGTGTTACCACTTGTCAAGTTTCTCTAGTCTAGTCCCCCGAAAAAGGTTGCAATGAGGTTCATCTGCAGTCAACAAAGCCTCTGGCAGGATAACCGACCGACGGCGAAGAGGTAGGAGCGCAGTCCGTCGGGCCTCCTCTGGCTGGTGCGCGTGCCCGCCATGGCGCTGCGCCGCTCGGGCATGAGATGATACCGCATGGCCTCGATCAGCAGGTCCTTGCTCTCTTCGCTGCTCTGCACCAGGGGCTCCTCCCCCACCTGCAAGCCATACACGAGGTAAGGCAACGAATGAAACGTGACAGAGGTCCTTTTTTTTTTTTTTATCAATTACTATTGAACTGCACGTCAAAGGATTACTGTATTCTCCGGTTCATAATTGTCATGGCTTTCTTCCAGAATATAGACCTTTTCGCCCTCCGCCGCATGGGCGCTGCCATCTTGTAATCACGTGGTGTGGCCGCCATTAGGTTGCTTCAACTCGTCGCTCCTCATACCCTTCGGCGCCTTTGCAGATGCGTTGAATTCGTGTTTTTCGTCGCGTTTCACAAAGTCTCTTGCCTTACTCCTTAAAGTGTCATCCGATACTTATACTTACCATGTAATTGCATTACAGGATTATGTGCGCAACTTCTGTAATTAATTTTGTAACACGTTTTGACTATGTTTTACCGTCGGCGTGTGAGATACGTTTGAAAAGGCTATATGGGAGCAGGAATCAGCGTTAGCACGCGCGCACATCGAGTACATATATGACTTTAAGATAGCCCGACAGTTCAAATACAAATCACGTATGAGAACTCAGGTTTGCTTACAAATAAGAGCGGAACATTCGCAATAGGAAGCAAAATGTAATGATATATATATAAGTGCGCTTTTAGGGTCTCAAGGAAGGATACTTGATCAGTTTATTTAAGAATTCCACGAAATTGTATTCCGCGCTTGGTCCCATGTCCATAGTCTTTCAGATGCTTAAGTGATTTATTTTTTGGGATAACCATGCAGTTTCAATTAATTCATTTCAACACAAAGATAGGGACTCCCCGCGTAAGAAACGGCCAGACAGCTTGATAGTGCCTGGGGTTCATAATATGTGACGCCGAAAAGAATCCTTCTGCATGAAAATAACCCGACTGCAGCGTTGCCGACGGCGAATAGGGATTTACTTTTTGTAGCTGGCGACGCCAAAATGTGCAAAGCGGATCGGTTCAAACTGGTAAACAGCTTTCTACACAGGTCCTCAGGGTGGCGCCTGGGGTTCGACTTCAGCCAAATTTGCCAGGGATCACTCGTTTTGCGATCTTTAATTTCTTTTGGCAATTTATACGGAAGATAAATATCAGACTTCATTTGAAGTCTGACATTCACTTATCTCGCCATTCTCATACTTTGAGAACGTCCTAAGCAAATGTCCATATAACAAATAGTCATTTCATAAGACCAAAACTTTGAAAAGCTGTTAATGAGTAGTTTAGTTAAATAAATTTTCTAGTCAGCCCAGGTTGGTTTATCAGAAATATTTCTCGAAAGCTTCATTTCTTTAAATAAAGCAGGCCGAGACAGTATCACTCCTTTTTTATATTGTCTACGCCATTATATGAGACTTTTCCAGTCTCCGAAGTTCAGAAAAAGTTGGAGTATAGGAAAACCAAACATCGAGCCGTTAACTTGTCAGTTTAACTGTTTTTGGTGATTCAGCAGAATGTTAGTCATGTTGTCTACCTGCTTTTTCACTAAGCACTCATGCAATATAGTCTGCTGGAATATAAGGTTAGCAGTAGCAGCTCTGACTTGAGCGCGAGCTATTTAAATTCCGTACCGCTAGGTGCACGCGCAGCCAATGCACGGCGGCAGGCAACGAGCGCGTGCTGCAGGCGGAGCTCGTCTTGCTCTTTATTTTTTTTCTTATGAAAACTAGTGCCCTCGGGTACGGCCGTGGACAATGGTAATCCTCCCTGTGCAACAAAGCAGTTGTTTCACCGCCGAACCTGGCCGAAAATAACGTGGGACGTAATCAGACGCATATGGTCTTCGTAAAAAATATCGCAATTTAGACTCGAAACCACTGCGTGGTTGGCCAAGTGGCTTAGTACTATTGTTTTATTCGCCGTGCGCTACAACAAAAAAAAGTTACATCGCAAAACTAAGCGAAAACGGCACGAAACGGCAACACAATCGCGTGCATGTCAAACCGAAACCAACCAAATTGAAGCAACCTAATGGCGGCGAGTGCGCCAGCGCCCTCTACCCACCGGTCAGGCAAATACTGAAATGAAAAGGTCTATAGGGTGTCCCAAGTCACCAGGCTCGATCTAAAATGGATCGTAAAAATCTATGCCTGCACGTAGCAATCTAAACTTTTCGTCAAAAGTGTATTTCAGAGGTCAGTTTTTTGTTGTAAAATTACAAAGCGTAACCCCTTTCCTGTAAAATATAGGGCCAAAACACTTTCCAGGGTCAACGGTGGGCAGCAACGCAGACGACCAAGTCAAGTAGCAGGGCGCGTTTGTAGCTTGTATTGATAGATGGCGGTACCTCCTTATCGAGACTGCTCACGGCCACCGTGGTTAATTAAAATGAAGATAATCTTTTTGTAATGTACTTCTGGTTAAAGAATAAATGCGGACAATAAAAGCAAAAGTTAAAGTAAAAAAAGAAGTGTTTGCATAACGACGGCGCTTTTGTTGCCAACGGATTTCGTCTGCGTGTCATCTGCTTTCTTTTGCTGGTCGTCTACACCTTCCGACGCTGCTCCCGATGATATCTATCAATACGCGCGCCAAATGCGTCTCACAACTCAACTTGGTCGTCTGTGTCGCCGCCCGCCGTTGACCCTGGCAAGAGGAGCACGTAGCTTCCACAGCACTGTCAGCTTAGGAATGAACGGGGTGGGGAAAGCAACTTTTGTCCGAGTTTTGAGCGACGGGCTAATCTTCTAGGGGGAGAATGGCTGTGTCCGGGCACACAAACGAGGGTCCGAGCAAGAGGGGAGTCCCTCCTTTCAGTCTTCTTGAACTGTTTGGTAGAATGCGCAATTTGCGAGTTGAGGAAAGCTGGAAGGAAAATTTTGGATTCTAAAAAAGCGGCGCTGCTCCAATGGAACTTGCTACGTCATGACTACGTAGCAAGTTCCCCAACATTGCTTGATTACCTCCCAAATAGGTTCCACATGCATCCATCAGGTACACATTGAAAGATTGTTTAATTAGCTTTAAAATTAGTTTTCTTGTGCCTTTCAACGAAAGACTGGTATTTTTTAGGTTATTCTGCGACATGCAACACATTAAATCTAAGAAATGAGAGCTGGAATTTCGTTTCCGTACCCTTTTAGCTGTAGAAATTTGCCACGAAGGTTGGATTTCTCGTTCGATTTGTTAACAAGAATATTGAAACTTGCTCTCGCTTGCACGTATTCCAATCATACCATAAAATACCGGACAAGCGCCCACTGAAAATTTAGAGATAATTGCGAAAAAATGGGGATGGGCGCTTGTCCGGTCATCAATTTTACATATCAATCTACTGTGCATATTTTCTCTGATCTTAGAAATTTGGGAATGGGCGCTTATGTGGAATGGGCAGATGCGCGGTATTCTACGGTACTCATATGCAAGCTTTTCAATGCAGTTTTGCCACGCCGACGTACAAATGTAGGTTCGACTTATACAGAGGTGCATATTGAGTTACTCGACATTGCTAACCATTTAATTCTTGCTACCTTGCACCCAGCCTTTATAATTGTTACAGTAGTGAGAAACATGCAGATTGCTGTTGAAACATTTTTTATTGTGGGGCCCCATCCATAAGCACATGAATCTATGGGCACCCACCTTGGAGAGCAAGAAGTCCCGCCGTGTTAGTGGCAGTCGGCAGTGCTGCAAAAGCTGAATCAAGAAAATTCAAATGTATAAGTAGCAGAAAATGGCACAAATCCTGAATCGTGCCTTCTCTATGGGCAATTAATCTTTAGAAATGAAGTACAGTATGGCAGAAGCACAAAGATGGCTGCTTTACAATGCATATACTAAGTCAATTCCAATGAAACATCATTTCAACATGGTGGAAACTTAAGTGACACCGAAGAAAAGACGACGGGATGACACACACAAAGATCTAGGAATCGGCTGCGACATACATTTTCCCTTCCTGGTTCATAAGGAAGACCCACAATTGACTGACCATGAGATGTGCAAAGTCTGTCGTCATAACACCAAAACACTTAAAGGGACACTGACAGCGCCTAAAATTTTTTTTAAAACTTTTTGCGAGGCAATTTATTGTGGTGCCAGAAGACTATTCAATCAATATTTTGCTTAAGAATCGCATATATTTTTAATAATGTTAAAAAAGTGGTCTGCTCGAAACCGAAGCCGAAACTGAACAGGGGAGGAAAAAGGAATATAGAAAAGGAGAATCTTACCAGAAGTCACGTGGCTGTGCAACGTTTTTTCTTCACTCAACATATTTGCAGCTTTCTAGAAGCCACAAATAATGAGTATCATATTTCTTTTCTATTTTTAGTATTGAGTGTGTGCCTTCGATGACCCACCTCTTCGATTATATTTGGTGGTTGTGTCTAAACCATAGAAAACGACATATGACCATGGAGAAAAGAGCGAGCGTGACTCAAACTGGCCAGTTCTCGATCGGCGGATTTAGGGCAGAAAAAAAAACGAATTTCGAGCCGCAAATTGTGTTCTGGGTAGTTCGGCTCTCATATGTCATGTACAAATAAAAACCTTGGCGAGCATAAATAGTCAGTGTCCCTTTAAGATGTCCGCACACACCAACTCTTCATCGTTCACAGCCTTGAAATGTACACGGAGCCAGCCGACTGACCCAGCTCAGCCTAATCCCCACCCCATGGTCATCCCTTCCAGAACAAAACCGCAATGACAGGCACTGTCATCTAGAAAGCCTTCACCCTTTGCTACCCACCAAAACATCCTGCCAGTCCTGCCTATATTTACTCACTTTTCTACAACAGCAGTTTAAGTCAAGTGTCTATACACCATAACAAACTTAAAAAATCCAAGTATTACTATAAATTTTAACTACCTGGCAAAATTCAAAATGGAAATAACTGCCCAAGCCACCGAAATACTACCCAGAATCAAAACTCTGCGAGGGAGAAGGATGTGGATTTTTGACAGACATGTTCGCACGCTAGAAAGTTTTGTTTGCAGCACAGTTTTTCCTTGGGTTATATTTTATTCTAATTGCAAAAATAGGTTCAACCTGGCCAATAAAGACAAAGTAGAGTTCAGCAGGCCCGTAAGACGGGGGGACCTTGTCAGTGGTGCATAGTTTACCTTTCCTACGTATTTCTGCCGTTCGGAAAGGTCGTGCTTGATCCACGCAACTGTAGCCTCGTAAACCAGTTCCTCCGAGGACACGTTCAGTTCATCGCTAGAGATGAGGTCTTCCACCTGGAAAAGGCAAGTAACACAATGGCTTTTAGACGCATCAAAAAGCAAACAGAAGTGGGTGGACTTTAGGTACAGCAGTGACTAATGAGAACAAGTACTTTATAGCTTCGTAACATTTTCCCGTGTCAATACAACAAGGTGTTCAGGCATGTGCAATTTGAGAGCCTTGAGTTGGTCTCGCTCTGGCAAGAAATGTTGAAAGATATTAAGCTTGTGGCCTTGACGACATGATGTTAAACAGTGCACTCTGAACTTTCAGAAAGGTGAAAAGGTGTGCTTGTATTTATAAACCGCTGGTCAAGATAGTGTGCCGAGCAACTCATTTTTGTGACAGCATTATGCTAAGTGTTAGGAACAAACCTACCTTATTCCTGTCCTGTAACTCGAGACAGCCAACACACAGTTCACTCCAATAATGTATCACCCATGGTGTGCTTCAAAGAAACCTTGCAACGTTTTGAAATGTTTTTTCCTAGAAACTTTGCATTTACTAAAGCAGCTTGAGAAGATACTGTGGGATAAGCAGAATGTCAGGCTAAAGTGATAAGTATGAAACACTTGCAACGAATATATGTACTTGATGCACCGTTCAAGTTGCCATAAATAAAACTATTTAAGATATCTTGAAACTATCTCAAACCTTGTTACGAGTCTTCAAGCGGTCTATTAGCTTCATTGAAGTCACTTTTCCTATGGCAAAAGTGCCAAGGAAACAAAGCAACACCAGCAAGGGCAGTTTCATGGGAGCTGCTTTCCCAGAGTGCAGCAGAGCACGTAGGGAAAGACCGCTTCTAGGTGGGATCGTGCACACAAAGAGGAAAAAAAGTTTTACCGTGCTAATATTACAAACAGCCTCCTCTCGAAAGTAAAAGCAGAATCGAGGCACTTATTAGGATATCAGAGAAGCTCTGTTGCATCGATCTTTTACAAAGATCTGATTTTGGTAATGCCCTACCTGTGAAAGAGGCAGCATGAGAAACTCGTCTGTGTGGGCCACCTCTCTGAAGTGGTGTAGTGCATAGCGGTGCGACTTGCACAAGAGGTCCCTGCAGGCGTGGGTGTCGGCAAAGCTGCGGATACCCAGGCAGTTCGAGGGGTGCAGCTGACGCAGCAAGAAGGAGCAGCATGCATCGCGCACGCTTCCCACTTGCACCAGGCTGGCCGCCGGAAGCAGGCCCTGCACAAAACGTTCAGCTGCAGGTAGACTCTTGGGACCAGTTCCACTGGTTGGAACTGGAACCACTTTAACTGGGTTGAGCTCAGGCTGAGATCGGTTCCATGTGGGGCCAGTTTTAAGACTGCAAGTTGGGCTAGTTCGTTCTGAATTCTGATGGGCCAGTTTTAACTGAGGCTGGTTTCGTCAGGGGGTTCTATCTGGGGCCAGTTTTAACTAAGGCCAGGTCCATCAGGGACCAGTTCTATCTGGGGCCAGTTTTAACCGAGGCCGGTTCCATCAGAGACCAGCTCTATCTGGGGCCAGTTTTAACTAAGGCCGGTTCCATCAGGCACCAATTCTACCTGAGGACAGTTTTAACTGAGGCCGCTTCCATCAGGGACCAGTTCTATCTGGGGCCAGTTTTAGTCGGGGCTGGTCTCAACAGGGACCAGATTCATCTGGGGCCAGCTTTTACTGAGGCCAGTCCCATCAGGCATGGGTTAAAACTGGCCACAGATAGAACTGTTCCCATCAGAGACCAGTTCTATCGGGAGCCAAATTATACTGAGGCCACTTTCATCAGGAATCAGTTCTATCTGGGGCCAGATCCACATTTGGGACTGGATCCACCTCGGACCGTTTTCAAATCTGGGACCGGTTCCACATCTGGGACCGGTTCCACGTCTGGGACCGGTTCCGCGTCTGGGACCGGTTCCGCGTCTGGGACCGGTTCCGCGTCTGGGACCGGTTCCGCGTCTGGGACCGGTTCCGCGTCTGGGACCGGTTCCGCGTCTGGGAACGGTTCCGCGTCTGGGAACGGTTCCGCGTCTGGGAACGGTTCCGCGTCTGGGAACGGTTCCGCGTCTGGGAACGGTTCCGCGTCTGGGAACGGTTCCGCGTCTGGGAACGGTTCCGCGTCTGGGAACGGTTCCGCGTCTGGGAACGGTTCCGCGTCTGGGAACGGTTCCGCGTCTGGGAACGGTTCCCGCGTCTGGGAACGGTTCCGCGTCTGGGAACGGTTCCGGCGTCTGGGAACGGTTCGCGTCTGGGAACGGTTCCGCGGTCTGGGAACGGTTCCGCGTCTGGGAACGGTTCCGCGTCTGGGAACGGTTCGGCGTCTGGGAACGGTTCGGCGTCTGGGAACGGTTCGGCGTCTGGGAACGGTTCGGCGTCTGGGAACGGTTCGGCGTCTGGGAACGGTTCGGCGTCTGGGAACGGTTCCGGCGTCTGGGAACGGTTCGGCGTCTGGGAACGGTTCGGCGTCTGGGAACGGTTCGGCGTCTGGGAACGGTCGGCGTCTGGAACGGTTCGGCGTCTGGGAACGGTTTCGGCGTCTGGAACGGTTCGGCGTTCTGGGAACGGTTCGGCGTCTGGGAACGGTTCGGCGTCTGGGAACGGTTCGCGTCTGGGAACGGTTCCGCGGTACTGGACGGTCCGCGTCTGGGAACGGTTCCGCGTCTGGGAACGGTTCCGCGTCTGGGAACGGTTCCGCGTCTGGGAACGGTTCCACATCTGGGAACGGTTCCACATCTGGGAATAGTCCCACATATGGATCCGGTGCCAAATGTGGAACCGGTGCCAGATATAGAACCGTTTCCAGTCGTAAATGTGATCCCAGATGTGGATCCAGTCCCAAACCAGAAATTGGTCCCAGATCAGAACTGGTCCCAGATGAGAACTGGTCCCAGTTCATTTGTAATGACTTTAGACATACTTCTATAACTGAACTTTTAACCAGAACTAACTTACCATCTTTATCTAAAAGAAGTTGGCTTTCTCGACCAAAGTTTTAGAGCGCAGCTCTTAGGCTGCCCGTTTCTGGCTTGAGCGGCATAATTGCGCGGTGCATTATGGGAAATGTCCCATAATGCACTGTGCGGGGAGGAGGAGAAGGGAGGGGGAGAGGAGGAGGAGGGGGAAGAGAGGAGCTTGAAGGAGGAAGGGAGGCGGAGGTAAAGGAGGAGGAGTAGCAGGGAGGATGAGTAGGTGAGGAGGAGGGGTATACCCTCCCCTCAGTACCCTTCCCTCCTCCTCCTCAAGAGCTGCACTCCAATTCGGGGTTGCAGGGTGTTGTAAACATCTTTCCTTTTTTGTATAAAATAATTTATGGGCATTTTCGGGTCTGAACTAATCACTTTCTCCTCTGGATATGCTACTCAGTAGAGGCATGACCTAACTATAAATCCTTTTTTTCTCGGGTAATAACTGCTTTATGTATTCCTTCTTTCCGCGAAGAGTAAACGACTGGATGAACCTTACTAACAGTATAGTCACACAGCCATCACTGTCATTATTCGCCTCCCATCTAAATTAGTTCCATCATGGTGTAAATATTCTTTTTTATTGTTCTGAAACTTGTTTGGATTGTTTGTGTTTCGCCAGCCTGTTTTACTTGCAGCACTGTACCCACCTGCTAAAATCCTGGCTGGAGATTGCAGTATTAACAAATAAATAAATAAAAGGAGCGGTCCCAAATCAGGAACCGGTCCCAAATCAGGAACCAGTCCCAAACCAGGAACCGGTCCCAAACCAGGAACCGGTCCCAGATGTGCAACTGGAACTAAAGCTGGAATCGGTCCCAGATAAAGAAGTAGCTTTAAAGAGACACTGACACCCCCCAAAATTTTTTTTTCTTTTTTTGTCAGGCGATTCATTATGGTGTCGGATTACTACCCAATCAATATTTTGCTACAGAGTCACATATTTTTTCAATAAAGCCAAAAAACGCAACTGCGCGAAACCGAAACCGAAACGGAGAAGTGGAGAGGATAGCGGGAGTGGCGGAAGTCACGTGGCTACACCCGACCGTGCGTTTTTTTTTTTTTTTTTTTTTTTTTTCTTCTCTTTTCGCACGTAGCACCGTAGCAGACGAAATGCGTTCGCTCGCCGTGGTATTCCTTTGCAGTTATGTTTGTTCCGCTCGCTGTTCTGTATTTCAAGATGAGTTGTTTTGTACATTTAATTGGCAATTAGTAGTGAGTGCCCGAGTGCCGTGGTGAATTCCCGTGATCAGCTCCGAAAAGAATACTCCCAAGATGTTGCGTGAAGAGTTGCCTCACATGTCCTGCATCTGAAAGTGGCCAGAGTTATGCCAGAGTGCACAAGTTTCCGAAAGATCAACGGGTCGGGATCAATGGCTGGCTGCAATTCCTGTAGAACCATTACGCGAAGCTCGGAAAGCGGACGCTACCCGATTCATATGCTCCTTGCATTTTGTGGAAAGTGATATACATTGAGTTCGCAGGTGTCAAAAATGGAATCCATACCATTTAGTGCAGCGACGTATCGTCCACAAATTTTTTTTTTTCTGTGATAATTGTAAAAAAAGAAATGTAAACAGCGCAGAATGCTTGACAAAACAAAAATAAAAGGTACACCCACACCAGGTATCGAACCCGTGCCCTCTGCGTGTGAAGCGGACGTCTTTCCACTGAGCTACTGAAGGAATTCAATCATGCGTAGTTATGCAGCGGGTAGACTGTATGTCGGAAGTTTGGTGCCGATTTCCCGATTTCCCTTCAATACATGCACTCCTGGCTTGAAGTCGAATAGCACCAAGCATAGGGCACATTCGCACCTCGTAAAGTAACCGTATGCTTGCGTATTCAACTTGAAGTACGCACTTCGTGCTTGACGTTTGGGCGAGCGATGTCTTCAGCCACGAGAAGGGACGACGGCTCAGCGACGTTTTCGTGCAATCGGCTTGCTGGTCGGGCGTGTCGTACGGGATGAATATCAGTTCTTTTGATCGGTCCAAAATTTCTCTTTCGAAGAAAGACAGAATTCGCCAGTACCGTGAACGACAGTTCTGAAGTAGAGGTCCAACGCCCGTCGTCCGCTGCCATCCGCTAGTGCTAGTCCCACGATACGCGAAACGACGCCATGTCGAGAATTATGCAGTGAACGCACAGAAAGCTTCCGGTTGTCTGTGCTACCTTTTTTTTCAATCAACGTATTTGCAGCTTTTTTAAAGCCACAAAAAATGGGTTTCATATTTTTTTCTATTTTTAATATTGACTGTGTGCCTTTAATGACCCACGACTTTGATTAAATTTGGTGGTCGCATCGATACCTTACAAAAACGGCCCGTGACCACGGAAAAGAGAGTAAGCGAGACTCGAACCGGCCAGTTCTTGATCGGCGGTTTTCGGGCAGAAAGAAACCGAATTTCGCGCCGCAAATTCTGTTCTGGGTAGTTGGGCTCTCATATGTCACGTACAACTAAAAACCTCGGCGAGCATAAATACCCTGTCAGTGTCCCTTTAAAAAAGCTCACCTGGACGTTGGCTTCTGTAATGACGACTTCGCCCGTGTAGGCAAACTCTACCAGAAGCTGCAGTGCCATGAAGGAGATGTCATGCAGTACCACTTCCCCTTTGCTCTTCTCACACATGTCACCTGCATTCAACATGTCACAATTAATGAGATATCCCTTAGCATGTCAGCAGTTCCGAATGCATATGATACTACCCCTCGGAGCAATTATTTTTTTAGAAAGAAAGGAGCATGTTTTCAGTGCCAAATAAACTCAGTTTTTACTATGCCATTCTAGATTATTGTTCAGTAAAATATCGCCCGATTAATTGTATTCATTCTGGCAGTTTCCCAAACCATCTGACACATTTTATATCATGTTTTTTTGTTCCAGTGCATGTTGCTTTTCTTTTTTTGTTATTTTGCCAGAGAGTGTATATGCCCATTCCGTTCATAGTCCCATGAGGGACTGATAGCAGTGATGTGATTGCTGCGCCAATTGCGCCAAACTGCGCCAAGGTTCAGTTTGGTCAGTTTGGTTACACCCTGCTACATCCTGCTACATTTTGCCAAAATATGGGTAATCTGCGCCAAGCCTGCGCCAAAGGACCAGTTTTGGTCGCCTTTCAAAACCGAAGCTAAACTAAGTACCGTAATTGAGCACGCGTGAGCTAGGTGGCGCAAGCGGCCACCCGACACAAAGTACCCTGCATCAATCGTGACATTGTAACCCTGGAGCCGGGGAAAAGAAGGGACGTAGGACTAGGGGTGTTGCGAACTTTTGTCGAACCAGATTTTTAGGTCGAACTTTCGGGGTTCGACGAACCTTCGAACTTTTCACCAGATTCGACCGATTCGACTTTGTGGACAGTGTGGCCAGACCTTGATACAAGCATGTCTAGGTTTGGAGAATTTTTTTTTATGCAAAGGGCTATTTTATTTTATAAACAGTTACAATTAAAATAAACTAATTCTAATCACTGAAGAAGTTAATAACTTAGTTTTTTGCACTGTATTAACTGAAATAACCAATCAGCGCTGCCCTTAATTCATCCCTTAGCCATCACCATCCAATCCGAAGCCAACTGGCCAGCTTGTCGCGCATGCGCACAGGAGTCGAACCTCAACACAAGCTTCGTCGAATTTTCCACTAAAAGTTCGAAAAAGTCGAACCTGGTCGAACTCGAACCTCGGCCGGTTTCGCGACACCCCTACGTAGGACAGGCACAAAACTCCAACCAGCTCGCCTGCACCCTTGCTTTAGTTACAGCAATCGTCCTTCCGGTCTCGCATGGTTTTTCCCGCCGTCTCTTCTTTCGCGCTCTCGTCGTCTCGTGAATCTCGTCTCGCGTTTTTTGTTTTTTTTTAAATTTTTTCAACGATAGATGCAAGCGTGTGCGGACGCTCCAACGCTAACGTGCTGGGTACCAGCCATGCCGTGACACTGTGAAACGAAATTACGTTTTTGCGCGGCGGGAGTTACTTTTTGGGCTGAAGCACTCGCTTCTGAAAGCAACGGCCGTGGGAAAACTATATTTGGTCCCTGCCTGCCAGTCCGCACGTCGCTACAGATATGGAGCTTCCTAAAATAAAACATAAGGACCGCCGCATGTGCATCAACATTCCTGTTTTTGTTTAAAACATACGCTACTACAAAAATTCCTTTTTTAACTCAAAGGCTGCTGTGTGGAAGTATTGATTACCTAGGTTTCTCTTGGTTGGCTTTCTTTCGAGAGGGACTCCGGTACATAAAAAATCTGTCGCGCAAGAAAGTTGGTGAAGAGAAGTGAGCTAAAGCAAAGAAGGCAACGTCTGCACGCTGAACCCGCACAGCGCGTGTGTTTGTCTCGAGTTCAGTCGTTGCAGAAAGCGCCCCAAGAATGTTTTGACCCTGACTCGCGATGCCCTGCATCGATGCGCTAAGGTTCTTTTTTTTTTTTTTCAGTATGTTTAGCTTGTTTCTCGCATGCCGGCCTTGCAAGCACGCACCGCTGGACTGTTTTTTGTCGCATGCTGGGCAGTTACATTTTACATACATTTTTGGAAAGGAGATGGCGACGGAGCGGAGAGGCATGGTTTTGGTTTCGATAGAACAGCCGTCTCCGCTCGCGCGACGAAGCACGTGCAGCTGCAAGCCTGCCGAAGTGGCCCTGATGTGCATGCGAACATGATTCCACGACAGAGGCACCAGCCGGGACGCTTGCGATCCACTGTTTTACGTTTATTTTTGACGAAAATCTGGCACGTCAGCAATCAGTAAAACGGGGGCAAGCTGTTTTTCAGAATTGCTCGGCAACGACTACAGCACTGTACACTTCTTTGATGTCTCAATGTCTCTTTGGAGACATTGAAAGTGGACATTCATTACTTTCATCAGTCGGGGACTGCTTCCATTTATTATATTATATCGCTAGTCAACCTAATGCTGTGATATTTACTACTAAGCTGGTCATTTTCAAATAACTTTTAATATGTGAAGTTTGGTTTTCAAATAAATTTGAATATGTGAAGTTTGGTTTTCAAATAAATTTGAATATGTGAAGTTTGGTTCTTATCTATCTATAGTGGGTACATATATATGTATAATTTAACTGAAGCATTGCAAAATCTGTCATGTCATTGACATTTCAGTTACATCTTGAAAGACTCCTAGGTGGTCGAACTTGACCATAATTCGTTCATTTCGGCGAGCAAAGTGCCCTTTGTTTGTCCAGCACCTAAAACGAATATTTTTCTTTTTCTGAGAATATCTGCTCAGAAAGCTTTTCTTTTTTTTTTTTATGCTACTAAACACTGTTTTGGCTGCTCCAAAAGCCACTTTTGCTGCTCCAAAACACTGTTCTGGCTGCTCCAAAAGGTGCTCCAAAACGGCCTAGGCCAATCACATCACTGTGATAGTATTTTGAAATAAATAAATAAAATAACCGACCTTGAATTGAGACGATTACGTATTTGTTTATAAGAAAACACATATTCATATGCAACAAGATTTTGTTTGTTTTTTTTTGCTTTTCACAACTAACTTTTTTAAAGGGCAGTTGGAGCAGTTTTGTATCTGAGGAAACACACTTAAATCATCTTCATTTGACCTCCAGAATCTCAAATATCGAAATTATTTTTTAATTTGGTGCATCGAGGCTGCAGAAAATCATTTTCAAGACAACCACTGAATGCCCCCTTTCACGGAGCGTGACGTCACAAAAGGAGTTTTCGGAATCTCTGCTCTCGCGTATTTCTATTTTTGAAAAGGGCAAAAAAAGACGTCACGACTAGCACCTATGCAGGGAATATACCTGGCAAGCTTGCAATTGCATGCGCGGCCTTTGAGTGGCATGCGCTTGGCGGCCGAAAGACCCTTTTATGACGTCACGACTGGTTGGCGGTTTTTCGTGTTTTCTCGCGTGTAGTTACATCTTAATTATGAACGTGATATTCAGATTCACGGGAGAAGACTACACTAGAATCAACCTCTATTTCATTTTTTAAACAAAGTGCTTCACCTTCCCTTTAAGAGCTACTTCATGCAGTGTATGAACTACTAGGGGTAGGAAATTTGCTTGAGAAAAGTTGGAGGCCTGAGAAATGCTTAGGGGCAGACAAAGAATGCCAGTTTGAGAACTGATGCATTATATATGCTAGGCATTACTTCATCTCGCCCTATGATGGGCGCGCAGCTAAAACTATCACTAGTTCCAATCAGGAGTCGGACAGAAACCACGTATATATGTTGCTTTAATGTACATATCGGTGTGCGTACCTCGACGCACAGACGTCAGAGCCATGAGGTTTCTAACTAGGCTTATTACTGAACACTGTAACTCATTGTAGCCCACTGTAGGGCGAGATGGGCTACAATCCAAGAACGGTCTGCAAGTGAAACGTGCTACCAGATGAAACTTGGCTCCTAAAACTCGCGAGATTTTCTTGACTGCCTAAATAAATGTACTTGGTTATCTTTTTTTTTTCTCAAATGTTTTGTTCATTAGCTGTTCTTTGAGGTCCTCTGGAGACTAAAAGATGTGTCTTGTAATATGTTTGCTCTTTTTAATATTTGTTCTTGACATCCTACTTATGCTAGCTTTAGGTTTCATTTGTATGCAGTTGTGTTTTGCAGTCACGCTTTCAAATCGTGCAAAGCGGGAGCCCGATTCGTTTCTGCCTTTGAGAAACGCTGTCGGCTGTTCTGCTGATTTTGAAGTTTTTTATTTTTATTTCGCTCCTATATGTCTTTTGAGTGGCGAATGCATTACTTGCAAATAAAGCTCACTGTTGAACATGGCGTGGAAGTAGGGGCTGGACGCTGCGAGCACCAGGCGGTGTGCCCTGAGCTGCTGGCCCCCGGCCGTGAGTTGCACGTCGCAGAGCTGTCCCTTGAGGCGCATGCAGTTCATGGCCAAGAAGGCCTCCGAGAGGTGGTTCC
This sequence comes from Ixodes persulcatus, assembly GCA_013358835.2. Classification (NCBI taxonomy): domain Eukaryota; kingdom Metazoa; phylum Arthropoda; class Arachnida; order Ixodida; family Ixodidae; genus Ixodes; species Ixodes persulcatus. Next base: position 48,621 of record JABSTQ010009094.1, on the reverse strand, counting down.
CCTGCACGTGCTGTGCCTCCAGGCCGCCACTGTCTCCGCCGGACAGTGCCTCCCCGTCCGGCAGCTGCGAGCTGACCACCCTGTGCCAGCACACAGGCGTCGAGTTACGACGAGAACACAATCTGCGGCACCTAGTTAAGTGTCCTAAAAATATAGAACTACAACCGTGTGCGACCTCCTCCCTTAATTAAACGCACGACCAAGCGTCGCAGCACGCCCCTTTTTCAGAAATTTATCTCGGAAAAGAAGCATGATGCGATATGTTTGTTCAGTTTTTTAATAGAGGAAGAAGCTGTGCGATTTTGTTTTTTAGGATGCTTGGGGTGTGTCGACCGAGTTAACCCCATAAAAAGACAAACTCAAAATCCACTTCAGTGTCCTTTTGAACAGCACGCCTGCCGCAATTACGTTTGATCAAAAAAATTTTGTCTAGAACTGTGAAAAAATACAGTATATGTCTCGTTGATCACCTCCATTCCCCCCCAAAATCGTCTATAACATCAGTTGTCCATAATACCGAGAACAAAAGTGCAAGTGTTTTTCCAGTTTGTACCCCCAAAAATGGTGCCCATAGCGGGGTATCTATATTAACGAGGCATGACTGTACGCCATCAAAAGTGGATCAGTGACCTTGATCGATGCAAAAGACCCATGGTCTTTTGCATTCATGCTGCAGCTGGCATGTGTATATTGTCCGATTGTAAAAAAAAAAAGGTATCTGCTAACGTTTATGACACAATGATGGTGATGTCCAGCAACAAGGCTGACGGAGGTATACATTTGAAGCCTCCCCTTGCTATAATATTGTATGCTTTGCCTGGCCGGGAAGTATTACTATGCTTGAAGTGGATAAATAAAATATTTAATCTTAAATCATAAAATAAAGTGCACGTGGTTCTTTGCCTCTGAGCTCTCAGCTATTTTACTAAAAAGAGCAGCTGAATAAAACAAAAAAAAATATATTTCCTTAAGGTTACTAATTAGCACAATTTTATGTAGAATATAAATTTCAAGAAAGCTCCAAGCTACCTTCTCCGTGTAAAACTGTCGCAACAAATTACTATAATAAAGAAATATGCAAACCTGGTCGCTCCATCAGAGGAGCTCTTGAGGCCGCCAACTGTTGTGAGGGAAGCCTGTCGCAACATGATGCCGCCTTCACCGCTCGCTCTCGGGATGTTGGGCGGCGTCAGCCTCATGCCTAGCCGAAACCCGAACAGAGACATATGTCACCAGCGTACAGCACTCAACAAAATGTCTAGAAAACTCATTCACGCGACGCGCGCGCACTGCACCGAGGAGCTGTACGCCGACCCTGAACTGTCTGAACCTTCGCGTGCCTTTGTGCGCTGCGCTCTAAATCGGGCGCGCGCCACAACCCCGGAACGCATAAACCAAACACAGGTTATTACCACGCGCTGTTCGCAACAATAGCGATTTGCCTTTCTTTTTCTTTTTTGTTTCTTCTTCTTTTTTTTTTTTTTGTCTGTAAAGACACAGATAGCGCGCCACGCCTCAGTCACTCAGCTGACTGGCGCAAATAAACCCAAAACACAATTGTGTGTAAAAAAAAAAAAAAAAATGTCCTGTTGGTTTTAACGCACACGGCGACACGCTCATAAAAAGCGTCGGTCAATCGTGCAAAGTACAGAAGAACGTTCCAGCGGGAGTACTCGGCGAAGACGCTCAAGCACGGCGCGCGAGTTCATACACAAACGAAACGAAACCAGAAACAAAAAAGAGCAACCCGTTCATTGAACTCTGAGGATATAGAGCAGACGTACAGCGGATTGGTCGTCCGCGCCCAAGACGCAGGGATGTCGGCGGTAGGAACGCATATTGGAGACTGAAATACGATACGGACGGTAAAACCTCTTACCTCGAAGAAGGTTTGGGCAGGACCCCGGAGCGAGAGGGAGGTCCCGAGTCCTTCGTTCGACCAGAAGGCGGAAGCGGGGCTAGCGTTTCGGTTGAACGGCCGCCGACGTCGTTCTGCTGGTCGTTGGACGACACCTGTTCTCGTGCCGCCGACACCGCCCAGCGGCCCCATCGATCGGGCTTTGCCACAATGCGATCAACTTTTATGCCCGAATCCCGCCGTCGTAATCCTCGGTGGCCACTATGCCCGTGGCGCTGCGGCCGGCGCTATGCGCGTTCTGCAAATGCGGGTGGTTTCATGTCATTATGTGGCGGCGCTCGAGTTCATTGCACGGGCGGCCGTCGGACATACGGATATCGTTTAGCCGGTCTCGTTCACACACAGACCATATACCTTGCACAGACACGCACACGATTGAGCCGTCGGGACGTTCGGCATCCGGCCCGGACGGTCTGCGTGCGCTTCCGTACCGTCGTGTCGGTCGTGCTCGCGCGCGCGGGCGCTTATTGCGCGAGACATCGCGTCTCGTTCGTTCGTGAGCGGTATTTCGCTCCCGTGAGCTTCCGCTATAGCTGTCACGCTTGAGCAGTTTCCGACAGGTGTCGGCGGTATTCTGTGTCATATTCATTTACGCGGCGCTTTTATTGGAGCCTTTGGTTTGATTTGCTTTGTTCGTTAGGCTGGGGCGGATAAAGGTGAAGGCGCGCTCTTTCGAGAAGGTCGAAGTCACGGCCGAAGTGCTGCTAAAAATTCCAGTCATTGCATCACGGTGTGTGCGCGCGACAGCGGGTAAAGGTAGTGCAACTCCGACGAGGGGAAACGAATGGAGCGATAGCGGCGATATCATCAGCACGGTCTCTTGAACATTCGATCGGTATGGTTATGCAAATCTCAGTTAGATTTCGTCTCGCTCTTTAGCAACCACTCCTCCGTTCCCCTAAACCAAGCTTCAGGCCTCTGTTGTCCTGCGGTTCTGGCGTCGATTTTGAGCCTGTACATGGTAGGTATCCTTGTTGCTGAAGTATGCGTACATGGCGTTTATAACGGAAACCGAAACTGAGCAGCTGCTGGGGTGTGGAATCAGAACAGGAGTACTTCATTATCTGATTTGAAAGAATTATTTAATTGAAGTTCTATTAGTTTCGTAATAAATATGGCATTCAGTACTCAATTTTTGCACTAAACTCGTTTTGTGAACTGAGCGTCGCCTTGTAAGACTACGTGGCGCTACCTACCGTTCAAAAGAGAGTTACCAGAGTTACTAAGATACTATCTCTATTCATTCGTGTAGTCGGTCCAGTCGTGTAGTGCGGAGAAGTGTGCTAACGTACTCACGGAATTTCGAGTGGGGTTTGTTGCACGCATATATACAGCAAAATGAGTATAATTAACAAGTGCCTTGGCCTATGTAGGACTGTTTTAAAGAGAAGAATCCTGGCGAGTGGTTGGTGTCACTTAAACGTTGCGGAAAGGTGTGTAGCCTCATAAAAACAACTCTTCGACCTCGGCGTGTGTAGCTATGTCGAGATTATTGCGTTCGGCGTGTTTAGAGGCACGAGTGATGGTTTACAAAGTTCGTGTTAGTGCAAATAACGTTTCTCATTAATTTGTCTTAGGCACGCCGAGGACAGATGCTCCCCCGCCATTCACACGTCGTGCGCACGGAGAGACCTCATGGAGTTTTTCGAGCCAAAGGAAAACTGGGGAGCTCAGGAAGTCAAGTCGGGTGGGTTTGCCGTTGGCGCAGTTATTTGTGATCCGATCTTGTCCGAAATCGATATTAACATCCACGTAAGATGAAACCAGTTACAATCGGCGGTGGTGTAAATGATGGCGAAGAAGCTCAAATTGGTGTTAGTAGTATTTCTCAATTTTTAGAAAATCCAACAATGCTCTATAAACTTGAGCCCGCACAGTGAACGTTCGGAACTTCCAGTCTCTTTATTAATCAACTTAAGCCGGTTTTGATGTTGCTAGGAGTAGAGACATTGTTAGCCGGCGAAAACATGCACTCCTAATTAAAACACCGTCTCAACATTTTTAATAACTTGATCCGAATTGTACACTGGTTAAATTGCTCATCAACGATTGAGAGACAAGTCGCCAGTTGAGGCAGACTAACTTGAGGCTGTAGAAACATTCACTCAAACACAATAACTCCTAACCGGTTTTTCAACGACAAATCGCAAGCAATTCGCTTATACATGTTTGTATATTTTTCTAGTTTGTTTGGTTGCCTTGCTGTTCGAAGTAGCAGGTCATGCTGGTAAGCAGATGGCTATCCAGCTCTATGTGCTAGCATTCTGTTTGCTTTTTTCAAGTGTGTGAGCGACGGAGACTTCCTTGGCGGTGCTCTTCTGCGGCTGAAGTAAACCTTTTGATGCTAAACCACTTCTAGCTCTGGTGTGAAAACGAGCTTAGAGTAAGACGTGGGACAATTCTTTCTTAAATTATTGGGAACGGCTTGGCTGAAGCTGCGAGCATGAAATGATACCTAGTATCGCAGTGGCCACGTTTCCAATAAGATTGCAAATGAATGAGGCTGTGTTATCAGCGGTCTCGATGTCTAAGGCAGCCCAATTGTGGCACGACCTATATGGTTGAAATCATTTTCATGTGCAGGTAAATCTTGGAGCACAGATGAACTGAGGATCAAGAGCAACAGTGACCTTCACAAGCTCTGGTACTGGCGATTGCTACACTCAAACTGCCATTTGAAAGGGTCAAAGTAGGTCAGAAATTGACAAGCAACCGCTAAGTTATTTTAATAATAGCGAAAGTGTTCAGGCATTCTCCTTCAGTACACTTATATTTTTTTCTTTGCTGTTACGCCACCCCACATCCGTTGGTGACATTTTTGCATTCATCGCAATAGCCGACTAGCAACAAAAAAACGAAAAGGTGGCGGACATGTCCAGGGGAAAAGAAAGGAAGGCGATTGCGATTGGAAGAAATGTCTGGCTTTTTGTAAAATGGCAGATATATGGTCAACAAAATCTATCTATCATGCATCCCTGAATTTAACATTTAATTTAAACTCTTAGCCACTCTTGAAACAGCCTGCTGGCGTTCTTTCTGCTGAATTGGACGCATTTCCAGCAAGTCCTAACCTTTACACTGGAGCGTCTCAAGGAAGACGAGAGAGCACAAGTGGCCAGATAACTTCACCTCTGCTGCCCATTGCGACACAAAGCGTACCTCCGAAGCGGCGCATTGCCGCAACCTGAGAAGGATGTCGTGCAGGTATGTGCTACTGAAGGAGCTCAACATGCTCCTCACCATGGAGGAAGCCGCAAAGGAAGCCTGCGAGTACTTCCCCAACCCAGAGCGAATAGACAAGGTTAGTGGTCCATTACTTGAAGCATTTTGAAGACAGAATCGGTAGGTTGAACGTCTTTGCAGGTAAAACGAAGTTAATGAACAGAAAGTCGGGGCACAAACGAGCTGGTGAAGATCAGACATAATACAAGCACGAGACTGCAGGATGAAAAGTCTCAAACACAGCTGAATTTTATTTCACTCGATGCGTCCCGGCCACAAACTCACTCTGGATACAAAAGATAAGAAACCGTGCTCCCCCTTTACCCGCACCGATTCCCCACAGACCAAAACAATGGTGATGTGGGGTGGGAGGAGGCTAGTTAGGGACAAACACCAGGGTTCAGGTTTATGCGAGGATGGTTTCTTATCTTTCGTGTTCGGAGTTTCTGGCTCTAGTAGTACTGTTGTGTAAAGAGGGTGGTTTCTTTCCTTCTCTCTTCTGCGGTATTTTTTTCTCTTTGTGGCATTTCCTGTGGGGGGACATGGGCCTAAGTTTCAAAATTTTTTGAAAAAATTCATTTTTCTATTTTGATGTTTTTGGTTTTAGAAACTAATTATACACTCGTACACTAAATTTCATAAGTATGCGCCATATAGTTATGTTGATATAAAATATTTTCAGCACATTGTGAGGCAGTAACAAAGTAAAGGAGTTCAATGTTTGAATGCATTTTTCTCAGTTTCACTTTTTGCTGCAAATTTCATACAAAGGAATCTTTTGTTCGAAGGTAAAATTATTCTGATACCACAATCAAGATGTTTCTGAATTGAAATTTACTGGGGAATCGGGCTATCTACTTTATTTTGTTTTACATTAAAGTCCTCATTGAGAAAAAACTATGTTTTAAAAAATTGGCATAGGACAGATCTGCATCTCACATTTTGAGGTAATCACTCTTCCTGAAATATTTACATTTGATTTATAAAAACTAGATAACCCGAAGTCCCACATCCCCCACTTTATACTCAAGCAGTTAAAATGATGCTCAATAGCTTCATTTGCATATCATAGATTTCTTAACGAAGAGTGACACATCTTCTTATGCAAGTATGTAAAGTTGTCCTAGGGAGCTGAAAGTTTGCACAGTACACTTACATCTGAAGTTAAATCTCCCCTGCGAATTTCATTCCGATCACTTGAGTAGTTCAGAAGTTCAACCTCTAGCCAGTGTCCCCCCTTAAGCACTTCTCGAGCGAAATAAAATTAGGCTGTTTGAGGCTTTTCGTGTATGTGTAATCCTTTCCTTACCTGCAGTCTCGGGGTTGTGATATGTGCAACGGTGTTCTCACAAGGCCCAGTGCGCTCTTGCTGGTAGTAGCCTTAATGGAGAAAGTGCCGACGTATGTGTTGCCATTTTTGCTTTCCACTGCGAGACCACTTTGTCTGGGCTCGTCTGCAGGATGCCAAGGACAATAAGAGTGTTGCGCGAATATCAAATACAGTGCGATCCACTTATAACGATATCACATATAACGATGTATTGCTTATAACTATCGGTTTCTAGAGTTTCTAATCTAGAAACGATCAGATTCTAGTTCAGATGCGATAATCGGCTATAACGATTGCAATTTCGGGTTTTCTCATTATCGTTATAAGTGGATTGCACTGTAGTGGTCTAAAATAATACCCTATTCGATATTCGCTTCGAAATGAACTGTGACATTAATATTTTTCAAAGTGTCGATCGCGGCGGGTTCGCACCGTTGAGCGCGCTTCTTGCCGAGCACCGGTGCACTGCGGAGAAGCAACACCCGCAGGAGCGAGCTCTGCAGGTGTTGCTTCTCTGCAGTGCACCGGCGCTCTGTGAGAAGTGCGCTGACCGGGGCTAACCCGCCTCAATCAACGTTTCAAAATGTACAAACATTGCAGTCGCACGTTGGGGGATCGGTGGGCAAGCGTGATAACGCATCAGCAGCACAAAGCGCATGAAGGGAAAGCTCGCGCTGAACCCAGGTATCCAGGGTTCAATCCCCACCACTGCTTGTCTCGATCCAGAAGACCATCAAACGGCAAGCAGTCACGTGTCACAACTGTATGATGTATGTTAAGGAGTGCAGACTGGCAGTTGTTCTGCACTGGCTGGATTTTTCATCTATGGCTGAAGTACCAGATGCCCGCTGAGGCAGACTAACTTCCGGTTGTCTAAAAATACAACGTAATTACGGTGACTTGCATAGGAGGAAAGCACACTTTCATAGCAGGATGGTGCATACGCGCGCCTAGTGTATTTAGAAGAAACGGAAACTTTGTGAATGTTGGTACCTTCATCTCAGTAAAATGTTCAAAGTTAGACTGCAGCAATTAAGCGAGAGTATATGTTATGCAGAGATGTCCTGACAACCTGCACTCACCATTCAAGATTCTTTTTTTTTTATTTTTTTTTTTTCAAATTTGAGATTGTGGAATTTATATTCGCATATAGCAGGATTTATAAATCCCCTCGATTTGGTGTAGCGGCATCTCTACAGGTTTTATTTTATGTCAAATTCGTCGGTTCCTTGCCATCACAAAGTAGGCATTGGACTTTCTGAAGCCACAGTCTATAAGTATAGTTAGATTAAAATTAGCTTAGAAATAGACAAGTGGAAGCTTGAGAACAACCTCCGTGAGTTTAGCTGGGTTTTCTTTTAAGCATGGCGCAGCAGTAGTGAAAGACTTGGAGAAACTATTCAATATTTGATTAAAAAATATTTGGCCAAAACCACTGCATTCGTTTGGAATTCGCTTCAAACTCAAAATTCACTGTTCGCACGTTACTAGGTCACGATAAACATGATTTTATATAGGTGACATTCACTTGACGTCACTCGCTAGGTGCGCTGGCATCGGCCGCCACGGTCGCCATCTTCGAGGTCTCCTTTTATCCCACGTAGGTGTCAGGTGCCGTCTGGCCGGACCTTTCAGCGTGGGTTAGCAGCATTTAAAACTTTAAAGGATCTTTTTGGCCGAAACTAGGGGTTATTCTTAGCCTTTGGTGCTTTTGAAGCGCCGTAGGAATATTTTTTGTGTGTGTTTTAGTTTGTTTTTGTCGCTATCGGACTTTTCCGCCGCGGCCGCGTTGCTTTATCGACTCCATGCAGCGCTCCGTGTCGCGCGCCGTGCCCACGGCGGTAGCTCTTTTGCCAGAACTGTGATTTTCTACTTTGGGGCTTTTGTAGCACGGTGTGATTACTCTTTGTTTTGTTTTGCTAGTTTCCTTATTGCTTTTTCTCTAGTGGATTTTCTGCACTACGACCGTGTAACCGTGTTGCTCCATCGCCTCCGCGTCGTACGTCGTGCCTTCGGTGTTCGTTCTGTGCAGAAACATACCTGTGCGGCTCACCGAGTGCACAGCTAATGAAAAAAGCGTCGCATTTTTCATTAGCCCGAACGATTTAAAAACCGCATGCAAGCGATTTGGCGAGCGACGAGACAAGCGACGGCGACCCGCTTCGCTGTCGCTCGGTCACTCGCGCGACGAGGCAAACCGCATGAAAGCGACGGAAGCAAACGACCAAAGCGATGAGCGCTAAGTTTTCTAAAAATCCAAAAACCGAGCTACGCGACGAGCAACAGTGAAGGGTGAACCGCGTGAAAGCGATTTAGCGAGCGACGGCGACAGCGACGGGAGTCGACGACGAGCGACGGAGATTTCTCACGGTCGCTCGTCACGTCGTTCGGTTTTTAGATTTTTGGAAATCGTCGCTCATAGCCTTGGTCGCTTGCTCCCGTCGCTTTCATGCGGTTTGCCTCGTCGCGCGAGTGACCGAGCAAAGCGGGTAGTCGTCGCTTGTCTCGTCGCCGTCGCTCGTCTCGTCGCTCGCCAAATTGCTTCAGCCTTTACACACGGTACTCGGCGGCAACAAAGGAATTAAAACGGCCCGCCCCCGAGATAAACTGTTTTCTCTATTCTGTTCAACGAAGCTGCTTCAACGATATGAAATTAGCACACACTACCAACTGACGACCGCATACACAAGCCAGTCAAACGTCAAATCGCGACCTCGAAGATGGCGGATCGACGGTGGCGCTCCCTGGCAAAATCGAACCTGCAGGCTCGGTGAATACCACCTATTCAATCAGATAGACGAGTTCAATGTCTCCGATTTACGGCGACGTCGGTTTCCACACGTATGCAACACGTTGATGTCATAAACATATTCAATGGGGGTCTGTGAATCCAGTCAAATCAAATAATTTATTTGGCATCTGCACAGATGCCGGTGCCAAGGGCAGAAAAGCCAATCTGTGTTGGCTTGACGAGGTCTGGGTCCCAAGTGCTTGGCAGATGACGGAGATGCGGAAATGAAAATCAAAGTAACATATATATATATACACAAAAAATATAACCTAAGCGGTTTTAAATAAAAGAATACATACTCAACAAAAAGTAGTTAAAGTGATTTGCGATCTAAACTATAAATGTCAATGCTATCTATGCAATATTAATTGAGTAGGTTATAATGGAGGGGTTGCAAGCTGTAATTGGTACGGTAATTAGAGACCTTCCATTCCTGCAAGCAGCAGGTGCAGATGGTGGTTATATTTTGGGTTATATATGCTTCAAGGAGCTAATCACTTCAGTGGATGAAAAACAAACTGACCTATAAGGTTGTTCGGAAATCCACAGTAATGGCAAGTTTGAGACGTGCTGGACTAGGTTTTAAATGATTTTAAATAAATCAAACGTAAAGCTGGAGCCCCACTTTCGACGAACAGGTCCGGGAGAGTATGGACAACCTGGAGACCGTGGTGCGGGAGCGCAACGAAGCCTACTTCCTCCTCGAGACTGGGGAGACCGGGGAACAGCCGTGGATCCTCAGGGAAAACATCTTTGGCCTCGTCACAAAGTGAGTCGCCATCCCCAGAATGACCCCAGCCTCGCGGCGCACGCCTTGTTTCGCTACATTGCTTGCGTGCCCAGCTAGTGCAGCCTTTACTCAAATTAATTGACGTGCTAGTTGGTGAAACGTAGGAAACGAAGCGCAAGAACACGGTAGGAAGGAGACCGGGAGAGGAAAGAGTGCTACTAGCAACTGACTTTTTCATGATCTAGGGAAGGAGAAGGACGAAGGTTTGCAGCGGTGGTAGTTAAGAGAAGAAAACATCGAGAAAATATTACGCATCAAAATAGGAAAAAACCCAAAAATATTTGTAAGCTTCTAATAAAAGAAAGATCTGTGCACATAAATACTAAGTATCTTGGTTTCACTAAGGAATAAACAAACAAAATGGAAAAGAAAGGGCGAATACTCTGGTGTGAGCTTGTAAACAAAACAAAAAAAAAAAAGAGAAGGAACAAGACATTTCTATTTACAAGTCTCAGGAAGCAAGGCTTGAATACTTACGAGTCTATGTAGGACAGTCTGGGCGGTGTGTGAATACAAGACTCGGAGAACACGCACTGTCCCTACAACCATCACCTTCTGGGCATCTTGCAATACATATTCGCGACTGCCGAGCGGTTTCACGACAAGCGAGCGGGAGAACGTTTTGAAGCGCAGGTCGTAATATCCGAAGGCGAAAACTGTGTTACTAGTGCACCTTCGGTGGTCCTGTCGACGAAGGAACTACAGTATTTGAGCCTTGTGCCCCCGAGACTTGGAAAGAGAAATGTCTTGACCCTTTTTTTTTTTTTTGTTAACAAGCTCACACCCGGATTATTCGCCCTTTCTTTAACCTTTTCTTCTTCTTTCTTATCCATTTTGTTTGTTTACGCCTTAGTGAAAGCAAGATACTTACTTATGTGCACAGCTCTTTTTTTTACAAGTATTTCTTTTCCTATTTAGATGTATGTTATTTTCTCAATGTTTTCTTCTCTATCTACCATTGCTGAAAACTTTTATCCTTCTCCCTCCCTAGATCATTAAAAAATCGGTTGTTAGTAGCGCTCTTTCCTGTCCCTGTCTTCTTCCTACCATGTTCTTTCACTATTTTTTGTTTAATAGTGCAGCTTTGTTGCACGGTTTTTGGCTTCTAATGTTTGCCCAAAAGCTCAATTTTCCACCTGTAAAAGAACTTCCAGTTTGCAAGTATTATGGCTCGTAACTTTGTAGACTATTCTACAAACATGTGTCAGAAAGGAGTCCTCGTTTCTATTAACCAACTGTTTCACATTTTTATTCACGGACCAAGAAGGATCGAGCGATAATGTTCAATTGGCCCAAATGTTCTTGAGGACCTTTTCCTTTTAGCTTCACTTTTGCAACACAATTTATTCGGGTAAAGGACCGACGAAATTGTAGCGCATCAAAGAGAGTGCAACTCTCAAAGAACTCGGGACATACCTTGGCAAACTCTGTGTAGAACCTGTTATACCTGACATTCACTCGCAGGGCGACTACTATGAATGTCTCTTAGTGACTTGAACTCGGAAAGAGTTCACCACGAGATGGGGACAGACTAGTGAACACTTGGAAAGCTCAAGATGTGATGGTGAGCGACTTTTGTAGAACTCGCGACGTTCCTTGGCAAACTCACCGCAGCACTCACATCCACTCGCGACACAATTTCTATGAATGGCTCTTAGTGACTTGAACTCTTAAGAGTTTACCACATGATGGCTAGCGACTCAAACTATTGAAAAACTCGCGATGTGATGGCGAGTGAGTCTTAAAGAACTCACAATGTAATGGCGAGCGACTCTTGGACTACTCAAGATGTTATGGCGAGTGACCCTTGAAGAACTCGCAATGTAATGGAGGCTTTTGAAGAACCTACGTTGCGATTGTGTGCGATTTCTTGAAGTGACACGATAGCGAGGATCACTGCATGAGGACCGGTCGAGCAAGGATACACGAAAGCAAGGAATATGAAGCATGGCTCCAGAGGCAAGCAGTTGGGGGCAGATTTTAAAAAAGGGGGGGGAGGCACCCTAAACCTTTTAAGGACAACTTTTCTAATAAATAAATTACATACGCCAGCTTTCTTTTAGAAATGTTCAAGGGCAACAAAATAGGCCCGGGCAATGCTTCACCTGTGACCTCAAATCCATCTGTGACAGCAGATCTCTCTGCAGAGCCCCTCCCCCCTAAAGCCTGACCCATTAATCTGCCCCTGCAAGCAGTAATACTCAAGACGATTGAAACATGTTGTCATCATTTTTCAGGTACGCCAAGCGCGAGCACCTGGTGCCTCGGAACTCAAACCCCAAGGGCTACTTCCTGCTGTGGCGCAACAAGGACCTGGCCGACTTCCTGCGGCTGTACCGAGAGAAGGCCCTGAACAGGGAGGAGAGCTTTGCCCGGAGGGACCGCCTCAGGGTCATGAGCCTGCTGAAGCGCTTCCCCCACACGGACAGGGCGGTGCTCGCCCAGCAGTACCCGGGCGTGGACCTGGACAAGGTCGAGGAGCTGCTCTCCCTGAACATCTTCACCGGGTACGCCCAGCACTGATTGGCCGGGGACACTCCGAACGTGCCTAGATAAAGGATTTGTGACAGTTCCCCTGCCGTGGGCGCATTTTTCGTCGGGCTGGCGCGTGGTCGGTCACTCTTTTTGATGGGGTCATCTCAAACTTCATCTAGAAGCCTTTTTTCGGTTCGAAGGAGGTTTTGAAGGAGGAGGACCCAATGTGTGCTACTCACCTGCTTGCAAATATTGCTGTTGCATTTTCATTGTCTGTCCGAAACAACAAAATGCACCGGGAACTAGAAAAAGGGCCGAAAGAAACACGGGGACGAAAACGGAACAAGGTGCACAAGACACCGTTGCAAGGCACACAATGATCTCGCTGTGCCACACCACCACTTCGCTACACAAGGAATTGTTTTGAACAAACGAATCGGCGGATAAAACAAACCATTTTGATTCTTGTTGCGAGTCTCTTGCATGTCAAAGAGGGAGACTGAGTCAGTAGCTGGCTTTGTCTTGCTTACTGGTTGTAGTAACAAGTGGGAAAACTCACACTTTTCTGGTATATGTTCCTTGAAAATATGGTCACTACCAGATAAACTAATTGTCATGAAGCAAGAAGGCAATACCTTATTTACTCGCATAATGAACACACCTCCCACAACAGGCATCAATATTTGGACTTTTTTTTTTTTTTCCCTCGCGTAATGAACACATTTTTAATTTTCGGCTCCGCGAATCGCGAATTGCGTCCAACTTAGCTAGCCACCATGCCCACCAAGCCAATGTTTTTTGCTGCCAAGCGGCCAGGCCAAGTCAAACCAAACCAAGCCGCTCTCGTAATCGCTGCAAGTGCGTAGTTGCGGAAGTAATCAACCGTGGAACGGAGGGGAGCGCACCCTTAACGAAGGTGGGGTCGAGGAATCGGCCAGTCCCGGGCATGCTTCGCCCGTCGGATGCATTGATGTCAACAGGCACGCCGTCACCTGTGGCCTGCCTACGGACAAATCATGAAAGTGGTTAGGCTTAAGAACGGTCGCGTCGCTCTGAGCTGAGTGAGCTTCATAGGACGCTTTTCATTCAACAAAAGGCACGCCGAAAGCGCCCTAAAAAAGGTTTGCGATTTATAGAACATGGTTACTGTGGCACGCCCACGATCAGCCGTGGTTGCACCTCCATCAGTGGAGATGTGCTACAGTACCTTGCCGTGTCATATTGGCACCTAATATTACATTTGCACGAAATGTGTAAATGCAAAAATTTTACCCCAGCGTAAAGATTGCACACCCCAAATATGTGCAAATTTTTCGGGGAAAAAAGTGTATTCATTATGCGACTAAATACGGTATTTAACGGAAGTTGGCTGTGTATAGTAGTACTCTGTTCGCTCTTAATTGATCTTGCAGGCAACGAAGGTTACAGGTACGAGATTGCGGCTTTAGAACGTGTTTTCGCGGCATGAGCCCTTGCACTGGAAAGGCACGTTTCAAGGCAAGCAGCGCACGCTGCCTCGCACTATACTTCGTTTCACCTTCAGTCCGAGCGCGGCGGATGTTATCAGCCGAAGGGCCAATCAAACAGCTCAAAAAGCGCAATGTCATGGCGTGCTCTCTGCACTTGATAGGACTAGCCGGCGGAGGAGCACGCACAGAGAGACGGCGAATACCCGCTGGTCCTATCAACTGCAGAGAGCACGCCATGACGTTGTGGGTCTTTCGCTGTTTGATTGGCCCTTCGGCTCATTACTTTGGCCGCGCTCGGACCGAAGCTGAAACGAAGTATAGTAGCCTTCGCTGCTGCGTCAACTTGAAGCGAACAGGGAATAGGGTTTAACTGGCCCCCACAGGCGTCGCATGCGACGAAACGGTGCAGCAAAAAAATCGACCAACAAGCGCAACGGATGTCAAATGTAACTCGTAACTGAACAGTCGGGGAGATAACGAGAGCTCTCCTAACATGTATTCAAACCCTTCTGTATCGAGAAGGTTAGACACGAGATGTGGCGCAAAGATAGCTTTATTCGAGGCTGAGCCAAATACGCAGAGCAAGTTCCCTCGTCAACAAACAACAGTTCTCTCGTGAACCGAGCTGAACATTAGACAATGAGATATGTGTCTGAATAGACCACAAACAAAAAAAACAGCTTCATTTTTTTTTTTTCCTGTCATTGGGTTGATTTGTCACATCCGCCGAAATGCACGTTGCTCTCTAAGAAAGCGGAACAGCTTGATGACATCCATCAGAAAACATTGAGGATGATGCTTGAATGTGCTTATACTCATCCACGAGTTTCATACGATAACAAGAGGCACTGTCATCATAAAAAATACATTTAGATCACCGGTTGCATGGGACTACCGCAATTGTAACGGTCTCTCTTGCATTTTGCTAAAGCCAACAAAATGAGATTTGCCATTCCATTATGGCCAACATCACATAAAGTCGGTGTTCTCCCAGTTTAGCACATCAGAAATTGAGTTCAGTATAGCTAAATCAATTTGAATAAAAATCAAATGAAAAATTGTGTCAGTAGTTTAACCACAGCGGTAGTACAGTCGCCGCGGGAGTTAATAGCTCCACGCGAGCGCGAGTTTTTTTCCGAGGGGCGCTTGACCCGTTTATAACGAACAGCAGGAAACGCTACTATCAGTTCGATATAGCAACAATCATTCACAACGAACTTCCACGATGCGTTCGTTGTAAGCAGTTTGTTCTTTTAGCTTATCTCCCCTTTTTAAATCGCTTCTCTTCGTGGGCAACCGTTGTAAGTTAAAAAGCTTTTTTTTTTTTTGTGCGTGCGTGCACAGTGTATTTTTTAGCGTTCTCCCCCCTTCTGAATCGCTTCTCTTCGCTCAATTTTGTTCGCAACTTGAGCTTTTGGAATTTTCTTACTTTCCTGCTTTTGGGGGGGGGGGAAGGGGGGGAGGGAGGGGGGGGAAGGGACAGGCTAGAAGATGATTGTTTGCACGTTTTTGGAAGCCTTCCCAGGGGGAAAAGTTCGATATAGACAATATGTTGTTTGTTATAAAAAGTACTTTTTACATGCATTTTTATTTAAATTTTCCGTGAGTTCGATGTCGACAATAATTCGCTGTACGTGGGTTCGTTCTAAACGGGTTTCACTGTAGAGATGATGTCAGGGCAAGTCCATGCGGAGTGGACGGGGGAAGCCGTCTGTCTCAATTCGAGGAAACCGTTGTTATCATCCGCCTGCGCCTGCGGGGTGAGCGTAGTTCGAATGAAAAGGGGAGATGATTCTGCAGAAGTAAAGATCGCCGAGCACGAATGAGATGGCTGCTTGGAAAGAGAGAAGGAAACACGTGGCACGTGTTTCCTTCTCTCTTTCCAAGCAGCCATCCCATGTGTGCTCGGCGATCTTGACTTCTGCAGAATCATCTCCCCTTTTTCATTCGAACTACGCTCAGCGGCGGATGATAACAACGGTTTCCTTGAATTGAGCGGCTTCCCCCGTCTACTCTGCATGAACTCGCCCTAACGTCATCTCTAGTTTTATCGCAAGCCACCAGCCAAGCGCTCCTCGGAAAAAAACACCTCGCGTGGAGCTATTAACTTCCGTGGCGACTGTACTTCAAGTGTCTGCACCAGTATCACAAGCTAACCACAGCTTAAAAGAAAAGTTGTCCTAAGCTTGTGATGCTGGTAGTATTATATTGCAATAAAGGAACTGGATTGACAATAGAGATGTTCTCCTGTACCATAAAAATAGTAACATCATAAAGAAGGGTAACCAGTCATAAGGCGAGTACAGGCATTTGAAGCAACTGGTGCGACTATATGGTAAAAAATACTGACATAGCATTTACTATTTTGTTTTCTTGTATATTGACTTTGCCACAAAAAGCACTGCAACACTTGCGTGAAACATTCAGATGAAATGTATAATTTCAGCCAAACTGGCACATTTAACACCGTGCTTAACACTGGACAGCATTTAGCTACATTGAACAACATTTAAATTTGACGTGGCACGGTTGTAGTATAGCAGCCATGCACAACCTCGGCAACAACGTAAAAATCCAAATTCACTTTCGTGGTATTTTAGCGAGCCAATAACCATTCCATACCAAATTTCAATTTTGCTAGCACTCAGTCAAACACTAGACATTCACATTCAACATTGTGACATTTAGTAAAACCAACACTCAAATTAGATGTCTTTTGGTGAGGCAAACAACACATATAGCTATTAACACATATTAGGCATGCTAGATGTGTACAAAACAGGGGAGGGTTGGGGGGGGGGGGGGGGGGGGGGGTAGATTAATAGGTTTTGCTGAACAAGTAAAAAATAAGTTGCCAGCAGTTGGCATGCGGCCTCGGAGATCGATTGACAGCGAGGTTCGAGGAGTTCCAAGCGGTCGTGGCAATTCTTTCGCAAAAACGACCACAAGTGAGAAGGGGCCACCAACAGACACGAATGCTAGATACCACTAAAAAGCACCTGGGGCTGTACTTGGCAGCTTCAGAAAAGGACTGTGGGCTCACACCGATGACTAGTTTAGACTGGAAAATATTGCAGAATGCTGGTGAAACTTTTGAACTCGTTCCAAAAGAGTGAACCAAGATGCAGTTGTCGGAGAAATCAACAGGCTTCTCGTATTTCCAAGACTGCGCGCTCACGACGGGGCCCGCGCTCAAGTCCCGTGGGTATGGAATGCGTTTCCAGAAGGTGGGTAGATGTCGCCACAAGCGTGTATATCTTCCCAACGCGCCTGTCACGAACTGCGCCACAGTCTCTCAAGCCTTTAGCACGGAGTCATTGCCTTTCACCATGCGTTGGCTGCACATGCACACTCGAGGTTCATGAGATGCCGAAGCATCGTTGAAGGTAGGAAGCTTGGGGTGGGACAACTGGAACTACTCCCCCCCATTATGTCGGTCACTAGGGCAAACAAAGTCCGACAAACCATGTGGAAAAGTTGCACGGTGATCCTTCCTTCGCAAGTACAGCACCCAAGCTCCAAACGAAGATCCGACATCAGGATGCGAAAACAAGTCCAGTAAAGGGCACCGACAGCAGAGGTAGAACACGGTGCTTGACTCGCAAAAGACTGTGCCGTATGGCAAATGGTAACGGCTACATATTAGAAGTTTGTTGTTATAAGTCGACTTACACACTCGACTTCGTCACGAGTCCCTCGATTTTTCTTGGGCATTTGAACGAGGCAGGAAAGGCTGCAAAGGGGTCAAGTGCGAGGGGATCCCCGACAAATCTTGGAACAGCGGTTGATGTTGCGCGGGGGGCAGGTTTGTCATAACTGAAGCTGGCACAACGTACTGTACATACCTAAGTACCATTGTACAATCGTCGAATCAACTTGGGACTTGAAATGCATATTCTGATGTGTACCGAGAGACTGTTGCTACACCGTACGATGGATGGGTGCATCCGCGTCGATAGGACGGCCCCATGAGACAGCCGTTGCTTCAGGATCCTCAATTGTATGTGTATACCGCACACGTTTGCCTAAAACAGAGCACCAATTCTTAAAGAAGTGGTCGAAGTCTGACAGATTCTTCATCGATGAGGTCGAACCCGTACTTTACGAAAACATTTGAGTTCTCTTCCTGGGAACACCTGGGATATTGAAGTGGGACCAACCTTCACTTCAATATCCGGCTTGCAGACTGCAGAGAAGTGTAGAAATACACGTAGCTCACCGATACCAAGTGTTTCTTTCGAGTAACCAAAGGCAAATAAAAACGTGAGTAACACATCAAAAACCTCACAAAGAACATGCCTGGTATGTGGATACAGTAGACTACAGCACTACTATTACGATAGTTTTAATCGAAGTCGCATCTGGATGGGTGTACGAGTCGTGGCTGGCAATACGGAGTGGGCTTGCAGCCTTTTCAACGGGCTTGCCACGTGTAAATGACAATCCGCCCTTTGCCGGATACCCGGTTTGAGGGTTTTTCGTCGTGAAGCTGCATAGGCATGGCACGAGTGGGTGCGAATGCTCCTTCGAGTGAGGAGGCTAGATCCTCTTGGCTCCACTGAGCTGCGGTAACCTAGAATCGGCTTCGAAGATGTCGTTTTTATGCACATTGTGGCTTGTCTTTCGTCCCCAAGTTAGTACAGAGATGCTTCTCCCCTTTCTACTGGCGTCTTTTCTTTCCTCGGGTTTCCTACCAAGAAATGCTCCAACCAAGTTTCCAACAGGGGGCACCAATTCTGCCAAAAGAGGTGGGTTGAGTTGTAACAAAACTATAGTGAAAACAGCAGAGTTAACAAAACTGTTGTGTTGTTCCGAAACAGCATAGAGCATTGGGATATTGTTTTAGCTTTTTATTGGAGCCCTACTATTCTTTGTCTTGGGCAATTTTCCAAAAGGCATACTTTACGGTTTCTTTGTCTACTATACTACGCTTCACGATAGTTTGGTGAACTGTGGAGGCTGCGGCCCCTGCGACCCAATGAGAGCGATTGTGTTGACCATGGAGCACTCGAGTGCCGTGCTCCGACGCTCTTACTGGGTCGCAGGGGCCACAGCCTCCACAGTTCGCCAAGCTATTGTGAAACATAGTATAGTATTTCATTTTTGTTTGTTTGCATTCACTTTTGATTTCTGCATTCCCAAGCACTGTAAGCTGCCGAGTGATCCACAGTCATGTAGAAGGGGAAGTATATTTGGAACAGGGACAACATGGAGAGACGGTCTGAATGGAAACTTCTTTTCAAGCTTCTTTCTCGGTTCCCTTTCAGCTCAGTTTGGCTGGCCCATCTCTCCACAGCAATTTTCTGAGCTTTTCTTCTTGCACGAACGCATAAGCGATTCTCAACGAGGCCATCTCGACGAAAGTTCCCCCTTTAAAAATCGCCTGAAGGGCCTTCTTTCTTCTGCAGCTGATCTGAGACTCCCAAACTCTCATTCATGCAACTTTTGCAGGCATCTTCCTGCACCTCTTTCCCTGGTACTCAGACACCCAAAGGAAAAAAATGAATAGGATGTTGGTGCAGTCTTTAAAAACTGTCAGGATTGCTCAACTGTTAAAAAGTACTTTTGGAAAACTACCTCCGCTTCATTGTCCTCTTATTTCAGGTGGAACTGAAATGCCAAAAGAACTAGTTTGGCTCACCCTAGCAAGATTGCAACAACCAACCGGCCTTTGGTCCTTCAACACGGGCATAACGGCTTTTTTTTTTTTTTTCTTGCTATAGTATTTAGTTTTGTTTTACGCTGCAATCGCCCGGCGAGGAGGGTTAACCTCCATAACCCAATCCAATTGACTGATACTCGAAACGATCAATGGTTCATGGAGATCCACGAGCCATGCCGGTTCTTGCTCACCGGAGGGCCAGGGATGCCCCGCAACAGTCAAAAGGACAAATGCATACTTTCATCGCACATAGCGAGTCAAGTTTCAATGGAGGCTTGCACTGGCAGGAGTGCTGTGTTGCTAGGACGGACAGTCCCGTAGGCGATGCAGCACCTCTTTGCCTAGAGGCTCGAAGCAAACTCGTAAAACAAGGACAGGACAAACACTGTGCAGGGTATCTGGGATCATATTTCACTTTTCTTCCGGATCGCGTAGCTACCAATGCTTGTTTTCATTTCAAGATTCATAGTAAAAAAAGTCTGGCTCCTCGCAGAGCGTCACTCATTTCTTCTTTTACGTAGAGAATTGAGATATGTGTAGGTGCACTTCAGTTTAGACACCATGTTATCTTATCAAGATGCACGCGTTTCAAACGCCAAAAAGCATCTCTTCTTCCTCAGACAACCAAATCTTGTAAGACCTGATTCGCGCAACGTATCAACAATGCGCAAAACTTCCTTTTTCCTTGAGCTGAAAACAAGTATAGATAATAGGAAAATTTCGAAAGACGCTTTGTACAGTAAAAGGACTTAGTTATCTGCATACTCTAAACTATACAGACATCTGTTATCTTTCATGGGACGGACGGTATTGGATTAAAATCATCTGGTGGACTAGTTGGGTAAACATCCCTTCTTTTCGTCTTCTTTTCTCTTGTAAATAAAGCGCCAGTTGTCAGTTAGCGCTCTTTCCTGTCTTCTCGTTCTTCCTTGTGTCGTCCTTGCGCTATTTTTTAGTGAACAGTATTGCCATGCTTAAAAAACATGGTTGAACCTTGCACCTACTTCAAGAAGTAGCCATGTCTTAGTATATTGAAGCGCCACTCAAACCGTTCATAGACCACCGGTTTGTAGTCCTCTCGGCTCATCCAGCACTTTAACGGTACTTAAAACATCTCACTCTATGTTATCACAGAGATCCATTACTCAACTAAAAAACATCTACATAAGTCCAATTTTCCCCCAAGCCTTATAAACAGGCAAAGATTTCGCCTTCAGATTGCACAAATGTTCTGGGTGGTGCACTACAGCGAAAATATTAGAGATGCCGACGTCGTCTCCAAGCTAATATAAATGCAACTTTCCTGGTGTGCAGTGATTTAAGGGTCAAACAAAACCTAACAGGAAAAACAAAATAAAAAAATAGCATACCGTACAACACCGGTTTATGGAGATTTTGTTCGATACTAAACCATAGAGTGAAGACGTCTGAACCAGCAAGATCTCCCGCCAAATTATGGCCCTACAGGATATAAAGAGCCTCGAAAAGATGAGTTAATACTGATAATCGCTTTGGTCAACTCTGCATGCACGTAAACATGCCAAACTTAGTGCTATCGCCTTTTTTGTAACTATTTTGTTTGCTCACTGCTTTTAAACCTTCTGCAGCCCACATCGCTGCTTCGAAACGTGGCTTCCTGGGTTCATCATTAAATTCTCGTCATTACAACACAAAACAGAGATGCAACTGAATATCAGTTAAACAAATAAATGAACGAAAAAATAAAAAATAAATAAACATGCAATATCTCCTTTATTATGTGGCTGCCCCTTTATCCTTACCCAGCTCTGCAACTCGTGGCAGCTATGCGGTATGAAAAATTTCTCCCAGGCGATATCACGCAACCACGCAATGTCTCGAGTGACATTGAGAACTGTCTATCAAACTTCACAGCAATATTGCAACCGCATCTGAACAATGGGGAAGTGACATAGGCTCATTCAGCGATTGTGGATTCAGTGGCACCAGTGATCAGCTGTGTCTTTCAGATCAAAAACTTGGAATAGACACCCTTTCAAAACCTGCCATTCATTCCAGTAGTGCGCAACTGCTTGAGAATCAAAAGCTCCCTGGTCTCATCAATCAGTGAATCAATGCTTGTGCAAAGACACCTCGACACCGACAGACCGTTTTCGAAAGCCAAGGACTGCAGGATCAACCTGTACAACATAGCCACTTTTTTTTAATTCCCCGGTACTGTAACTAAAAAGGACTAGGTAATACAGTGGAGATAATATGTTCTATAACCATAAATAATAGGACAGTGATGCATAGTAGACGGCAACCACTTTTTTTTTTTTAGCTCAAAACATAAAAATTTATGTTTGACTTTTTGCTTTCTTTTGAATGCTTAGACTACGACCAGCATTACAGACTTATTGACACAACTACATGCTGATATACACTAAGTATACAATAGAGTAACATCCATTCACAAATTTTCTTCAGATTCTTGCAATGTTTCAAACTTTTTGGCAATTATAAGTTGGCCGTGTTCCCCAACAATTTCACGTCCCCTAGGTCTCGGCTGTTAGTACTAGACAGTGTCAAAATATGTGGACCGCATTTCAGTAGCAAAACATCCACGATATCTAAGGAAACAAATATCCATTATAATTTTCTTGACTACGGTAGTTCACCTAATTTCAGTAATGATAACCTCACGTGCTTAATGAAGAAAAGGTAAGCACTGGCACACTAAGAGGTGACTAGAACATTTGATTCTCCACAAGGATGCGATCCTCTCAAACTCTGAAGACGAAACCAGAGTTCATTTCGTACGGGCCGACTGGCTAGCTATGAAAGCCACTTTTTCGCTCACTTTAGGCCCTATGCCCAAAAGTAATAAAAATAATATGGTCTCCAAACACGAATGAAGCCTGTGTTGTTTTTTCGCAGATGGAGGAACCATTGTACAATGGCACACAGCTTAACGCGATTTTCGAGGAAAGTCCAGCAAAGTACCGAAGCACAAGAAATCTTAGCTAGGCCGAGTAACCCTGCACGGCAAACACAACTCGAACATCGGGCCCAACCTTGGTTCGGTCACGGAATCATAAAAAGGAAATGGCATACACCGGAACGGAAGGCAAATTCCCGAAATGCCACGATTCAACGCTCGTACACCGACAAAAGAAATTTTTACAAACAGAATATGCACCTTCCCGACAGTTCATGCACCTTTTTCTTTTCAAGTCTCGATGCTAGGGGCCGTATTAAAAGAGCACAATGCACTCTGTTTCGCCCAAACAGGAAAGAGTGGGGACAGAAGGCTGCAAGTGCAAGAGTGCAGTATTTGGGCCAGCTTCCACTGGCTGCACGCGTGTGCACCCACGCCCCGCGAAACTGCACCCTTGCACCCAGGGCATGCACTGCAGACTCATTTCAAATAGAACCGAAGTATGGTCGCTCCCGCGTCAACGCCGGGACTGCGACAGCAACTTCTCGTAGACTAGCATTGCGGCAACAGTCCCGCCCACTGGCGCAGGCTACATTCCGGGGCCAGTCCTCAGAAGCTGACCTTTCCCCGCGCTTTGAAGAAGCCCAGGTGGTTGATGTTGTGGAATGCCGCGGCCAGTCCCACATAGCTGGTCACCACCAGGGGTTCGTGCACCACCCGGCAGGGGGTGCTGCGGGTCAGGTGTGGCGGGGGCGCGGTGGACGGATCTAGCGCGGCCACGGTCTGGGCCAGGGCCCTCGAGAACCCGTCGATGTCGTGCTGGGGCGCCCCCGCCGGCGTGGAGCACAGGTGGTGCGAGGTGAAGGTCACCCAGGGGATCTCGCGGCACCAGGGGTTCCATTCCTGCATTTGGCGGGAAAGACGGTTTCCCTAGTGCGTAGCATTATCAGGGCCGACTCTCTGTGCATTCGTGTCCGTGGCACGTGGCCTCCATAGTAAAGTCGTGCTGATGATGCCGCGGTGTTCACGCGACGTCATCAGTGCGACAGTTGCCACTGACACCAGGAAGTCGTGCGACACCGTGTCCCATTACGTGATCGTGTGACATCACAATGTCGCGGAGGATCTATGAATTCTAGTGTCGTGCAAATATTTGAATTCTCAAATTATAGTAGTTTTGAAGAATGCACTGCTCAATATTTGCTTCGAAATGAACTGCGATGTTTGTACTTTTTGGAGTGTTGATCGATCGCGGTGGGTGAGCTCCATTTAGTGCGTTTCTCACCGAGCACCTGTGCACTGCAGGGAAGCAATGCCCACGAAGCTTGTGGGCCCGGCGGCCGTTTTTCACTCACAGTGCACAGGTGCTCGGTGAGAAGCACATTAACAAGGCTAACCCGCCGCTATTATGCAAAAGTACATGTTACGCAGCGGTCTGGACAACCCACGTTCATCATTCATGCTTTTTTTTGTCAAATATGAAATTTGAAAAAAATTTGCATATAGCGAACAGCTTTCTAAATCTCCTTGATTAGGATAGCTGCGACAACATTGTTGTGCACATGGCACAGTTCATAAATATAGTAATACAGGGGTGGAACTCATGAAATGTACTTGGGAGCAGTCACGGGAGCAGATGAAACAGCTGTTTTGGAGCAGGTTGGGAGCAGCTAAAACTACATTCTGGAGCAGGCTAGGAGCAGCTCAGATCAGTTTTCATTGCACTTCAGCTTGTGTCTTAGACAAGCACGAGAGCAATTTCAATTGCGCTTAGCAGCACAGATGAACATGAGTGGTTAGGAACCTAGGTAGGTGGGATAACAGTGTAACAGATGCGATAACTTGAAACTTTGTGAGCCTTAATGAGAAACAAAAAGCAAGTACCATATATTTCTGGAGATAGTGTCCCTGATATTTTCTGAGTGGCTTTCAGCTGCTCACAATGCAAACCAGCATTGCTTATTGCACAACCCACATGTGCAGTTGCGCGGAGGAACAGGAAAAACAAATTTCGAGTTTATCCTATTGTGCAACTCAATACCGAAACAGCAGACTACGATTAACGAAGTTATCGTATTCAAAGCGATAAGCAGGAGCAAGGTTAAAGTACGCCGAGCAGATCTACCACTCACGTGAGAGCTGCTGGCCGGCAAGGTTTCGGATCAGATCGCGTTCCAGTTCTATCAAATCACGATTTATCTTGCGGGAATGCGGTTCCAACTTCTAACGATGAAGTACTAAAATGAATATTTTGCTCACTTGTTTTCAACTGGCTGACGTCCGGATCCCGGGCCGCAGAACCTCAGGCAATCTGACGCTTAACGACTCGACCTCACCTCGGCCGACTTGCTTAAAGACCGACCTACGGAACCATTTTCCGCAAGGTAGGAAAATGCCCCTCGGGCCCTTTCTTCTCACCCTCTCCCGAAAGTCACGTGATGGCAGGGGCTTCTTTCGTGTCGGCTTAAGCCCCTGCCATCACGTGACTTTTGGGAGAGGGTGAGACGAGGAGGGGCGCGAGGGGCATTTTCCTACCTTGCGGAAAATGGTTCCGTAGGTCGGTCTTTAAGCGCTTATGGTTGAAAAATAACAATCCAGTCGCTGGTGGTGTAATGCTTGGAATCCGACCCCCGAGTTTTTTCGCGCGCTTCCGGCTCGGGATACACAGGGAGAATAAACAGAACAAAGGATTGCAAGGCCAACCCAGCTAAACGCGCTCATTGTTGCCAATCGAGTCGATAAAAACCGAAAACAAGACAAAATACAATTTTTTTTGGAGTATGTTTTGCGATTTAGTGCATAATGGCCTAGTTTCTGCAAAATGGAGCAGACAAATGCGTCTGGCGCAAGATGGCGCAGCCGTTCCACCCCTGTAATATGAAACTCAAGCTTAGAAGTTCAGCTGAATTTCCGTTTAATAAGGCCGACATACAATCTCGGTTTCCTTCAAATAAAATAATCCTCTTTGCATTCCCCTCTCCTAAGTTGCGAGGGGAGCCAAGTTGGGGCAGGGTAATAAGTCAAGAGGATATAGAAAAGGAGGAAGTGGGAAAAAGTGGAAAGTGCAAAGTGTACATCAGCCTTTAAGCCTGGTGCATGGTAGTGAAACGCTTGGAGAAACTATCCAATATTCAATTACAAAATATTCAGCCGAAGCCACTATTTGCTTTGAATACGCTTCAAACTTAAATTCATTTATCACACATGCCTAATAAATACTATGCACTTGAGCACCTTTGGAGTAACCCCAAAAAAAAAACATGCAGTTGGTTTGTTTTTTTGGAAACTACAAATTGGGCATGGTTGACTCCTAAAGCTACAGGATTTTTCCATGTTGGCTTAGCAAAGTACCTTCACTAAAATGATGACCGAGAGCCATGGAATATGTTTAGAGTCCTCGCGGAGCATTTTAATTTGAGAAATTACTTGCCGTTGAGCCACGCAATTCACATTGCCACACAGAGCTGTGTTCAGGAATAGCGTATAGTCGGTTACAACTCAAGAAGGTAGGAGAAGCCCCTCCCACAAGCGTGATGCGTTCGTTTCAAATCCTTCCGCAGTCGAAAGAAGAGTTCACTGGAAACGCTCCTTGTTCCGCTTCAATGGATTCCAACTGTCTCCGATCACACTTCTTAAGAAAGCGACTTTTGTATTCATCGGAGGGGTAACCGAGCCCCTGAAAGCAGCCTTTGTATCCATCGGAGGGGAAATCCCCGAAAGTCGTATTTGTTTCCATCGGAGGGGGAAAACTCTAATCTCTTTCTTGTGGCTTCCACAATGCCTAATCAAAGTCGAAAGATAAAGCAAATATGTACAAAAAGGCAAGACCCTCCTCGTGCATTGGCCGCGACGTCACGGAAACGATGGGACGCTATTGGATGCGGAGGTGGCGGAGGGATATATGATTCCCTTTGAGGGGTATTTGCCGCTAGCTTCTTGAGCTATAACTTACTATAGTGATGTACAGTCAAACCTGTTTATAACGAACAGCAGGAAACACTACGATCAGTTCGATATAGCAAGTAGTTTGATATAGCAAAAACCATTTGCAACTAACTTCCACAATGCGTTTGTTTTAAGGCGAGAGCTTCTTTTTCCCACTCATCTCTTTGCTTCCACCTTGTAACAAAGCGCTGGAAAGCTTTTTTTTCTTGCATGCGTGTAGTTTGTCCTTTTAGCTTATCTCCCCTTCTGAATCGCTTCTCTTCGTAGGCAACCGCTTCAATAATAAGGGGTTTTTTTTTGGTTTTTTTATGCATGCGTGCAATGTTTTTTTAGCTTTCTCCTCTTCTGAATCGCTTCTTTTTGTCAATTTGGTTCGCGGCTTGAGCTTTTGGAATTTTCTTTCTTTCCTAGATTTTTTTTTTTTTTTTGGGGGGGGGGGGGGGGACAGGCTAGAAGACGATTGTTTGCACGTTTTTGGAAGCCTTCCCGTGGGGCAAAAGTTTGATATTCGATATAGCCAATATGTTGTTCATTATAAAAAGTACTTTTTACATGCATTTTTATTTAAATTTTTCATGAGTTCGATATCAACAATAATTCGCTGTACGTGGGTTTGTTCTAAATGGGTTTCACTGTACTATGTATACAATGGTTCATTAGGCCAGTCAAATTACAACAAAGATTTGATTAAAGCAGTGGTTCTCAACCGTTGATGTTTCGGAGGCCCCTTCTAGATCGGCAGAAGTGACTGGGGACCCCATCCACCGGGGGGGGGGCAGTTCTGAACTATTACAATGACGAAGAATTAAATAAGAAAATCTAAATGCGTGAAAACCAACTTTGAAGGTCTGAAAAGGAGGATACTCAACTCTACACACTTGGTGCATATGGTCCCCTCTATTTACCCTTGTGGGACAGCCAGCATCAATAATAAAAAATGTTTATTGCTTGGCTTGACTGATGGTCAAGGGATTCGGGAACCCTAAGAAGGCCTTCGGGGACCCCCATTTGAGAACCGCTGAATTAAAGGAACGTCGCAGAGAAAACACGAGTGCCACATGTGCTCTGTTTCTGGTCTTAGTCTTTTCCCCAAGTGACAAACATGTTACAGTGTGTGAGGCACCTTTCTCGCTGTACAAAAGATTGCCTACTTAAGTCACCTAACGCTGCCGTTTGCCGCATTCCTCTGTGGCAAACTGAAATGTGTGGTTCCATTTGGCCACTCGTTGCCATGGTTGCCACTGCCATACACTTCCTTGAGCTGGCAATGTAAAGCGGCTGCCAATGGTATCCGTGACAACAAAAGACCATAGCACTACACATGTCTCCAAGCGAGACCAGTTTCCCAGCTGCTGGTGCCACGTTACACACAGTCGAACCCGGAAATATCGAATTCAAAGGGGATATCAAAATAGTTTGATATATCGATAATTTGATATACAAAACCATGCTAACTTGAGCTCCAGTTGAAATTGCCGCGTGTCTCTGCTAATAGGCCGCGACAAACGGGACCTTGCCAAATAGAGCCTCTAAGAGCCGCTAAATACAGTAGAGCTTAGTTAGTGAAGATCACAAACACCGCCGCGTTTACGCCTGGCCACGACCTCCACAAAGCGCCGGCAACAAAACACGAAAATAAAAACGAAAAATGCGAGTTGCATAAAAAAAAAAAAAAAACTCTCGATCCATAGAATAAAGTTAAACAAGCAACGAAAAAAAAAACGCGCAAAGCAAAAAAGGGGAAGAAAAAGGTAAACAAAGATAAGGCGTTCGGAGTGCGATTGCTCAACCCTTGTTGCCGACACACTCAACTTGACGAAGACTTTTTTTTTTTTGCTTATTTTATTTCGGGGCTAAAGGCCCTGTCACACTGAGGCAACACGATGGCAACAGCAACACAACACGTTGCCCAACAGTCGGGCAACTTGTTGCTCGCTCCCTGTGTTGTCTGACAAACCTGTCACATCGCGGCAACAGCAGCACAACATGGACGACAACGAAAATGTTGCCTCGGTATGACAGCTTTCGGCAACAAAAACAGCAGCAACTTCTGTTGGACAACGCGTGTTGCCCTGATCGCTGGCTGAGCGAATTTCGAGCCGCCAACACGACAACACAGATAGCTTCGATGACAGAGCTAGTGCCCTATCAATAACGTCTTACTCAAATAAAATCGTGGAAAACGTTATTTAACAATAATTAAGGCTGGCGTGCAGCTAAAATAATTTTAGGAATGTTTTTACTGCGTAATTACGGAAAGCGATTGTCGAAATGGGCACAGCTACGGTCGTGAACGTTCAGATTACCAGTGTTAAAATTAGAACTGCCAGACCAGCTCACATTAATGGCAGTGAAATAAAATGGCACGCCTACTCACCCGCTAATGAAGCATAATAATACTAATCCAGGAAAGCAACTGGATTAAAAAATCGAAGCATGAAAACGACCATTCTGATCATGATTCTCGACGCCTGAAACTTGAAAACAGCCGCTATCAGACACCTTATTTGTTTCGACAATACCCAGGACGTTTTGATGAATGAATCGATCACATAGCAGGCGGTAGGCAAATAGACAGCGTTGAAAAATATTTATTCCACCGATTGTTATGAAGAACGTGTCGGTGTCGCAGTTTTGCAAGCACTGTCAGTTAGCTCAACACCACGCTATGAAAGACGTTTTGGGGTACTGCCGGCGCAAAATCAATTTCACGGTAGAAATAGGAATTTCATGAAAGAAAGAACCGGACAGAAACACTACATAGGGTGGCGTAAATCCCAAACATATATCAGCGATCTCATTTGCCTCGGTTAGGGCTATCTGCTTTGTCAGCGAATGAACATCATTTTGATAAAATAAAGGCTAGAATGTACTCCCCGTGTCAAGATTTCTAATCACAGTCACTGGTTGATGCAGTCCCGTGGTGATTTCCGGCTCTTCGAAAGCACTAGCACTTTGTAGAATCACATTTCCAGCAACACCGCGCTGCACACAAACGAAAGTAAACAATCAAGATGGCGGAGTGTTCCGCGTGTTGTTCCCGCAATCAGCGCGGTGTGACAGGGTTGTCGGACAACAAATCGGCCAACAATTGCCGAGCGGCAGTAACATGTTGCCCGACTGTTGTTGTCGCCTTGACGTGACAGGGTTGCCGGCAACACGATTTCCTCGTGTTGCCAAATAGAGTTGTCCAACTGTTGCTTCAATGTGACAGGGCCTTAGGGAGTTGCGGGGTGTTGGTCGTTGGTCGCGCAGCGACAGCTGTGCTCGGGGAAAGAGCGCGCGCACGCTACCGTTCCAATAGCGAGTACCCTCTGCCCCCCCTACGCACGCGCATGCCCTTCCCCTAGCACTCTTCCCCTTTTTCTTTTTTTATTTTTTTATACAACTGCTTTTTTGCTGCGTATCCCCGTGCATGTACGCCGGCTTGGCGGTCTGCCAGCCCCGCAACGCAACGCGAGCTATGTGCTCGCTGCGGGCGCAATCCGACCGCGGGAGAAGGGACGGGCCTCCCTGCTTTGTTCGCTATATCGAGTGTCCCCGCCATGGGAGTTCGATACAGAAAAACAACGCTCCTATACAATTGCATGTGATATTCAAGGGGATGCTTGGACTGTTTGATATAAACAGTAATTCGAAATACCCGGGTGTGATATAACCGGGCTCGACTATACTGTCGTTCCTCGACTCCTACTCTGAGCACAAGTTAAATTATGTGATTCTGAATCCTAGGTTGAGAATATGTTAAGAGATTGATGCGAGTTTTAAACGAGTTAGGTGCCTTAAAGACAGGGCCCGTGAAATTCTTTCTCAATCGTCTCTCGTACAAAAATAGGAGATGACAGATTGAAGGCCTTGCTGCGGATGTGCCCGGGCTGCATGAGGAGCGTGTGTTAGGGAGACGCGAGCTCATGCTCACGGCTTTCATTCGGGTGCAAACGGCGTACGACAGTGGGAGGGCAACTTTCCCTGCAGACCATGTTTGTGGGCACACTTGCCTTGCGAGCCGGCAGAACAGTCCCCTGATCCCAGGAGCAGCGCACGCCTTCCTGGTTGCGGGGGCTGCAAAACAAAACAAAACAAATTTGGTCGAAAGATTCCAAGCGGTTGGCCCAGGTTGCCCCTACGACGATCATGAGT
Source organism: Ixodes persulcatus (assembly GCA_013358835.2). Classification (NCBI taxonomy): domain Eukaryota; kingdom Metazoa; phylum Arthropoda; class Arachnida; order Ixodida; family Ixodidae; genus Ixodes; species Ixodes persulcatus. Next base: position 17,980 of record JABSTQ010009094.1, on the reverse strand, counting down.
GGTCATCTTGACCACGAGGGGGCCAAGGGCAACTGGCCACGCGAGCGGCGCTCCGCCGCTGATAAAGGGCCGTCGCAGCGTATGCGCGGGGGCTGTTGGGATCGCGCCGCAGGCGATAGCGGTCATTAAATGTTTACGTGTTGTTGAACCGGTGTGCTCTGTCATTCCTCGAGACGGGTAGCAGCAAGGGAAATCCCACAAACTTCGGCATCATTCCCCTCCCTAACGGGACATGGCGCTTCGTTTTACCTTTGAAACATGCACCGAAGGTTCTAAACGTTCGGACAGGCCCCCAAACTGTGCCGGTTTCATCAGTCGACTAGCGCACCAAAGTTACGGCCGACAGAACCACTCGTGCGCCCCTAAAATTGGGAGACCCTCACCCCAGAAAATAGCAGGCAGTGAAGGAACGAACAGACAGTGAGGAGCAGGCAGTGATGCGACAGAGAGCAACACCTCCTAGACGGCACGGCGGTAGTGCTGGGATTTCTATGTCACTTGGGGGACCAACCGGGATGCCAATGCTTCGCCTCAGAGTCACTGGGGCGGCCGGCCTCCAGTATGCGACGTAGAAAACTCGGCGCTACGGCACTGCCATCTAGGAGATGTTGCAGAGAGAGAGAGAAGGAGGGAGAGACCTTGAGAGAGGAGAGAGAAGGGGGGTGACGGCCTCGAAAGCCCCACAGTTAGCCATCCGAGCCAGACTCCGGCCCCTGGGGTGCAGCAGCCGGTCCCTGACCGTGTCCAGAGCTACGCCAATCTTCCTGTGCAGGGGGGTGGGACGGGGGTTTAGACCCGTCCGATGTCTGCGGTGGTTTCGCTATCAATCGTGACAACTGCCTCGTGTGGCAGTCCTCACCTAAAGCATCTAGCGCGTGTTAGCGACTGTTACCGGATAAGGGAACAGACGTTCGTCCCATTATCCCACGTTTAGAACAGAGAGTGCAGGCTTCGAGGATTCCTATTTAGGCTCGTATATTTGTCCCCGTGATGGCTGGTAGGTCTGCCCCTCATGTGGGACCCCTCTATTCGAGCGGCGAGGTGCACAACAGTTAGAAGATCGTCGACTGAGAGAGGGACCCGACACGCGACTCTCGTCGGCGACGAACAGCTTGGTGCGTGTGTGCAATTGACACTATCTATAGCCATGGAACTACCTGTGATTCTAATGCTCGCGTAGCAAACAGTCACAGTTATATACTACCCGACGCCTCCTCATTAGGAAGGAAAAAGAACTCTTACACATGCTGACATCTAAACATTTCAAGGTTTTCTTTGTTGTCGGGTTTACGAGGGAGTCAAACATCGAGCTGATGGCTCCTCATCGGCTCGGATGAATCGAGACTCCGAGAACACTGCCGACCATCTCCTGTTCCCAAACACTTCATAAACTCACAGGTTTCCGCACAATTCAAGTTGCGAGCAATTCCAGATTTTGGAGCTTTTTTCCTCCTTGGTGCATTCATGCCTCGTCAACATCGGCGCCAGAGTTCTTATCCTTCACGAGCTTTGGCAGGGGGCCGCAAACTCGAGAACTAGAACTGTTGATAGAAGCCGAATTGCCTTCCCCTCCATGTGCAGTTGCCACTGGAACTGTACCTTGTTCCCCAGAGCCCTTCAGCTCTGGGAAGAAAAACATATCTCGGTGGACTGCAGCAAAAGCTATAAGCTTCACAATACGCATTTATTTAAGTCTATACCTTCCCCTCCCCGATTCTCCATTGCCCTAGAAGGATGGATGCTTAGCTCCATGCAATGTAGTTTCGGGCGCTGATATACAAGACGAGAGATCACGGAATGAAGACGGAACTCACGGCATGAACGACTTGTCCGGGTAGGTGAGCAGCCCAATCTGAACCTTGTCGAAGGACTTGAGGTGCAGCCTTCGGTACTCCAGGAGCCGCAGCGTGATGAAGTCGTACTTGAGCACAATCAGACTAAAGTCGGTGAGAAACACCAGGCGCTCCTTCTCCGTGTCCCAGTGGTCAATCCTGCAGGTGCGGTCAATTGCAAACGTAGAGTGCTAGGAACCGCAAGCCCTTCAGAAAATGAGCCGGGTAGATTCGGCGTGGCCAACGGTTGTAGAAAGGTGGTGCCATTCTTCTAGCGCCTTATTCATTTATTACTATATGAATGTGGAGGGGAGAAGCATGCAACACATGACAGGAAAGTGAATGGAATGGTGACAAACTTTTGGTCAATTTTATGCGGCTCATAAATTTCGTCTGTAACACACATTGTTTCTGCTATGGAGGTTGCAACAACGACGTTCACCTTAAAAATGATTTCTGGCAACACTATAATATTGCTCGCTCCCTTGTTTTTCTCTTTTTTGTGCTGTCGGCAACATATAATTGACATATTTTCATTCATTTGAAAATTCTTCACACTTGACAGCAACAAGCTACCATTTGGTTTGTATCAGGAAAAAAACTATAGGTGTTCATTTTCTTGAAAATGAGAAATGTTTACCCAAGCCCTAATGTTGATGCAGGGGCATTTTGCTCTCCTCTATCAAATTTACCGTTACAAATCAATTTGAAAGCACTTTCTCCCCCCTTCCCTTTCCTCCCATAGAATTTTTACACGCATGTCCATTACACCTGCCAAATCGCTCCCAAACAATGCATCAACAGTTTCCTTTGCCATATCTGCTACGCTGTGAGCAATCAATGAGTGGAATGTTCTTCAAGATTATGTGGTCACTATAACTAGCCATTTTCAATGTGCCTAGCGACTACTATAGGATACTGACTAGCAGTATCCTTTTACAAGGGACCTGCAAGGTACAACAAGAGAAATGAGATGAGAGACTTACTCCGTGAGCAGCCAGACTCCTCTGAGCTCTCCATCGATGTGCTTAAGCAAGACGGGACTGCACTCATCTGCCGCTCTCTCGATGGCACCCTCCTGCATGTCACAGCAAAAAGCACACTGAAATTTGGCAACCACATAAATTGGACTTGGGTGTATGCATAGTTAATTTGTGCATTGCTGCGATCAACAGTGCAGCAGTGCAGCCTTTTATGTGCCCGGTAGTTCGGCAAAGCCATTTGCTTGATAAAGTGAACAACTCTCTTGCATGTGCCTTACACCAAGCTGCATGGTTGAATACACTGGAAAATGCACAAAGGCCACAAAAAGTTATTGAATCGCAGCTCGAAGCTCAAAGGACAGCAGCTTTCAGCACATATTGGTAGGCTGCAAGTTGAATTCCCATTTGTGCTGATTTCAGTTAAGGTGAACAATGCGCCAAATATTGTGTTGTAGGTATGTTCAGACTGCCAGAAATTAAAAGGATACTGAACCGAAATTTTAATTTCACAAAATAAGGCCAAAGAAGCGTTAAACCGGATGCTACTAACTCCAGAACATCACTCGTACATCAATATCTCATACGGATGGCTGTATTTCTGGAAACGAAGGGCGCGATCAAGCGAGAACTGCGACGTCCCGAACCTTCTGGAACAGTTGAGAATGAAGGGAAGCTTGCTTGCGTGTGTCCTCCTCGCGTCAGTTCATCAGCACGAGGGGACAAAGCGAAGAGGAGAGGGAATGAGAATTGCGACGTCACATGTCTTGTGGGCCTCGTCGGCCATGTTCAATTGCGCACTTCTTTTCCAGAAGTACGGCCATCCGTTAGAGATATCGTTAGTACGAGTGATGCTATTGGGTTTCGCAGCGTCCCGCCTATCGCTCCAGCCTTGTTTTGTGAGCTCGAAATTTCGGTTCCGTATCCCTTGAAGTTAACCCGAATGAGCAACCACTGTCTTGGCTGTAGATGAGAAATTCAGCCAGGTCAGTACAACTGCTAACCTGGGGTCTTAAGCGTACACCATGCAGTAGTGATACATGACCATACGCCGGTACAATGCTCATTCACACCGAAACGGGCAGGGGTGGGGATCCAGCCCAGGATCCCTGGTTTTGCCATGCGAGCTTTCACTCCACTGCTTCGAGCTGGTGTGTGCTCGCCCTCCAGTCACCGATCACACCAATCCATGCTTGGGAGAAGGGAGTGTTGGTTCAAGTCAAGGATGAAGAAAGAATAAAACAATTAAAACTGGAAACACAACACATCTTTCATATGAAAGATGTGTTGTGTTGTGTTGTCCCAGTTTTAATTGTTTTATTCTTTCTTCATCCTTGACACCAATCCACCAGCGCATTTCTGGTTAGTTATTACCATGTGACCTCTCTTTTAAACCTCAGATTAATGATCACACTGCAATGACCAAACAGCCTTTCTGCAGTGGCAAAACAAAGTCCTGTACCTGTTTTGTTGGTTCTGTAAGTCTAGAAAGACGTACAGAACCAACTTTATGACCTGCCACTGTTTTCAAAGGAGTCCAGATACGATACTAAAAGTTGCCAAGAAATTTGAAGCATTGTAAAGTTGCAAGGAGCCATCAAATGCCTTCAGAGAACAGCAGTGCATCTACGAAGCTAGCAAATTTCACCGAGCCTTGTTTTTCGGTACCGGAAATTTTGCATTACATCAAAGTTAGTTTGATCTCTCTAGTTGTCTGGAAGCACGACTGATGTACTGTTTAATGGCATGGACGATAACGGCATCTTTTGACACATTCTTGTACGAAATGGCAAAAGGTCGCTCGCAGATGTCTCAGAAATGTCCAGACATGATCTGTTTCACGATCATGTCTTCGAGCACCTGGAGTGAAGTGGTGCGAGACCTGGAGGTCTCACACCACTTTACTCTAGGTGCTCGAAGCACAATTCCCCAGAGACATTGTTTTGGCTATCAAATCGATGGCTACAGCGATTCTCGTGCTCAGAGAAATGTGGGTAATCAAATTTCTGTAACCTGTTAGAAAAATGCGTTTGTTCCGCGTGCGAGGCTTACATATACCAAAGCAGTGATTACAGCTCTTAAACAAGTGCAAATGTTTACATAAACGCGCGCACAAAAAAAAAAAAAAAAAATAACACATCACAGAAGATTGGGCAGTGAAGGGAGCTCACCCGCACTGCGAAGTACTCTTTTGTCTCCTCCTCGGAGATTTCCCTGGAAAACTGCCGCACGGCGCTCGCAGGTGCAGCACTTGCGGACGACTGCTCAGTGACATTGCCATTGGTGCTAAGATCTGTCCAGAAATACGCGCCATCCGAGCGTGACGCTACGACGTCGACCATCACCACGAAGAACCGCTAACAGCAAACGAAGTATCACAATACGCTCAGCAAACAAAGTATCACAATACGCTCGAAAAGCAAATGGCTCGAACGCCGCCGCTTGTGAAAAACAGGGCGCGAAAAAAAAAAATTAGAAAACCGAAAGGACCCACAGAACGAACACGTCTCACAACCACCTGCGGATGTCCGACAGACTCCGCCCTCCCCCAGCCTTGAGAAAGCAGGGTTCGCGAAAGATTCCTGACCGAGTGCGTGATGCTCTCGGCGCGCGGCAGAGATTTGGTTGTGCAGTTGGTCATGCAGAGTGCTATAAGTGTTTCCAGACAAACTTTTGGTGAACACTACACAACCTACCTTCGGAACTACGAGTTCTGACGAGGCACGAAGTTGCGATGGTGCGGGGTTCTGTCGTCGGGTTCGGCGACGACCCTTCGGGTTCTTCACTCAAGGAAAGCGTCACTCCCCTGAAATGGGCTTCAGGGAAGTCGTCCAGACGCTCCACGTCGCTCAATTCCCCGGGACTCGCGGCGTTGTTCAGGGTTTTGGAATATTGCTGCACCCCCAAACCGGCCATTTCGTGCAGACGGGCAGCACACAACAACACCAACAACACTGGTGGTTTGGATTGGCTCGCGTCGGATAATAATTGATTCGAATGCACTGATCTCCATGACATGTGCTGGATCGCGCTTCCCCGTTCCGTGTGTGCGGCAGCGGCCATCGGGCGGCCATCTTGCATGGACCGAAATCGCGTCTTTGCGAGCGTGGCAGAGGATGGCGGCAGCGTGCTAAAGACACGTTTTCTACTCGTTCATCCGTCATTAGTCGCAGTAGTTTCCTAAACTCATGTGATAAAGGTGAGACTTGCCTTTGAGAACACATGGACATTTTTACGAAAGCGCTGTGCCTCAGTAAAAAGGCACAACTCGTTGAAAGCAATTTTCGCCGCTCTCATGGCGTTATCAAAGCTTCCATGGCACCTCCGAAGTGCTGCCTCTCTGTGCATTCGCACGCTTTGATACCGATCAAGAATCGACGCCTGGCAAAGTTTTGAAGATGTGTAGCGCGTAGGTGTCTTTACATCATATATCGGCTTCGTAATGCTGGATCGTCCAGCTTTTTCGGCGATATCAATAAAAAAAGGGGGGGGGGGGGTCTTATGCACCAGTAACCATAGCTGTGTTCCACATCTACTCTAATGAATCACATGGCAGCACAAATAAAGCAACGCTGTGGAGCAAGGAAGGAATTTTCGAAGGCAAAAGTACAAGACGGACAAATTGAAAATCTTTAAAACGCGGCCCATATGTTCGTGTGAAATCTGTTGACTAATCACGATTCCTTAATGGTAAGGGTTCAAATCACATCGCCACTTTTGAACAAAGGAGCCAGGGGTGTCGGAAGTGCTTTGGGGAGGGGGGGGGGGGCGTGCAAAGAAATAGACTGTTCTACTGATTCGTTTGCCGTAAACGTCTAATAAAAACAAAAACGCGCTGGCATTTGACGGTTCGATTTGGTTCGACTCAAGCTCGACTACGCTACACTACGACAAAACGCCCGACCAGTCACACCAGCCTTGCACTACCTTGAACGAGTCACACTACGCGTGGAGGAGGCATAATATTCATCAAACAGGAATTTGAGACTTTGGGATTTTGTAGCATTTATTTCAGTCAAGAAACTTGTTGGTGAGAAATGAAATATCGTATTTCCCACTGACAATTCTTTTTCCTTTTTTTTTTTTCAGTGAAATAAATGCTACAGGCACCCATAATTTTATATATCGGTTGGGTGAAAGGCTTGGGTGGACATCGACTCATAGATAAACATTGTTTTCATTTGCATATTTTGATCCAGGTAACTTCATGTACTCAAAATTTTGCATTTTATTTCCACCGCTGGCGTCCTCCTCCTCACGGAGCTGTGGCTTCCTGCGATCCGCACTTTATTTATGCGAGTCAAAAAACCGTGTTTCATTTTCTGGATCGAACCCGGTAAACTGACGTACACGTACCGCGATGTACCGCGATGGACGCCACGAGCTACACGAGCCAATCCGTAGTTCGTAACTTGTCTCGTGAGTTCGCACTACCCGCGCCGCCCCGCCCAATCGGAACGACATGTGGCGCCCTCTGAGCTATGAATTGACTCCGGTAGCTCGTAGCGTCCTTTGTGGTCCACCGTAAGCAGGGTATCGAACCGAAACTCTTTTCGGTTCGGTTCAGTTTACGGTTCACATATTTCTCCGGAGCGGAAGAAAATAACGGTTCGAACCGGTTTAAACCGGCTCATATAACGGTTTAAGGAAAACTGAAAAGTTTAACCGAATATTCGCACATTTCTACCGCCATGAAGTGGATTACTACGGTATAAAATAGGCGCTAATTTATTGATTTTCTGTACTCCATCTGTCCATTGGAATGAACTTCAACAATTCAAGACGTGCCATGGGTCTGGGTACAGAACTTTTATTCACTAAACATAAAATTAAATATGACCTCGGTGAATCTATACCGCCGGTTTCGATACTTTTATACGGCCATACGCTTAGTTCTGCACTTCTTTACGAACTTCGTATAAACTGTATTCGCATACACACTGGAAGTCGGCCGCGCTTGCCGATCAAGGTTTTGTCGGCCGAATCGAGCGTCAGCCAACGTCTCATACTCGCATACACCCCGATTTGGCTACGCAAACGAAACAATATTCGGGATCATGTTCTGCGTGGGTGTCCAACCGCGCACCTAGTCACGTAAATAGCCTGCTTTTCTCCATTCAACACGGACAGGACTATCGTCGATAATCACCGAGTTTCCGTGCAACGGTGATCGGAACATGGCGTCAAATGAACGTTTACGTGGTTTATCAGCATATCCAAAATGAATTAAATGTGCCCCATTTTCCGAAAAGAGCCTGAGCTGGAAACGGAATTCTTACCTTGAGCACCTTTAACAAAAGCGAGCAAACCACAGACCCACGCCGCAGCCGACGCAGCTTTTCCCGCCATTTTGTTAGTGTTTTCTCTTTCAGCACTGGAACTTCGTCAGCGATCCGGAAATACGCCATGCCGCGCTTCTTTCACTCCTCTCGGGAATCGGTGCACGAGACCGCAAATCCCTTACTCTGGAGCAACGTTACTAGAACCCTCAGTTGGGAAACTCACCGTTGAAACCTGGGCCGCTGGCGTCCACCGAGACCGAGCTAAATACGACAACAGCGCCACTTTGTCTTAACTGTGGTCACCTTGAGCTTTTAGAAAGCTTGTTTTTGCGTAAAAACCGACGGAAAAAAACTCTTTTTGTAGTAACTTATTGGAGTTTAGTACAAAATGACGGGCGCGTGTTTTTTTTAATATTTAGTTTGCAAGTTTTGCAGTACAACTAATATTGTTTTTATACAACCGTGCCTCAGCGGTGATTTCAGGTAGCGCGTCCCGAGCTAGGCGCATATTAACCTCGGTAGTATTCCGCGGCGCGTCCGCTGGGGAGTCGGGGGGTGGCGCCCCCTGATAGCCCCTTCCACAGTATCTGTTTTGGCCCCAAAATGGCCGATTGAAACCTAAATGGAAGTCACGTGCAGTTCCTCGAGTGGCCGCTGCGGGAGAAATGGCGGCGTTGTGATCGCCATTAGCTCGGTTCTGGAGGACGGGTCGGTGCCACTTTTTTAGAGCAGTCTCTATGGCAGTTTCCCACCTGAGTGGCTTAGTAACGTTGCTCTGGAGTAACCTGCACCGGAAGTCGCTTTTTGCCGTTCATATTGCCGCGAGCGCAGCTGACCAAGCAGGCAGCGCGCTCGTGGCCTAACGGTTATCGCGCGTGCCTTCCACGCAGGAAGCTAGGGCTCGATTCCTCGCCGCGGGGACGCATTCTTGTTGACTCTGGCGTAAAGTTCTGGTAAATTCGAGAACCGTGTTGCTTGTTCGAGGTCAGAATGTTCTACACGCAGAACCTTCTACGCCGAATCTTCCAGAACCCCACGCGTGGCGAGCCGCAGTCAGTTTTCGCCTCAGCGTTCAATCTTGCTGCTTCGCCGCCTTCGACGCCCGCGACGCTCTGTTATTATCTTTCTTTTTCCTTTTATTTTTGGACACAAGTTCGCCCCATTAAACGTTCAGTTTACTCAGTCATTCGCCGCCTCATCACTTGTCATTCGTGACAATATGTAGTGGAAGGAGCGCTAGCTCCTTGACTCCCGGAGCCACTACTCAGGGAGTATCCACACGAGGAAGAAATCCGCCACTTTCCTCCGCGGATCGCGCATCACGTGAGACATACGTCATCCCTTTTTGACGCCTCTCGGCGCCGTCCTCCTCCGTGGCGGAGGCGCGGAGGCTTCGTTTTGTCAGCACGAAAGCTCCGCGGATGGGCGGCGGAGTAGTTCGCATTTAACTGCTTTTAGCGATACAGCGATAGTACAGACTTGTGCCTATCTCAAATACTTTACTCAAGATACTGTGTTTCAAATACTTTTTTAAAGTATCTTGGTATCTTGCAAATACCTTTGATCGAGAGTATTTGATGCTCTATTTTAATTACATTTCTGAGTATCTTGCACTCATTACCTCAAATACATTTTTGACATTCTGCCATTTTTTGAGCTTTTCGGTATGAAGTGGCGTGGGCGTGGCACGAGCAAACGTAAACATTCTTTTAAGCAACCAGATCCTGTTGCTAGCTCCGATTAGCTACGGTGACTTTGCTTAAGCTCGTGAATACATCGCTTTTTTGCCGACTGTGACTTAAATTTTTCCCTAAAGTTAGCACAATGAAGGTTTTCCCCCTCGCCTTCCCAAAGATGCCTTTTGTTTCCTAGAGTTTCCCCAAAAAATCCTCAAACAAAAGGGGTGGTTTTACGGAACTAAAATTTTCCACACTGAGGCGCAACGCAGACCTTGAAACGACCTACGACAACAATGCAGACTTGAGTGTCCAGAAAATAACAAATAGAAGAAAAAGAGAAGTGGACACACACAAATACATTTTTGTTTTGCTTTTTGTATATTTGACCCCGCTAGGGCAAAACGTCGAGGTTTTCTTTTGTTTCTTTTCTTTTTGTCGTCAGTTTGCTACTTATTGCTCTCGCGAACACTGTGTGTAAGCGAACACTGATAAGCAGAGAACAGGACAGGAAACGAACTACGAGCTGGATGACCTCTCAAAATGCCAACAAAGTGCCCCCAACGTTGAGTGCCTTTCCGAACGCAACCTACTTGAAGAAGGTGCGACCACTGCCGTGGCTATTGTGTGGGTTCTCTTTGTTATCCATTGACTCATATCCGTATCCCAAGTTTGTTTATAGTGAGCTCCCCATATAGGGAATATGAATTGTAGTTAAACGATGCGTCTAAGGTGCGCCGCAGGACGTGATATTCAACGATGTGACTATTGGGGAGGAGGAGCGACCGTGACGCTCCAAGCGGTTAATTTTAGAACTACACGGATGGGGACAACAAATACAATGACTCAGCGCTCGGCCGACATAACCGAACGCGGCGTCAGCGTTCGGCTGGAGTTCGTGTTCTCCGGTGAGGGGGAGGAAAGGCTCTTTTGTTTCCACTCTGGCCTGTATGAACAATGCAGCATGCACTGTGCCCAGCTCAGCACAAAAGCCGAAGTGGGTCAAGCTCGCATTCTCTGACGACTGCTTTATTTTTTACATTACACTGTGCTCCGCGCTCTATTGTAGAAGATGACATGGGCATGCCCATAAGGCCTGTGGGCATGTGGACAGGCCTTGTGTTGAGTAAACACCGAGGTGTGGGGAGACAAACGGGTCAGAGCGCCCCCTATAGTTCGATCTCCTGCCCAATTGGCGAGGCGCTCTGACCCCTTTGTTGCCCCCCCTCGGTGTTTACCCAACACAAGGCCTGTTCACATGCTCACAGGTCTTGTGGGCATGGCCTGTGAGCATGTGCAAACCAGCATCTCCCCGCCTCTTTCAGTCCTGAGGACTTCCATAGCGACTGCGAAAATAAACGCTTAGACAAGTTATTTTATAGCATTTGGCTGGTGTACGAACGTGCCCTCAGAACTAAAAGGATGTGGATAACAAAGAGGTTTTATAAACTTTATCTTGTAAGTCTTGAAAGTTCGTTCTGGACTTTCCGAAAAAAAGATAAGCGAAATCTAAATAACAAAGAAGTAAGAAAAAAGTTGCACGCTTGCTCAACCACTGAAACTGTTGGCCCGGCGAACACACAGCCTCCCCTGAACTATTTAAACGGGATACAACACAGCATGCATGTTTAGAAGAACAGCATCGGACCTTTCCGAAACTCCAAAAGAACGCGGACAACAAGGCGGAGTTCGAACTTTCCTTGGAAGGCTTCTGAACCTCATATTTTATATATACACAATCCACCCTCTCCCCCTCCCCCTTTCCTGAATTCCTCTAAACTTTCTTAAAAAATAAAAATAAACTAGAAAAATAAGACCCAGTTTTCGACTAGATGCCCTAGCGACGAATAGCCATATGACTAATTGCCCTAGGCGACCAATTGTCCTGCTACGAATTGCCCTGTTATGAATTGTCTTTCGACGAACGGCCCGTAGCCCTGTGAGCATGTTCATGCCATCTTTTTTAATAGATCACGAGGCACAGTGTAATCTAAAAATACTAACAAATAGCGAAGTGAGGTTAAGTGCCGGATCCCTACCGAAAGCAGTCGTCAGAGGATGCGAGCTTGACCCACTTGGGCTTTTGTGCTGAGCTGGGTACCGTGCATGCTGCATTGTTCATGCAGGCCGGAGTGGTAACAAAAGAGCCCTCCTCCCGCTCACCGGAGAACACTAACTTCAGCCAAACGCTGACTCCGTATTCGGTTATGTCAGCCGAACGCTGAGTCATTGTTATTCGTTGTCCCCATTTGTGTAGTTCTAAAGTTAACCGCTTGAGGCGCCATGGTCTGATCTCCTCCCCAATAGCTAAAGCGACCTCTTTCTTGTTGTCCCGGAAATGTTTTGTAACATGTATCAGTGATATTGCCAAGCGCGTTGCGGAGCGAGCGCGTGGCCGAATGGTTTCCGCGCTTGGCTCTCGCGCGCGGTCCGATACAGGGTTCGATACCAGGGAGCGGACTCCTCTTTTATTTATTCTTTCAACTTGACAATCTCGCAAGTTCGAGAACCTTATCGTCTGATCGAGTACGAATGTTCTACGCGCCGAACGTTCTACGCCGAATGTTCCAGAAACCCACGCGGGTACAAAAGGTGCTCCGCGTGACGGTCCGGAGTCAGTCTCGCCCCAGCGCTCGATCCTGCCGTTTCGCCGACATCGACGCTAGCCTTTCTCTATTTTGCCTTGTTATTCGCCGTCTCATCATTTGTCATTCGTGACAATATCCTGCTCCTTATAGCTGGAATGCATAAAATAGCCCTACGATACTTATTTTTTTTTTTCCGTTTTGTGTTGTTACGTGCTCATAAACCATTCTGGTAACCCAGATTTGCGCAGCTGTATAATTGTCGCTGTCAGTGACGCCGATACAAATTACGCAATGCGGAAGTAGCTTCAAAAGTAATTGAATTACATTTCTAAGTATTTGTATTCTACTCGAGATACTTTAGTAGGGTACGTTGTTGGGCTAGTTGGTTCATCTTAGTAAAACATATAAAATAGCCCAAAAAGACAAGTACATGTCCTGTATACTTCTTGTCCTTGTCTTTTTTGCGCTATTTTATATGTTTTATCAAGACACTTTACAGTGAAAGTAACTTGAGTAGTATTTTAAATACTTTATGAAGCAGGTATTTAGTAACTTAACTTAAAAACTTTTATCGAGTATTTTGTCCAACACTGAGCGATACTCTTTTCCTCGTCTGGCCACGGGGCCCACTGCGTTCTTTTCGCGCTTTCGGAATCGATTGCAGTGCGCCATTACTGTTGTAGTAGCGCGGTGCTATACTTCGTCTCACCCTAGGATGGACTAAAGGTAAAAGCTACGGACCACCAGATCCAATCACAAGCCACTTAGAAATATCGTAGTATTTCGCTTTAATGCACGTGTCGGTGCCTCCGTCTAGGATCACTAATGCGTATGGGTGGACAGTGGTTCAAATTGAATAGCACTGAGGGACTCATCAGTTTTACACAAAGAAAGCCACAACATACAGACTCTTTGCAGTGTCGAAGCTATAGACATTATGCAGCGCATTTTGATCCGGAGCATTATTCGTCCACCCCCAATCAATGTTAAGCATGTCATAGTCAAATTTGGGGGTTTTACGTGCCAAACCAACGACGGGCATCTGGCACGCCCCAGGGGAGGACTGAGGATTAATTTGGACCACCTGGGGATCTTTTGACGTGCAACCGAAAGCTCGGTTACACGGCGCCTCCTCCGCAATAAGCCTCCGTCAGATTGCGGGCACCTCGGCCGGGATTCGAACCCACCACATGGGGATCCGTAGGCCAGCTCTCTCGCCTCGGAGCCACCGAGGCGGCTGAGCATGTCATAGTATAGCGTATAACGTGATTGGACCTGGCGGCCCGTGGCTTTGGCCTTTGGTCCATCGTAGGATGAGACAAAGTATAGAATGACAAAAACAAATAAAAACGCCACGTTTTCCTTTTTTTTGTTGAGGAGCTTTTTTAGGGGGGCTATGGGACACTGTAAGCAGCGAACTGTATTTGAAAACCAACCTCAAGGCGTCAGTATGGGAGAAGATTGGCGAAGAAATGTTCGCACGCTTCCCGCAATTTGCGCCATACACAGTGGGGAGTGACGTCTTTGGTTCAGTGCATAAACGCGCTCTGCGGCTGTCTCTGTATTCTGTATTTACCTCTGCATTCGCGGACGGATGCGGGCCAGTAGTTCAACGAAGACGTCATGGTTCGCCCGAAAGAGTCTTCGATACTCCACGGAGTCGCTTTCTAGCAGCTCTTCGTGGTTCTGTATACCAAGTTCCGTCTTCTCCATCCAACCTTTCACCCAGAACCTTCTTTAAGTAGATAGAATGTCATCGTCGTCCTTTTTTAGCAGCACTGCTGCCATAACGGTATACCGCCGCTTCATATGCGCCTCCATTTTCCTACTCTCGACTACGGCGCGCGGGCTGTCTTCAGCGTGCTCCGAGCGTTGTTGTCGAGAGTGCCACCGCTAAATTCAGCTGGTAACACTGATGTCCCTCACGGCTCCCCGCCGTCTGTGTGGATGCTAGAGCCGAGGACGGAGTTTCCCGTGTCGCTGACGTCACGATATCCGTCCGCCGAGTTCTCCTCCGTGTGAATACCCCTTGAACGCGCCCAAGGACCATGTGCTTGCGTCCTTGGCTTTCCCAGTATTAACTTCTGAGGTCAAACATAAAAATTCATCAACATCAAGAAAAAAAAAAAAACAGTAGTGTTATGTGAAAACGCGCTATCGTCTTTCGAGACGCTTTCTGGTCCTGCCTCTGAGTAAAGTAATGGCGACTATAAAACCCATACAAATAGGTACATTATAAGTCGATTGCGTTAAAGAGTTCGCCAATGAGAGTAAAATGACTGTTCTGTGGCCACTTGACTTTCCAACATTCGCCGCCATTTCCAAAAATAACTGATGCATCATGCAGCCCCGATTATACCTGGGCAATGCATACCAGCTTAAAGGGCAACTCCGCTTCATTTTTGATAATTAGAAAACTATGCAGTTCTCTTCAGTATCATATAGGAAGACCCCATGTCAAATATTACGATATATTTCCGTCGATATATTTAATAAACTGGCCAGCAAACTTTCCAATGAGCCAAGTCGCCGAAATCTGCCAACTCTAGCGTGCGACGCGAGGCGGAATCGTCAGCGCAGTCAATGCGACGGAGTTGGAGCGGCCAACGTTGAGCCACTACGTCAGAGGCATGTCTACGTCATTCTCACGTTTTGTTTGTTTTTACTTCTCAGAGCGAAATTGAACGATGACGTCATGAGTTTCTCCTCCCGGTGTTGGCTCAACGGCGTCCACGTGATCACCGTAACGCGTATACGCTAGTTTGCGCTGCCCTACGCGCTTATCGGTCTGTTTCTCCGCTCCCCCTCTCCTCTTTCGGCTTCTCTCCTTCCCCCTCTCCCCCGGGCCATCACCGTCCACGCCATGCGAAGCGACCTGCCCGCGTCGCGTGTCCTGTACCTTGCCCCCACGAACGTCACAAGACCACGTGGTTTGACGTGACGTGGCCATGCTTCTGACGACACGAGACCAATGTTGCCTGACGCAACCGAAGTTTCCGTTTCAGTATCAGCTGATGTTTAAATTAAGATTACACAAATAATATTCCCCATTTCACGAATCCGAAGACGTAGAGCTGTTTAGTAATGCTTTGTGAAATGGAATCACATGTAAGCCTAAATTTTTCGGAATTGAGCGGAGTTGCCCTTTAAAGGACACATGCAAAGAAAAAAAATTTTTTTAAACAGCTTAGATGGAAAAAGGATATCATAAAACGATTTTAAAACGAAGAAAAAAAATTTTTAGAGCTATATTTACGGCGCTATACGAATTTGTAGTTGGCGCCCACGGGCGCCGCAGAAAAGTGGCCCTCATTTATCACGTGACTGGCCCATATTTGTCACGTGGTGCTTGCGCTCTTTCGGAAGCTTCCTATGGCCTCTAAAAGTAACTTATTCATCTTTGTTTAAAGTATAACAAAAAACTAAGATTAATAAGTAATTTTTAGAGCCCAAAGGAAACTCCTGAAAAAAGCGCAAGCAGACGTGACAGACCTGTGCGCCGGTCAGATGACGGCGGCGGCTCCCCGAAGCACACGAACTTATGCGGCGGCGGCGACGGCGGCGTGGAGAAACGCGTTGAAGCGGCGTCGTATACAATGCTCAGCGTGCGGCGGCGGCGTGGCTTTGCGGCGCCGGCGACGCAGGGTGGCGGCGCGCGGGCCTACCACGTGACCAGCGGCGGCTCCGGCGGGCGCCAACTACAAATTCGTATAGCGCAGTAAATATAGCTCTGAAATTGTTTTGTCTTCGTTGTAAAATCGTTTTATGATATTCTTTTTCCATCTTTTCATTTCATTTTCATTTATTATACCCTTAAAGCGCCCGTAGGGCTTTACATAAGGGGGGGGGGGGCAAGTGCAACATTATTCAAAACACAAACATAAAAGAAATAGAACAAGAAAACAGGTGTTACGGTTGCTATGCGTATAAGTAAGTATTAAGAGAATCTCTGAAAGCAGAGGATTCTTGGATGATTACAATATTATCAGGAAGAGAGTTCCATTCGTATGAAGCTAACTGTAATGGTGAAAATTTAAAGAGTTTTGTTCGTGGAGTGACCAAATGAAGTTTTTGCGAATTGTCAGTACGCGCGGAAATATGCGGTGCAGCCCGGCAATACAGTTCTCTCTTCGATGGGCAGTGGTAATACAAAGTATGTAATGATGCAAGTCTTGAGATTTTCCTTCTGTCTGCAAGAGGTGGTAGCCCAAGTTTTTCCTTTAGTGAGGTGATGCTTGTACGCGTGTAGTTTTTAAGAATGAAGCGTGTGGCTCTGTTTTGCACTAATTCGAGTTATTGTGTCAAAAAAAGCTGATGTGGATTCCATATTATCGAAGCGTATTCGAGTTGAGATCTAATCAGGGTAGTATATGCTACAAGCTTTGTTTCCCAGTTCGCCATGTGAAGATTTCGTCTTAGAAAACCAAGGCTTTGATTTGCTTTTGCACTTATATGGTTGATGTGGGCTTCCCAAGATATGTTTGATGCGAAATAAACTCCAAGATATTTATATGTATGCACATGTTCAAGAACTCCATCGAAGAGAGTGTAGTTAAAGTCAGCTGGACTTCGCTTAGTACTAAAATTTAGAAATTTTGTTTTTGAAATATTTATGTTCATTTGCCACTTTAGACACCATGTTTCAATTTTAATTAAGTCGTTCTGAAGTTCAATACAATCGTGAACGCTAGATATTTTTCTATAAATCACACAATCATCGGCATACAAACGGATGGTAGACTGGATAGTTGCGGACAAGTCGTTTATGTATAAAAGGAAAAGTAATGGGCCCAGCACGGTTCCCTGTGGTACTCCTGATCTTACTTTCCCTTGACATGAAGATTCGCATTCATAGCAGACCCTTTGCGAGCGGTCGACGAGAAAGTTCGATATCCACTGTATAACAGATGGTTCTATTTGCAAAGCGTGTAATTTAAGAAGGAGTCGTTGATGTGGTACCTTGTCAAATGCTTTTTGAAAGTCGATAAAAATTGCATGGGTTTCAGTTTTAGAGTGAAGGTTTTGATGGAGGTCTGTGACAAATTCAAAAAGCTGGGTTTCACAAGAATGATACTGCCGGAAACCGTGCTGATTTACAAAGAGCAAGTTGTTGACCGACAAGTGATCCATAATATTTGAGAAAATTATATGCTCCATCAGTTTACTAGGTACACTTGTCAGAGAGATTGGTCTATAATTCGTCATCTCATTCCTTTGACCGCTTTTAAAAATTGGGGTGACGTTTGCTTCTTTCCAATTGGCAGGAATTATACCAGTTTGTAAGGATTGTTGGAAGAGTAAACATAGGAGAGTGGAAGCTTCATATTTGCAGAGCTTAAGCAGTTTTGTTGAAATATTATCAGGGCCTGGAGCTGAATTGGTTGGAAGATTTTTATTAGTTTCTGAATGCCAGTCGCACACATGGTAATTGGAGCCATTTGAGTTAGTATACTATCTTCAGGTGAGAGTATTGGCAAGGGAAAGGTCTCATCAGAAAACATTTCACTGAAGAAATTGCCAAATCGTTCACACACGTCAGCAGCATCCAGCTCGTCTCCCGAAGAATCAGTAAAGTGGAATTGATTGGAAGTGTACTTAGGGTTAACTGCATTCCAAAATTTT